>WEDG01001357.1:0-588602 GCA_017591395.1 Schistocephalus solidus | reverse complement strand
TGAGCATTTTGTTCTTGTCTGGAAATGTTTGCTTTGCTTTCCAGTAGTCCTCCCACACAAAAGCTGAAAATTGGCTGTGTCTAGATCCTCCCGTGTTAATTTCTAGCACAAAGCAGAGCTTTGCGTGAACTATTTGAAAAAGTTGCAGCGACTCAATTCTGAAGTCAAAATAATCGTATGATATAAAGCCGCTTTTCAGACATTGACTGGCAGGCAAATTCCTCTCCGCCAAAACTTCAGAAATCGGTCGATACTATAAGCTTTTCAAACATGTCCCAACTGGCCAGATCAGTGACTAGAAATGACAACAGTAAAAATTAAATTTTTACAAATGATGTCCACCTTCTCTTTATGAATTTCCATCCAAAATCTGTTGCTCAAATCTTCCATGTTCAGTCATCAGCTAAGCATCTGAATGTTACTCCGCCGTTACTCGACTGTAACACAAAATTTGTTACAGACGATTTGGGCAAAGTAGAATTGTTAAATTTGTTTTTTGCCAACCACTTTACTACTGAAACTAGCCCCACTCCCACAATTCCTCTGCTTTCAAATTCGCTTCTAACAACTATTAATTTCTCGCCTAAATGTACTCAAAAAGAAATAGCTCACCTAAAAAATTCACATTCAGTTTGGAACTGATAACATTCCAAACTCACTTATTAAACATTTAAGGGATTTTCCACCTTTTCTAAGCAAGTTATTCTCAGTATTTCTCGAAAATGGTTTCTTCCTAGATTATTGGAACACTTCCATTATAATACCAGTTTTTAAATCTGGTTCCCACTTGGACATTCATAACTATCGCGGTGTTCATAAAACGCCCTCTCTTGCTAACCTCTTCGAATAACTTATTGCAAAACAAATCACGGATTTTTGCATAAGCAATCAAATTATCAAATTTTCCCAACAGGGCTTCTTTACCGGACCGCTCTTGTGAAAACCTGCCACATGTCTGTTCTAAATCTACGAACCTCTCTTCGTAAGGATAATCGATCTGTTGTATTTATCTATTTTGATCTTAGTAAGGCATTCGATAAAGTGCCTCAAAAACGATTTCTAGCTAAACTAGAAGATAAAGGATTTCGTTGTCCCCTATTGACTTTTAGATCATACCTAAATGATCGAAAGCAAAAATGTTTTAGTAGGGTCCTCTATACTCAAGTGCTACGCCGATTGTTAGTGGTGTCTTTCAAGATACCGTGTTAGGTACTTTGTTGTTCTTACTGTATATAAATGATATTTAATCGATAGTTAAACATTCTCAATATTTTATTTATGCTGATGACCTCAAATGCGTGTATTCCTTCTCTAAATCTACGACCGAACGGTGCCTAGAACAATTTCATTCAGACTTAGACGCTCTTTCGGCCTGAAGCTCCACATGGCTAATGGAGTTCTTACCTACTAAGTGTCGCTACATGAGTTTTGGGCCTGTAAGGCTGCCGCAACATCTTATCTTTGAAGGTTGCCCTATGATTGAATGTTCCTCCATCAATAAATTAAATCTTTTGTCTCATTTCGATAGAATAATGGCCAAAGCTCCTCAGATTTGCGGCTTTATTTCTTATAATCTAGTCATTCAAAAATTGAAAAATGTCCAAAGACATTTCACAAAAAAATTTCCTTTTTCCGACTCTTTCAACTACTTCCTACTCAACAAGATGCCAGCTAATGAAGCTAAAATTTCTTTAGGCTCAGGAGACTTGAAGCAGGCTTTTGTCTCCTTTTCCGACTAAATAATAGTTCAACTCTCACCAAGCTTTGTGACATTACCCCCGTTAGTCTTCCTTATAGCCTAAGAAATTCTGTACTTATTATACCTCCCCCTGCATCATCCACCTGTAAACGCTCTCTCCTCTTTGCTTCTAGGTATAGTTTTCTTTGGAATAAATTGCCAATTGAAATAAGGTCGTTAACTAGTCTATCTGCATTCAAGCGAAGACTGCACATTCATCTTAACACTGATTCTACTAACTTTTGATTTTCCTCATCTTTTCCCAGTTGCTTTCCCCATGACTCGGAGAAAGGACCATAACGAATTTAAGTGACCCTCTTGAAACTATATTTTCACTACCTTGGGTCGCCCATGAACTATGATGTCTCCTTATATCACCAGTCCTTCAAACGATGACGTCATTTGGACGTACACATTCGGGGGTCCAGAGTCTAAAATGCTACCGTTTCTTTGGATACTAAGCATCATCAGAATTCAATTCTGGATCCTAAGATGCTGAGGACTTACGTTCATTGACGCATTTTCGTGAGATTTTGTTTCATACGCCTAAGTGATCAAGAACTAATCACCTCGTCGTTTCATTATCTCATTCTGAAATGCTACTACCGTATTACCCTACTCTACCACCTGACCATATTTTCCTCTGCAGTTTTTTTTCTCCTACCTTTTATTCAAAAATGAAGGCCTATTGAACTCTGCCTCCATTTTTATGGTAGGAGTTTTTTCACTGCCTATTTTTTCTATTTTACCATTAATTTAAAAGCATCGCTAACTGTTGACATAGCAGAACAAGTTATGTATTTGTACATTTTATCTGCACATATTGTCATACTGTTATTTCGTTACTAATTGTTGCTTAGACAGTGCCTTCCCGGTGCTATCCAAATATAAATTTTAAAATTCTTTATTCAAATAAAATTCCTTAAGTATGCACAACATGGAATTTCGACGAAATCACTCCTGTTTGACCAATATGCTCTATTCAATGGAACAGTGGTCCAGGTCATTACATGAGGACACCAGTGTACGTATTTGTAAAATTTACATTTTTTATCTTTCTTGATCACCTGAGTCTTTTTGTACGCTTGTTTTAATGTGCTAAATAAAACAAAACAGCCAGCTTCAACCGGCATGTTGGACGTATTCTGTTTTCGCTGCTGCATGTCACCGCTGCTCTCTTGATTGTACTGATCTCTCTGAATTACTTGCAGTCAATTGCAACAATCGATCTGCATTTCTGGATTGCATTCTACCAAACACCGTCTCAATTGAACTCCTGACTCTGCTCTGCATCCTTGATGCATAGCTTTCTGGATCTAGTTCAGAGTTCATTACAATCCTCCACAACACTCGCTATCTAGAAGCTGCGTTTTTCGTGAGTCTGCATTCTAACAATCCTCTGACATTTTGCCGTCCTTTTTGTCGTTTGTTAGTTTTAGACACAATTCTCCACTTCGCGTTAATTTATTTTTGTACACCTTGGTTCTTAGCAGTTTCGACCTTCGTCTACACTACAAAAATTGCTGACCCCGCTTTTCTATCATTGCGCACCATATCACTTACTATGACGGACATGAGACTAACGCAGACTCTCTTGACGTCCATAGCCTCTCTTTCAAATTGCCCCAATTTACGCCGAGCAACCCTCGCGTATGGTTTAGGCAGATCAAGGCAGTTTTCTCGACTCGCCGTATCACCAGTGAACGCACGCGTTATTCATACGTAGTGCAATCACTTCCTTTCGATGTTGCCGTTGACGTCGAGGACCTCCTTGATCCTATCCCTGCTGAGGAGCCATACACTTAGTTGAAGGATGCTGTAATTAATCGTGTGGCCAAGTCGGCCAACCGAATGCTGCGTGAGCTTTTCACGCCAGTCGAACTTTGCGATCAAACACGTTCCCAACTTATGTGACACATGCGTTCTTTGCTTGCTGGTCGTCATATGGATGATGCAATTTTCCGACAGATCTGGCTTGATAAGCTTCCACTGCCCATGCAGCAGGTATTGGCTATGCTCGACACGAGCACCTCATTGGATAAACTAGCCACTCATGCAGACAGAATCATGGAATTCTACCCAAGCGGTACCGCGTGTTCTAGTCTTCAACAGATATCGGTGTCCACTTCCAGATCTGATAATATTGACACTCCTGCTCATCAAGGCACTCCAAAGTCAGAACGTCACCCTCCCTATGTGACGTTATCATCGTGCTGTAGTGCCTATCCACGGGCCGCACCATCATCTGACCTTTCGCAAGCATCAAATATCGTGCGTAGCAGTGATTATGCAGATTTAAAGGAAACCGTACGCCTTTTATGCACGCAAGTCAGCAACATGTATTCTATCATCAACAATCTCCAGTCAAATAGTCGTCAAACATATCAACGTCGACGGTCCAAATCACGGGAATGGCAGCCACAGACCGTGTGCTGGTATCATCGTACCTATGGCGTGAAAGCACGCAAGTGTATTCCACCGTGCAAATTCCCACAGAAGCCGCAACAGTTAAACGACAATGCCCGCCAGTAATGGCGACGACTGCTGCTGGCCAACCGCGACCTAGTCGCCTCTTCTACATCACCGATAAGTCGAGTGGTCTCCGTTTTCTTGTAGATACCGGTGCTGAGGTTAGTGTTATCCCGCCTCCTAGGCGTCACCACCTCAAGCCTTCGCAGTTCTCATTGCAGGCTGCTTACAACACCGTCATCCACACATTCGGACAACAGTCCCTAACTCTTGACCTTGGTCTAAGGCGATGTTTCCAATGGGTCTTCATCCTAGCCGACGTCCAGTCACCGATTATTGGAGCCGATGTCCTCTCACATTTCAACTTTTCAGTTGATTTGAAACATCGTCGACTCATTGATACTACAACCAGACTTTTCACCGTCGGTACGGTAACCTCTGAACCTTCGGTTGGCATACACTTGAATATTCCAAGTTCGCCATTTGCTGACATTTTGAAGGACTATCTGTCCCTCACTAAACCTTGTCAGTTTACCGAAAAAGTTCAGCACACAGTTAAGCATCACATAGTTACCACAGGACAACCCGTTCATGCCCACCCACGTAGGCTTCATCCAGAAAAGTTGCGGGTGGCTAGAAGTGAGTTCGAACACATGCTAAATTTGGGGATTATTCGCCCTTCTTCCAGTCCATGGGCCTCTCCTCTGCACATGGTCCCCAAGAAATCAGCCGATGATTGGAGGCCATGTGGGGATTATCGTGCTTTGAACAGAGCAACTGTCCCCGATCGGTATCTCATTCCTCATATTCACAATTTATCTCACATGTTGGCTGGAAAGACTATTTCCTCCAAGATCGACCTTGTGAGAGCATATCATCAAATACCGGTCGCTGAGAAAGACATCCTCAAGACCGCCATCACAACGCCTTTTGGCTTGTTCGAATTTCTCCGCATGCCTTTCGGTTTGCGTAACGCCGCCCAATCCTTTCAGCAGTTTATTGATGAGGTCATGCGCGGTCTTTCGTTTACTTTTGTCTATATTGATGACATACTCGTCGCAAGTTCTTCGCCAGTGGAACATGCATCACACTTGCGTCAAGTGTTTGATCGTTTCCAGCAACATGGTTTGCAAGTAAACGTCGACAAATGCCTTTTTGGCGTTCCTTTTCTTGATTTCCTTGGTCATCACGTCGATCAGCATGGAATTACACTACTTTCAGAGAAGGTGCAAAGCGTTTTATCTTTTTCGTCTCCGAAGACCCTCACACAACTGCGACGTTTCATTGGACTTGTCAATTATTACCAACGTTTCATTCCCAACTGTGCGACAATACTGGCTCCATTGACTGATCTTTTGAAGTCGAAAAGCAAGCCGATTGAACTTTCACCGGCAGCTCACTCAGCTTTTGAGGCAGCCAAGAAGGCACTCGCTGATGCGACCATGCTGCACCACCTCAACTCTGACGCTTCTACGCAGTTGATTTTGACCACTGACGCTTCCAACAGTGCTGTCGGCGCAGTCTTACATCAACAGGTGAATAACCAGTTGCAGCCATTGGCTTTCTTTTCACAGAAGCTACAACTGGCGCAGACTCGCTACAGTACTTTCTCTCGCGAGCTCCTGGCTATATACCTGGCTATTCGTCATTTTCGCCACCTATTAGAGGGAAGAGATTTTTCGGGTTCATACCGACCACAAACCTCTTACTTATGCCCTCAAGGCCAAACCAGATAGGTACTCGCCCAGAGAAGCACGTCACCTTGACTATATCTCGCAGTTTACTGCTGATATCCACTATGTCCGAGGCAGCGACAATGTCGTTGCTGATGCATTATCGAGACCGGACATCAACACCTTGTCATCCAAATTTGACCTGGCGAAGCTTGCAGACCTCCAACTAGAAGACGAGTCCATTGCTGATCTGCGTAAATCTAGTACTCTGCAGCTTCGAGATGCACCACTTCCAGCATCACCAGGTACAATTTTATGCGACTGGTCCACAGGCACTCCCCGACCTCTTGTTCCATTATCCTACCGTAAGGTAGTGTTTAACCATTTTCACTCTCTGTCGCATCCTGGCATCCGCGCCTGTCGCAAACTTATTGCTGCTCACTTTGTCTGGCCAAAGATGAACTCCGACATCGCCCTTTGGACTAGGCAATGTTTCGCGTGCCAGAAAAACAAAGTGCATCGCCATACCTTTTCCCCTCAAAGCACATTTGCTGTTCCGGACGTTCGATTCCATCACGTTCATTTAGACTTAGTTGGGCCGTTACCACCTTCACGCGGGCACACATATTTTCACAGCAGTCGACCGTTTCACACGATGGCCAATTGCAATTCCGAAATCGGATACCTCGGCAGAAAATATTGCCATGGTCTTCCTGCATCACTGAATTGCCAATTTTTGTGTGCCAGCCACCATTACCACTGACCGCGGAAGTCAGTTTCAATCTCATCTCTTCGCGAGTTCACTAAACTTCTCGGGTGTGCGCACATCACGACAACGGCATATCACCCTGCTTCTAACGGCCTCGTGGAACGACTGCATCGTCAACTTAAGACAGCACTGATGTCTCACTCAGACACAACTGCATGGAGTGACAACTTACCCCTCGTCCTTTTGGGTATTCGATCAGCTGTCAAAGAGGACATTCAATGTACTAAGGCAGAACTTGTATATGGTACACCTCTCCGCCTTCCCGGCGAATTTGTACAGACTTCCACCGTAGACACTAGCTGGTCGAATGCTTTCGTTCAACAATTAAAACAGCGCATGGCTCAACTGCGTCCAACTCCCACTCGCCTGACATCCAAACGCGTTTTTGTGCAAGACGACCTTAAATCTGCTCCATTCGTTTTCTTCCGGCATGACGCAGTTCGCAAGCCTCTTTGATCACCTTATGATGGCCCTTACAAGGTGCTTCAACGGATGGACAAGTATTACGTCATACAGAAGGCTGACAAGACTGACACAGTCTCTATCAACAGACTCAAGCCAGCTTATCTTGAGTGCGTCCCACCGCCCGTTGCTCCATCCAATTACTCCGCACCGTCACCATCCATTCCACCTTTGTCAATCCCTTCCACTCAACCTTCACACTCGACCACCCCACCCAGACGTTTTGCTACTTCTTCACCACAACGCATTTCCTCTCGTTCTGGTAAACATATCCATTTTCCTGCCAATCTTAAGGACTTTTTCGTATCATTTTTGCTTTTTTTCATCAAGTGTTTTTTTGTACAACAAACGCTCTGGTGGGGGAGTTGTGTAGGTATTTGTAAAATTTACATATTTGTATCTTTCTTGTTTACCTGAATCTTTATGATCCCTTGTTTTAATGTGCTAAAAAAACAAAACAGCCAGCTTCAACCGGAATGTTGGACGTCTTCTGTTTGCGCTGCTGCATGTCACCGCTGCTTGATTGTACTGATCTCTCTCAATTACTTTCAGTCAATTGCAATGATTGATCTTCATTTCTCGATTGCATTCTACTGATCGCCGTCTCAATTGAACTCCTGACTCTGCTCTTCATCCTTGATGTATAGCTTTCTCGATCGAGCTCAGAGTTCATTACAATCCTCAACAACACTCGTTATCTAGAAGCTGCGTTTTTCGTGAGTCTGCATTCTAACAATCCTCTGACATTTTTGCCGTCCTTTTGTCGTTTGTAGTTATGACACAATTCTTCACTTCGCGTTAATTTATTTTGTACACCTCGGTTCTTAGCAGTTTCGACCCTCGTCTACACTACAGAACAGAACCTCAAGCTCATTTTAAAATTCCAGCTTTTTAGCTGACAATTTGTTCAGTTACCTTTTTGTACGCACGTAGAATAAGCCTTCTTAAATAGGTAACAACTGCTCAAATCCGTATGCAATCGGTGATATTGCCCATAAATGATGAAACCGAATTCTTATATTAAGGAGATTTTTCTGCAACGTTGACTTTTTAAATTCTATACTAAGTACAGGTTCATAAAAAAGCAAAATATCGAATACTTATGGCTCTCCAATGCTAATTCGACACACTTAATATGAGCATGTTCTGTAGTTTATGAATTGTGAATGAAAAAAAACACATACATGAGTACCAAAAAGACATTTTATGAAAAAAATTAGGAATTCTAATTTTTATATGGAATAAGTACGATCAATTTAGTATAGGTCAAAACAGAACAAGTGAAAACTTCCGTCGTGTTACAAAATATACAGCTATTGGTCAGCAATGTTGTGGTTTAATTTAACCCTTGAATAAAGCATTTATATCTACGAAATTAATGAACGCCTGGAGATTTTACCATTTTATTCAAGGCATGAGGATTAAGACACCGAAATATCGAAATTAATTAAATGCACTACACACTAACTATGCAGTTGGAAATTTTTAAGGTAATTTTCCGTTTTCTGGATGGAAGTATGACCCGGCAAATGTAGAATGATTTAATGTATAAAATGAACATTTTATTACGATGTATTTCTTACTGGGATCCCGGACAGAATGCAGTAAATTTCCATTTATAGGCATAATAAAAGCATTAAGTAGATTGTCTTTGGTCTTCCTGTATGGTTTTAGTTTTTTTCTGCTGTAAAATTTCGGGCATTTTTGTAGATGTTCATGAAATAGATGTCAAATTTCCCGATTGTTATCGTTTCTGCATTAGCTCTTTTTGGCAAAAAGTCTCCATCTACAGTCAACTGCACTGCAAACGCTCATTCTTCCTGTGGTTTCCATTTTCAAGGAGCCTTCCTCCACGGAAACTTGAGCAGCCGAAAAGACACTTGACCCGTTAAATCACAGGCTTTTGATTCCCGTGCTGACTTTTGTAATACCGTTAACTTACAATCAAGACGAATAAAGGCAGTACAAATACTTGGAAGGCTTATTTTTGAAATAAAAAGTGCATCAATGCTTTAGGGGTGCAATTCATTTTAGTTCTCCTATTAAATGGCTTTGATCAACGGTGCTTTAGACATTATGCAACAAGACTAAGTCTGTTTGTTAACGGCAAGATGCAGGTCAAACGTTGGTTGGATAAAGCTCATTAAGCATTCTTCCTATAAAAAAATGTGCCATCCCTAATTGTGCAGATAAGAACAAGGTATCTTCTGGGATAGTTCTGCAGCGAAAACCGCATTCAAAAGGGATATGGTAGGCCACAGGACAGTAAGATGGTGTACACCAGTCTCGAAACCGGAAAAGCAAATCTTACATTTAAGCCAACAAATCTGGCTTTTTTGCCAATTTAGCAACCAATTGACATTTGGAAGGACTAGGTTTGCTGTCAAATGACTAAATGAGTGCTGCGCACAAAGCGAAAAGATGTAGCTGTTTGCCAAGATGCTAAGCCTTTCCCACTGATCTGATTGACGTGATTAAGTGTTGTTTTTCTCCTCTTGATTGAGGGTTGGTTGGAAATTTGAGTGTCTGCATGACCTGATGGCTCTCATGGGTTCCTACTGAACAGTCAGTTTACTGGTTAACCTCTTGTTTTCCTACTCACTTAGTCCCGCCCGACGGCCCCTCTTCTCAGAGTGGGTAATGGCGCCTGACTTAGTAAATTCAGGGATGGTTGACAGGCCAATTTGCTCAACCAGTAGCTAAAAGCGTAATTGCGGTAGAGATCGTTCGGTATTTTAAGTGCCTCAACGTAAAAAACGTCAATTTACGGAACTTCCCGCAATGAAGATTCCTGCAAATATGTACTGCTATGTAAGAGGCAGGTATACTGACTGAAAGCCTTGAACGTAATTGAGTAGTCCTTGCCTAGTTGCCATTACGTATTTATGGTCGCAATCTCAGTAGACTTTGTAGAAACCTGCCAAAGCCTCAGCAAAGGACAGTGGGTTCGTGGATTGTGTGACACTGTCAAATCATGTTATATGACTGTCGGCTACGCAGTCAGCGACGGGGGAAGCAGTCGAGTGCCCGTCTCGGAAGCTAATTTCACTCAATAGGGGGAGGGAAATTTTGACCTTGACCTTCTATCTTTGGGACTTTCATGCTCATTTCTGGTAAGTGCTTTGCTCGACCAAAGTGGCTGATACTTTGTATGTCTTGAAACGGTCAAGTATTTGAACTCAGTTTTCTGGTCTGCTACGATGCACCGCAAATTTCTTTAAGTGCGTTATATCACAAATGCGTTTGTAAAATAAAACAAGTTGTTGCGGACCTTGCGTTTCTGTTGACAGTTCATAAATTTTCTAAATTCTGTACATCTGCTGACACTCAATTAGACTAAGGTATGAATGCTAATTTTCTGAGTGTCTTACCACTCATAAATACAAAACTTGCTTGCGGATTTCAGTATGTCATTGAGGGGCTTTGAAGATTTTTTGTTTGATGTTGACGACTTTTTCCTTGAGAAGATGGGTTCAGAATGTTAAAATAGATTTTTTTAACAGCATTAGGATATGAATTTTTTGCCTGACGTTAAAGAATCTAATTTGAGTTCGACATTTAAAACTCATATCTGCAGCTATCCTTGATGATGGGTTCATGTTAGAATCCAAAATGTTGGACTTAATTTTCTTTCCAATGGTCTCGTCTCTCTCCTCTAAACTGCTTCCTGGATGTTATTTTTTTGTTTTTCTCACGAGCTGCTTAAACATAAGCCAATATTTCCACTGAAAGCGACTTCGGAGAATTGAAAGAATATTACTGTGCTCTCCAGACTTTCATACACTTGCAGACGGAAATCGGCATAAGCTCTCAGGCAGAGTAGAAGATGGATTCAGGTTTTGGATTTCTAGACACGCCGCACTCACCATACCTAAAAGCCAGAAGCCATCTTCAAGGTTCCAGGAGGGATGAAATGAGACAGCCAAATTATGTCATGGATACATGTAACTTAAATCCCGTCATTTTAAACTGTTAGAAAGTTCAATCAAAGAGGACTTTAGTACTGGTAATGCTACCAAACCTCACTTTAACTTTCAGATAAACTGATCATAATACCGAGGGAAGATATCACGCGCATCCCAGGAAATAGTTCTGGAAGAGACGATGCGATCGCTGAAACAAGAATTTTAGTGACCTGACGTTTCGAATGCTCACTCTAATCCACCCTCAAATGCAAGCACATATGTCAGTTGTCGCTGATGATGGGCTCAAATGACAATCCGAACAGGCCGGCCCATAAACTGCTTGTTTTGTCGATCGCATCTTCTCATTCCGACCATAGTATGTTCGTGTGATGCACTAAGACCCTTAATTAGCGAAGTTGGAAGGAAACGTTGATGTGACAAATCCGAACCTCCATAACACAAGTAACATTACGCAAACTTGCAGGGAAATATGAGTAGTGTTAAGGTAAGGTTAGCATTAACGTTACAGTAACGGTAAAGGTGAAGTTAGAACAGGATTGCGGTCAGGGTCATAGTTAAGATTAGGACGAGTGTGAATGTTAATGCTAGGGGTGGCAAAATGCTAGGTTCAATTCCTGAAATGAAGCGCACTGCTACCAGTGTTATGGCGAATTTGTGTTCCATTTCACCCGTTATACGCGTGGATCAGCACATAAAAAGGTCTTACCTTAAGTTTGTTTGAAAGATCGGCCTGCTTTTCTAAGGTTAAACCCGGCTGGCTAAGTGGAAGTTTGCGAATTCCAATCAGAAGGCAAACGTCTAGGAAGGATTTGGGGGAGCAATGTAGGACTAATTATTTCGTTGGAGTCAAACAAATAAATTTTTCAACACATTATTTCTGGCTTTGGCCATCATCAAGTCTAAAGTTTTACTCGTTGAATACCATCTTAGGAGCAGTCGATTACTTTAAACGCCAACCCTTATATGGTCACGGGTTAAACAGAACATATTATTGATAGGAGAAGTCAAGTTGCCCTTACCAATTTTCACAGATGAGCGAGGAAACTATACAGGCCTGATTTTGAATAATTAAAAGCGTACATTCGCCTTACTGAATTTCTTAAATGCTTCCATGGGTATCATCGCTGAACTTGAAAATGAGCAAGGTTTTATTACCACCTGTTGGATAGTGGTTGCCAGCATTGATGGGAACGCAGTACATTACACGTGGTTATGAGGTTAGGTGGACTTCGGTCGTGGTAACTTCAGAGTCTTCGCGAGGTTCTTCTGTGCGCTCACTACCGAACTACGTCCCTCGACTGAGGCTGCTTCTGTTGTTGCTATAAGTCGCTGTAATAGGGCTTTTTGTAGGGTTGATAGAAGCACGTATATCACTCAGAAGGCTTTAATCTTGAACATCCGATGCCTGGAATCAAAACATTGTGTCAGGGCGGCGCTGTTCATGGTCGATGAGTCATCCTTCTGCAGGTGTCCATTTGTCACCTTGGTTAGGCGCTAACTTGGATGAGGCAATTTATTCTATGTCAAAATAAGCAGATAAAACAGCAATTACACAAAATGATGGTCTGACCATGATACAGCGCAAAGGTCTGTGAAACAGCTTGACTAAGCATTCTTCAAGAGTTCATTCGTCATGTCCGCATTAAGAAGGGACAATGAGAGAAAAATAATTTTGTTTTCAGTTGCTTACGTGGCGGACGTTATTGCGTTTTCGTTAATATTCTTTCCAGTGCATCGGCCAAGGTGCTTGTTCTCACCAAGTATGTCCCAGATCCGTAAAATATCCTCTTCCATGTTTCTTGTTAAATTGATATGTTTGGCCATGTGTGCCAAATTGCAGATGAACCTTACAAACTTGTTGAATGTCGTGCATGATCCGCACAAGATTGTCTTGCAAACGAAACATATTGGAAAGATATCTTGCGGTCTGGTTACTTCGGAGGACGCTTATTAATCTGCGAGAACCGCTCACTTCCGTGTTTAGCATAAAGTTAATCGATGTGTACACCTTATTCCAAAAATCGAATAGTACAGTGAATGGTAGCCACCATACTTCAAAGTTGTACAGGAGTTTAAGAAAAAGAATGTTACGCTTATATGGAGTTTTTTGCTGAGGTCGTGAAAACGAATCCAGCATAAATTTACTGCAAAATGATACTGTTTGACCACAGCAAAGTTTCTTTCAAAATTTGTGGGCTGGAAATGACATTGAACGAACTTGCTGAAAAGGTGAAATTGGTACTTGAGAACCCAGTAACAGACCAGAAACGGGCGGTATACCTTTGGCCTGTAGGTTCTCCTATTTGACACTGTACAGGCTTCCAAAACTGCACAAATCAGGAATACCGTGCGTTCAGCGCTTTATCTAAGCTATTTAACAAATCAGTCACAGTCTGGCTGCTAGAACTGCTAAATATATATTTTCGGTGACAAGTTACCTGAAGAATTGATAAATACTGCATAAACACGTAATTTTTGTGATGTGCGTATTCTTTTCAAAGACATAATTTGTTTGAACTTATTGATATCATTTATGAGCCTGCGGCTAAAAAATATTTTAAGTTAGCAAAACCTCGTTAACTATTAAAGTTATTCATTACGAACGCTAGTCCTTGTTCAAAAAGCAGCTGTATAAACAGATCGATGATTTGTCTGTGCGAAGAAGAGGGGGGCCAGTCCTAGTGGACATCTATGCTTTGAGCGAACGAAAACAAAATGGTTTAGGAAGCTGAGTTATGCGGACGACATGTGGATGACATTTCCGTCTTAAACAATAGCTCAAGTGACAGGGAATTATTACTCAAGGCTGTGAAAAAAGACACCGGCTGTGCATTAGAAGAGTGACACACTGCATTTCTTAATTTATGTACTTCAAGTTCCAGGTGGTTCCAATAAATTCAGTCGAGCGTAAAGTCAATTGGACAGGATATTACATTCCCTTCCTCAGATTCGTTCGAAATCCGATAAAAGGAAAATTGGTTTTGTGTCTTTTTCAAAAGAGCCAGTAGAAACTACTCCTCAGATATGATCGATGATGTGGTCAGTTTCCTAAACGAAGTTTTGCTTGGAACTGGGTATCCGGTGGAATTCATCTAAAGGTTTAGTCACTGCAGACAAGAAATTCTGTGCCAAAAACCAAAGAAGCAACTATTTAAATTTCAAGGGAATAATTAATCAACGGTTATCGAAAGAAGGTTTCGATGCATGATTGATCGCACCTCCAATTTGTTGTCCATAACCACTAAAACGGCTATCTATGCACTCAATATGGTAATATATCTATGACTTGAGATGTCCATGCAATTTTCAGTGCAAATACAACGTAGGCATAAAGGGCAGCTAGTAATTCATCGAACTGAACATATGCCGAAGTGGCTACTTATAGTAGGAAAAGTACCAAGGAGTTCAATTATAAAAAACCTAATGGAAACCAGTTATGTGGTTGAACTGACAGTGCGTAGTTTAAGTCCTACTTCACACAAAGATTGGACGTTTCTTGCCCTTTAAGAAGCCACTGCAGAACTAGGCAAGCAGCTAATTCCTGTGATATAACTTGTACTGCCTTTGTAAAGATCGATTACAGAAATAACCTCATTCCCTCATCGCCTTACTCCTCCGAAAAGGACTGACTTTTTTTCCCAGGACTTGCAACCATACTCACGCTTGAAGAGTTTTCGTTGTAACCTGAACCCGCTCACCTAGACAGTTTCCCTGTCCCACCACCATGCCCACCCCATACCAGATCAACCTTCCTGTTTTTTTTGTTCCTATCAAGTTTCATCATTGTTGGTCATTTCCTAATTAAAATGTTTATCTTGGTAACATGTAAGGACCACATCACATTGTATTTGCGGCAGCAAAATTATAGGATGTCGTAAAGTTCTGCATATTTCATTGATCTTGCCTTTCGTAAACGTATTTATGTAGCACATTGCTTTAAGCTACGAGAGTCACAATACAGTTAACTAAATAATTATTCCAATGAAATTTAGGTTAAGACATACATTTCAGTAAAATTCCCTTGAAATAATTTGCACATTTTTTCTAAGCTAAACAATTAAGATTGTGTTAGGGTGACTTATAGAGTCCCCTTACCAGGACATGGAAACAGGAACCGTCAACAATACAAGTGTATTTGCACCAAATAATTCGGATATGATGGTTATGGTTAAAAAATTAGTGTTAAGTTTAATGTGAAGTTTAAGTGCTTTGGTTAAGGTTAAAGGTTAAGGGAAAATAGGGTGTCTTTATTGTAGCATTAGGTCTATACTTTGGTTTTAGGCAATTCACAGGTAAATTATGGTTAGGGATTAGTGTAGGGCAAGAAGTAACGTTAGAATTAATGTTCAAGTTAGAGTTTGCTGTAGCAGGATGGTATGGGCTAGGGTTATAATTAAAAGGAGGGCTACAGTTTAGATTTATTTGAGAGATAATGTCAGGGTTAGGAGATGGAAATATTTACCCTACCTAGAATTATGCAGTCTGCTTTATTACTTCAATGGGGCATTTCTATACTCGGTTCCTGTGAAGTGGACGATATAATTAATCCTTACTTTTCAACTTTATTCTAATGCTTCGAAGATGGCATTTCATTATCCTTACGTTTTTTCGAAGCATGACTTATCAAATGAATTTTCTGTTAGTACGATTTTATGTTTTTTTTAAAATAAAGATCATTCCGTAGCGTGTGAATGTTAAAAAACATGAAAGCAACGATGCAATAACCTGCAATTGAAGGCACAAATATAGAGTGCAAAGCAGAGTAGCAGTCTCAGCTGTTTGTAAATAAGGTTATATTTTGTTGTCTTTCCCTACTGAAATCGAAGGTCACTTTGAACTTTGAACGTTTACTAAACGGATGGATAATGGCACGCGCCGTCCCTGATAAACGGAAAAAATGTCATTAACTAATAGTTTTGATTAATAATCTCGGCTCTTATTTTATCTTGCATTCATAATAAGGTTGACCTAAGAAAGAAATGATACTGCTAAATGACAACTATTTAAACTTACAAAAGTGACAGATGGTCATATGACGAAGGTAAAAGTTTAATAAATTAAATAAAACATGTACGTAAAGGATACAGGTGTTCAATCAATAACAAATTTATTAAAAATTATATGAATTTATAATAAGTTGTAAAATATATACGTGTGCTAATTTTGAGAAGCGAATAAACAAAAATATTTAAAGTCTCTTTAAAGAAAACAGAAGAATGATTAATGTTTAATGATGGGTTAGATGGCAGTACGAAAATGAGTGCATAACCTCCCAAAGAATTAACAGCTCCTTAGCGTTCCCTTCTGCAGGTAGAGAAAACTCTCCTGACGGGACTTCTTTTGGGGATAGTTCGTTCAAACGGTGGGGTTGTTGATTGAAAAACCAAGTCGTTTGGCTATACAGGTGCTGTTAATTTAGCATGGCGTAGAGGGTTATTTTTTGTGTTCCGGACTAAAGTTAGGCCAGTCATCGTTTTGGAAAGATCGTAATATTTGAGCAGCGCAGGGAACAAAGTATAGGTCAGTGAGTAATAGAGACTGTTTGGTGACAGGATGTTTAATGGATGAGGGTAATTGAAGAGAAGGAAAGCACGAACCTTATACCAACCCGATCCACGGTTTTTCTGAAGGTCGGCATTTGTTGCCTAAGTAGTTGGATCGATCAACTGTTTGCGGACCTGGTTTGCGTGTGGATTGCGCGGTCCGAGGGCTTTACCTCATGTCGACCAATATGTACCTATCATTCCCAGCTGATATGACTCACTTTTATTCACACAGTTGACGGGATTAAGAATGTGGCCCACTCTGCGCCACATTTCAATATCAAAGTAAATCGGGTGCGTTTTTGAATCAACCCGTGGCGTCTTAATGGTCGCCGCTTGGATAGTTCGGCTCTCCTACCACCAACAAAATATTGTGTGACCCTACTAACCCAGCAACGAACGCTTTCCCGAAGGAGCACAATTGATAGAGTTCGGGTTATATCGACATGAAGAACGGCCACGTATTACATGTGGACCTATGCATTATTCCCCTGAGAAAGGTCGCATTATGCGTTCTTGCCATCATCTTCAGAGAACGTTCAAAATAGGCATCCCTACTGTTTTATTACGTTTTCAAGTTTTTTCTACCAAATCATGTATTGTTGTGGCACCTACGTCATCAGCCAAACTCGATACATAACGCATTCATTATGAACACAAATCGAACTTTTGTAATACGAATTACCATTCTAATGTTACCCACTAATCTTCAAAATGGAATGGTACAGCCTTTTACAGAATGCCAACCTTTCCAGAGAAAGGTGAATTTGTTTGATAAATATTATTTAAAGCAGGTCTTCTGAGTCACCAATTTGTCTCAAATTGGTGAACTTTTCGCTACAAAATTAATATTTAAAAGCATGAAACTCATAATTTACCTCATAAATTAAGCACAGACAGTTAGGAATGGTATTCAAGGAGTTTGAAAAGTTTGTAGATCTGCACAAGGATCCCAGATGAAAATAAATATGGTTCCAATGACGATTTTATCCATCCGTGGATTCTAAAAATTTAAAACGTCAACGCACGAAGTTGACGTACATGTTGTTTTGAAACAAATTACTTTTGGATAATCACGCCATAGCAAAGGGTCAAAAATTAACCATCGCAAGCACGCGAATAAGAAACTTAGTCGGAGATAAGGCAAGACGGAAACTACTGCAGGGTTTGGTGTATGACAAAAAAATATATCAACAGACATATTAATATTCCCCCCTGCCATCAAGTGCTATGCTCACGCGGCTAAGAGGCGCGGTCGAATTCTCAGCTAATGGTGCTCGTTGTCACCACGCGATGGGACGATGGTGGGCTAGAGGTTCATTGGCCTATAAAACGTTTTATTTTTTGTTGCATTTTCACTGTCTGTGATGGTGGGCTGCTCTGTTTGCCCCTGAAAGCTCGGGCTAATAAGCATACGGCCCCAGTTTTCCTTTTTTATGCATCAAGGACCTGGGATTCATGTATTTGTCTGCATTCGTGACAATGGAATATCTTCTAAATACTGTGTAATTAAACCATTTTGCACAACAGAATATGTGGACAGATTGTTAGTATTTAAAATAAAATCAATTAGACAATCACGCATGTTTACATGCAGTCGAAAAAACCAGACGATCGCAACTGCTTTGAGCAGAAAATATGTGCACCATTGACAGCTATAACAATTAGCCTTCCCTGAAACCGCAAACAGAAATAAATTAAGGACCTTTCTCAAGTATGTTCTAGGGTTGTAACAAAATCACTGGTCTACCTTTGTCGGTGACGGGTTAATCCATTTTATAAAATAAGTGAAAGTTATTTGAAGGGGTAAACGCTTTGAGTAATAAAAAGCCACAATCAATGAAGATGGCTGGCATCTCGTTCCGTAGACAGAACCTAAGTTACCCACATGTATATGTTTATAAAGATATAGTTAATGTACGTGACGGCAATCTGATATCACTGTTGAAATTTGACTATGAGGTCACTTAATAATAAACAAGACCGTCTGTCAACTTTATCTTTCAGTTATGGAATTTTTATTTACCAGGTGATCAACTGACAGTTCATGACAAATTAAATCATTATACTGTCCAATTTGATAGTATCTGATTTGCCTTATATACATTTCAAAAACTTGCTTTATCCAGATATATCTAAAACAGGGAAGAATGTCTAAGTGTCTCAGATGGATTTCAGTCATTTTCCTTCAAAAAAAGTACACGAAAACAAACGTAAATGTCTGAAACTGTTGAGTACTTGCGCTTGCATTGAAACAAGCTAACGCGACTACTTACTGCCAATCTTTTAACGATAGTGAAACCAAAACAAAATCCAAACAGAAGCGGTATACTCCGTCAATTGGGGCGATATAAATCATGGGCTTTCTTCAATTTAATTATGAGCTAGGGATTTGCTCCTAAGACAGAAGCCTTAATATTGTCAAGTTGCCGGAGAGGCCAGCAGTCCCTGACTAAAGTACATATTTTGGAGCTAACAACTACTGAAATATCTGATCTGACATTCTTCCAAAAATCTAAAATACACCAAAATAATGTAATGCACCTCAAAAGAGGCACTAACTTAGGTCAAAAAATTGCAGATTCCCTTCTAGAGCTGTATATATTTTCAAGCTGATAAGAATTGTTGGGCTCCGTGTAACTTCTTCCTCTATTCAACTAGGATGAAATTCTCAGACACAGATAGGTGAAATGAGTTCCTTGTTTGCTTAGGAGGTTATCTAACTACTATTTTACCATTGCAAACTTTAAGTCAGTACATGAACCGATAATTGGCGGACTGATAGTCAGACTGCAATGGCTCCATCTTAATGTGGTCTTTATGGCACTCTCACTCTGTGGGATCCAAGCCAGGTGTGGTGGTACGCCCAGGGGCAGCTCCGGCCGTGCCAGCTACCTGCGCCCTCTCCCATATCCGGTCTTCTTGACTCTGTCTTGACACGGGGCTCAGGTGGGGGAGGAGGAGAGAGTGCGGTAGCTGCAGTGCAAGGCTACTATCATTTAAACTAATTCACGCGCAAGTCACCGACCCTGCACTACCTGGTTTGGCGCATACGGTGGACATAGTCAAAATCCGCGGTCGAACTGTAGCCACATTAACTAAAGTATGAAAATAAGTTTTTTAAAAATGGGGGAGATTATGATTTTTATGCGATTGACTCCCATGGCAATTATGCGAAATATCCGTGAGCTCTTATAATATATCATAAAATGAGACTTGCACCTTACTCCAAATTAAAACTGCAGAATTCCAACTGCTTTGCTAAGTGCCATACAAACAGTTACTCTGTTTTTAAAGCATAAGCTGTTGCCAGTCCAACTGACACGCAACTGTTTTACATAATTTATGAATTAACAATCAACCCTTTTTAATTTGTCCATCGATCAAACTGCACTACATCACTATCATTTAATGTCAAATTCAAGTCAGAAAGCTTCAATATATGCCTAAAGTTGGATACTAGTATGAGTAGTTTGCTTTTAATTTATAGGAAAGATATTAAGGGTTTCGGAAAATGAAGTGTGATCAAAGACAACATATCTTAAAGTTTTTTATTTTTTTCTCTTATTAAGAAGAAAGCAGGTAAGAATTGCCAGCTCTATTTCAGGGGCCGCTATTTTATATCATAATAAACGCTTAATCTATAGGTTATTATAACAACAAACTTATAAATTGAGGGCATCAAGGGCAGTTACTTAAAATTTACCTAGGTATTGCTCCTGTTAAAAGCTCATTAGACTTTTTATATGTTAAGCATTCCCACATATGCTAAATATACAGGCTGATAAATAAAATATGTTTTTATGAACGAATAGTTCAAAACCCATATCGAATAAGATTTTGTTTAGAAAAAATGGTAACAGATCAAGATCGGATAAAAAACTCATGATATGAAATAAAACTCAATGGTTGAATAGATGGTTTTAAATTTGACTCATTATCAAATTAAATGGATAAGTTATATTAAGGCGTGGATAAAATCCAAAAAACATAGAGATTGAGATTACATTTATTCCAATATTGTGTCAACCACCGCAGCAGTTGCCACAGATCTGTTTTCATACTTGAAATAAAATCGATGTTTACTGTCACCATACTTACAAACACATCCTAAATTTGAATTGCAATTCTTCTGGAAACTGGCGTCCTATTGGCATTATTGGTCGACAGTTCACGCTAGTTTTTTTTTCGCAGACGTCATGTAATGCGGCAAGAGTGGCACATTAAGAATTTTAGCAGCCAAATATTTGGAAGCAGTCTTCGAACAACCAAAAATCCTCCCTTTAAACACAATATCTCATCATTTTACACGGTCTGCACGTGTCTAATGACTAATCAATTAATATTCATATCTATGAGACGTCATTTTGTGGACATACGACGTAGCTTATTTACCATAATGAGTTGTTATCCAAAATATTAATGACTTTAGCAGTCAGTACATGAAACCGCAGTAAAAAAATCAAACATTCACATATATTGATTTTTGCCGCATTCAGCAAACAACTTGAAATGAACTGCAATATTAAATTGGGTAAAATAATTCAATAACTGCGAAAATGATTTTTCAAATTATTAAATGCCAGAAATGGAGTCAGGTTATCCAGACATGACGTTTTAGGGTTTAGAACTAAAATTTAAATGAAAATTTCGGTCAAGGACACACACCACTTTTCCATAAACAATTAAATAACTATTCCTAGCTTCATGAAACACCATAAAATCAGACAGGAACCCAAATTAATCGAGTGACGACTTATTGGTGATAAAGGTATACTGGGAAAATTTATTTCATGAGAAATATTTTGAAGCAAATAAGAAAACCGTGTTTAGTTATAAAAAGTAAGCTATTACAAAGCCCTATTCCCGAGAATACAACAATGAGTAAATTAGGCAACATAAGGATAAGAAGATTTAAAAAATGCTTTTATATATTGGTCTACTATGCATTATGGCATCTAGCTGAGGAAAGTGCTCATTCTGCCTTTAAGTTGATTCAATACAACTATTTTCTTTTCGCAAAAATGGGGCTGTGGTTGCTTACAGCAAAGAAAGAATTAGTTGACGCCATGACTATGAACATGACAGTGAAGTTTTACACGTTCAGAATTCAGCAGGTTCATATAATGTACCCCGTTATTTGGGAAATTTTAGTTAAAGTAATTTATATTTATCATCAAAGCCTCTAAAATAGGTCAGTGAATAGGTTGCGGTATTCGTCTTCGTCGATTTCTGAAGATGTTTTCATACAAAGGGGTCATTATGTTTATTTTTCTTCAGAAGCAAGTCTTGTCCGTTGAAGCTGGTTGCTGTTTAGAATAGATCCTATCGAAAAAGAACCTCAATGTTTTAAGCAAAGACGCGATTTATTCGTCACAAATGAAGAAAGAGTCTGCGACGTATGCCGTGTCCATTACAGGTGCATACGCAGTTTTATTCGTGGCAAAAGGCCCATACTATTCATGTTTTTTCAAATCATTAAACAAATACCAATATATAAGCTTTTTGCTGCTCTTTAACTCTTCCTGAGATGTACTGAAATATCTTCTGTTGCAAACGGAGCATTAAAGTTGTTCTCTATTTTTAACTTATTTGAGTTATAAATTTATTTTTATATACGTAAATATAATAATAACTGGTCAACTTGACTTAAAGTATCTAGTATAACACCGATTGAACAGCCAATTCGTTTCTAACTTAGAATAAAGCAGAGAAAACAGCACAAAAGCAATCTATTCCATACTCCGAAATCAAACTTTAAATGAATAATTATTATTTTGAAGTGAAAATAAGAAATATTTGCACTTGGAAGTAAGTATGGTTGCACTCAAACAAAAGATGGTTTATCATTAACGTTACGCGTATGTTTTTGATTTTAAAACCATATTTTAATTGACAAAAGTACCGAAAGAAATAATCATCATTTCTTTAAAGTCTAACTCATATCTCGATTTATATCAGGTATATTCCGGTAAACGTGAGTCATAAATGCAAATTCAACATTTGATGAATGCAATTCTGGTTGACATTCTGCGTAAAAATAAATAGTTTTTAACAGCCACATATTTGGACCTGCCTAGCTTAGATCTGAAATAGTTTGTAATTTAGAAAATTGCCCGAACGTAAGTTTTTGATGATTTACCTTTAATAATGTAATTTTTGCATTGTTAAATTGAAAGCAAAGCGTATTACATATGATGAAAATATAGTTCCACAAAACGTAAATCTGATAGCTTTAATGCATACTACTTAGTTTCTGCGAAACGATCATCTTTATTTTAGTCATCATACTTCTGTAGTTTAACAATCAATTTAAATTGAAAATTAATCAATTTAACCAAGTGTGACGTTCAAGACTTTCACCAGACAAAGCTTTATGAATACAAAAGGATACTTTTAAATTCTAAACTTTTTATTTCATGATGCGCTCAAGGGGAACAAACTTTGCTAGATATATGTATTAGTACTTTCACCCAAAAGTCGACAATTTGTCCAAGATGTATGCCCTAAAGGGCTGCAGAACGTTCATTTTCAATGATAGCTTATGTGTCTCTGAAAGCATGCAATAAGCATTCAGTTCGTATTAGGATTCAGCATGTTTTCGTTTGATCAATGTCCAAAGAACTTAAAAAAACGTTTGCTTCATTAAAAAGCCAAAACGATACCTGAACTTCTAATGAAGACCTCTATAAAACTCGGTAAGTAGGTTGATCATTAATAATGCATAGCTGAAGTTTATTTTTAAACAACGAGCCTCTTAAAGATCTGTTGTTATGTGCTTGATAGTCTCGTTTAACGCTGCCTCAAAAAAACATTCCTTCGAATATACGGAGACAAAGTGTTCTAATTCATATTTGGATAGACTCGGTTTTCGTTTATAGTAAAGAACAGTGCTGCCACTAGTTTCATCGTTGAATTAATTAATAAGTGCATATGCAAAAAAGGTTTAGGGAAAGTATACGCATAACCACTGGCAGACGATTTTATGAGTAAATGCTGATAAGTCAGAGCAAAATAAAATGTTTCGCTCTATCAAAATCTGCTGGAGTGTGGAAATTTTTCTCTCACCTTTTTACTAGGGTCTTATATTCTGTACAAACATTTAGACATTTTGTATTGGCCAACTGGAAATGAATGTAATTTTATTAATTTGTTATTCTGGTTTCGTCGCATTACTTCACTTCTTTTCAACGCAAATACTGGTAGAATTTGTTGCATACCTTCATTCTCTATTTAGTTTTCTGAGTAAAGCTGCTTAAAAATTTCCTGGGTACTGCTTGCGTCGAATTGGTCTGCTGCCTGCAATATGCAATTCGTTTATTTGAATTTTTAGTCTACAGAGGCACAAAAACCCATCAACATATCTTATCAGAATGATATTCATCCACTAGAGCTCTCAAATGCCACTGTCATTTGAAAGAACAACTATACTTTGACTTTTTCTTTTCGCAAATGTTTAACTGAGAATACGTAATAGAACGCTCTGCCAGTGGTTTTCATTTTGAAGGCCAAATGTATAAAAAATTGCTCAGCTAATCGTGATTTTTTCCTTCCAAATTAAAAATTAAAAATTCACAGAATTATTAAATACACAAAACTATAATAAAGAACTGAGTACCTTTTTTATGCTGGCAAGATTTTGTAAACCTATATGATTTTGAAAGAAGCATCAAAATGGCTTCATACATTAAAATAGCCAATGGTACGGCAAATTATACCACTAATATGGGCTTATTTTAAAGACTGATAATAAAGAAATACTGAAGGATTTTCCATTGACTCAAAACATTTGCAAAACATCTTTGTATGATTTAATTCAACATGGAAAACACATTTAAATTTTAAAATATTTATTTTATTTTTCTGAAATTACCAATACGAAATATTCTTAGCTAGATCCTTCGTTTTCTTCCCTTTTCACTGTTGATTTATCGGTTCCATAAATTTTTCTTTACGAGCTCACAAGTTTGGGATATTACAAAATAAACGACTTTTATGTGAGCCAAAAGTTGGAATAGCAATCCATTGTGGTAAGTTTCTTACTAAAATAGCTGTTGAGAACAATGTGAAATTTCCAATAATTTAGTTGTATCATTTTTATTGATATTTTCACTATTATAATTTTTTGTGCACTATTTTTTAGGATACTTTGATGAATCCTATTATCAATATTTATGCTTATTTCTTTCCCTACCGGAAATCGCGCAATTTTTCGAACATCAGTCCCCGTCATAATAAGCGTATTATTCTCGATTTAACGACCAAAACCTTTTCTTACATGTTTGAATAGAAGTTCACATTTTTATATTTTTGAACTAAACAGTAACTTAGCACTTGTTTAGCAAAGTATTATGGATTGCCAAAAATCTTAAAAGGCTATTTTAACTCGCTTGCATGAGATATGACAAGTAATTTGCCCCTTTAATAGGCGTGCAAGTAGTGCCTTATTCATGCAAAAACGTACTTGCAAAGATAAAACTCTCCAGTGTGGACAATGTAGGCTCATAACTGTCTAAAATACCATTTGATTAGAGCGACTCACCAAAGGACTTTAGAGGGAAGAACTCCTTAATTGTTATTCACGTAGCCCTTTCTCCTTGTCTTCTTCTGAAGAACTCTCGACTGGGTGCGGTCTTTTGTGCAGCATCAATCATTGCCCACGCAGAATCACTGGGTATATTCCGGTCATTTTTAGAATGCAAGAAGGCGATAACACACTTGTAGTGGTGCAAAATGAAATCATTTTAGTGTTTAAGCCGATAAAATATAGCGAGTGGGAACAAACAGAAGGATATGAGCTCAAAGTGAATAATCTAAAATAGAAACGCTTCTATAACTGAACGTAAATGGCATACCAAAAAAGCAACGAAATAGTGAAAACAATGTAGTTTCTTATTTTTCCAATATTGCATGCTTAGTTTAGTCAAGTTAAGAGAAAAAGTTAAATAAACAACCAAACTTTGAGCATTTCGAAATGCCGCAGTGATGACACACAAGAACGGTTCAACTCACCATCACCTTTACAAACGTGACGGATAAATCAAATGGTATTATTTAACTGATATGAATAGCAGTTGTATACACGTCACGTTTTGAAGACGAATATGTTGGCAGTATTCATTGTAAAGAATTTAAATATTTCGTCCCTTAAATACTCCAGTGCTCTCATCATATTTAAAAGTTTTTTAAAAATGCTAACATAAACAGCTCTAATTTTTAAGCTCAATCAGTTGGCCCATAATTAAGTCACATAGGTCTTCAGAATACATGAACATACTTAAAAGCACAAGCCTGGCCGAGTTTATTTCTTTTGACAACAGTATTAAAGAGTTCTATCAGGAGGGACATGTAGAACCTTATATTAATTTACAGATGACCAGTGATAATCCATTTTCAGTTGAAACATATTTCTAGATAATTTTATAAATCCAAACGAATATCAGTGTAGATTTGAAAGTGTCTATACAGTTATATAGTAAAATGCAGAGTAACACAGTCAATATTAAGGGAAAGTTAGCAAACTCTCGATTTATACAGTGATTTTAAGTAAAATGCATTCAAAAGTGTACCAAAAAACATAAAATGTTAGTTATTGAGTATAAAAATGTGTGTGGGTTACTGGTAGTTAGCGTTGGAAGCAACCAAATAATAAGCTCATTTAAAACTATATCTATACTTCAAATGTGTACAGTTGGTGGATAAATGGGAAATTGATAGGCACAAATACCATAGCTTTTGGAACACGTAGATAAATATTTATTCTTTTATTCGCTTATTCAACTGCTTTGTCGTGGTTTTGTCAATTACTTTGACTGCGATACAAAAAGCAGCAAACGAAATATATTTGCCTATAAAACTGCAACTAAGATATAAGTTTAATTTGAAGTGTGCACCTTCGAATTTGTAAAAGGTGTTAGGGAAGTGTAAATATTAGCTTTTTGATAAAATCAATTATGCGGGTTTTTAAGGAGGCCGTTCAAAAGAATAAGCAGCCATCGTTGGAACAAGCAGCTTGTTGCCTGACGGTTCGGCTTCCCACTCAAAACCATTATCAGATAAGGTTGCAGAAAAGATTAATGGACGCACAAGGACAAGCAATACTCGCATCGAATATGACCGTCAGTGATGAACGTGGCTTCTAATAATTGCTCTGGGCATGTTTTTGCCTGACAACTGCGTCCTATAAATACTGCTCTCATTGTGCCTCTACTATACCTTTCGGCCATCATCTCTAATGATGGATTTGATGGAGAATTCAAAATATATGGCCAAAAACTGCTTGTTCTAGTGATTATCTCTTTTTCTCCAGTGACGCTTTTCTATAAGAGAGGAATGAAGTCGAAAACATTACACATGGGCGATTCCATTCAATATTTTACAAATTTTAATAAGATAAAAAATAACTTTCAGTTACAAAAAATGACCACACTTCATAAGCCAGGAATGGCAAGTCCAGTTTACATTGCTTTACTCCGCAATACGTTTGCTCTTATTGCTACTGGCTACGTGAGCAAATACCAACTCCCTTGATCTCCTGAGCAAAGAAAACGGTTTTGTCTTTCCAAAATAACATCAGAAGAAGGTCCAAACAACTTGATCGGCAGTACAAAGAGCATGCTTCTTAATTAAAGAGTCTCTGATCTAGTATACGATTAGTAGAAATGTTGATTACAAAACGATCTTATCCAAAATTGGAGCTTGTGAAGCGTCGACAGACAACTGCGAATAAGTTAACTCTTCGCAACTGCCATGTTTCAGTGTTTCTTAAATTTGCGTTTCCTCCAGTTACGCGTCTGTCCACATGGAGTTGTTAATATGTTACTTGTTGAAAGGGAAACCTACGTATTTCCTCTTCTTTAGGTTAAGGAGCGTACTTCCACATGTAAGTACACTTCCAACATAGACAAACCGGCCGGAAATCAGAGTTTTTATTTTAAATCATTCAATTCAATTTTCAATTAGGGTCAAAATCCTGATGTTCAGGTTTGGAGTTGGACGGTGGTCAGCGAACCGTGGCTGTGACTTCAGACATGACCATATCGCTTCCCATGACCCTTGTTGCGCTTCACAGTTAGTAAACTTTTCTTACCGTTATAAAAAAGCTGCTACCGTAGCCCTGCCTTTAAAATCTCAGCTTCAGTGACGGCATCCAACAAGGCAAAGTGTGCTTTTGTTCTACTTTTGTGTCATTTGTTTAATCGGCTCTTTTCTGCGAGGCCTTTTCATAGAGTTACATGGTGAAAAATGATAAGCGTATTCAATCCAGCACCTGGATCGCTGACATGATTATTTTATATGAATTAACATTTCCGCTCGTGGGTGGTATGTCCAAAAACCTCTTCTTTAACAACAAAGATTCTGAATATGTTTTGAGTAGCTGAAGATCGTAAAATAGACATAACAAATAGGTTGAATTGTGGATGAATGCAAGCTGAATGCAAGCGGCCATTGCAGTGTCCCTTGACCTCGTCAGTGTTGTGTTTGTTTAGGGTTGTTTTTAAAGAGCGCATTTTACATAAGTTGTTAATCGCTTGGCTACTGTAGAGTGGAAAGTTTTAAATCTACTGACCGACATTTTGATTTAATTCCTAACGCCAAACTATATCATTTTGAACTTTAAAATATTGAGAATTGGGATTATTGTGGTAGGTTACAAAAAGTAAACTTTTCGTTTTATTCTTCCTTTGATGCTGTCGGTTCTTCCTTTGCTAACATGCGAGCACATTGGAGGGATAAAAAAGGTTTTACAAACTCCTACTTTGCAATAAACCCACCACACTGTGTTAATTAATGTTCAAGATAGAATGTAGCAAGCCCTTGACTGAGCAGTTCATCCTTTGAATTTATACCATTGACAAAACACTCGAATTATGGACCTTTGTTTTCCAGACAAGGAGTTAGCACAGAACAAAATATTGATTTTAAATAACTTTACACTAACTGGCACACGTTCCCACATCCTTGCTAATATTCTTTCTGGTCTATCGCTGAAAACTATCTGATCACCTACAAGTACAGCATTGCTCAAAAAAGAAGCCATTCTCCCTTCAGCAATGTATTCGAGCAAGAATCGCACATAACTGAATAATCAAATTTCTCTCGGCAGGACAGTCTTAACTTCTAGAAATTTGAACGCCCCTATTGACAAATGCTATTTCAAATGTGGTAGTCCGCTTGAGAAGAAGATATACGGCTGTCAGATATTAGTTCAATATGTCTTGTTTTAACAGTACTGATCGCATATTTTAAAATTCGAACGCCTTTTGGCTTATAAATTTATTTTTACGTGCACTGTGAGCTACAAAAGATGGCACCTTTAAATTCGGACAATCCACAGCACATCCATCATTTTTAACAAGTTACTGAATTGACTTTATTATACGTGCAATGAATGATATATATAAACAGGTAAAAGATTTTACATATCGTAAGGGAATAATTTTATAACTGGTTGAAAAGGCATGCAGTGGTATTTTGGTCATTAGTTCGTTGCTACTGAGCCGGGCGTACAAGCTGTCAACTTAACTTATCCTTTTCTAACTCGCCATACACTAATTAGAGGACAGAGTCTGGGTCACTGCTGGTGACCTTGAAATTGACCGCCTATTATAAACGTTTGAAAGATTATCTTTTTTGAAATTCGTTAGAACAATGGTAATATTTCAACAACGGCAACCAAATGAAGCAAGGTTGCGTGCGTTAAAAAGCAATCACAGTGATAATCTTGTTCATACGCCTGGGCAAACAGATTGCAAAATCCTGCGTGAACGGGCTTGAAAGCCGATATAGAGGATCCCTTTATATTGACTTAAGCTTTATTTTAACCTCATTATTGTTGAAAAAATCCCAAGAATTGTTAGCTATTCAACGACTTCAGCAGAATTGAATTAAAATCATATTCTCATGACCCGTTTGCTGGGCAAGGACAAGTTGGTCGCTCTTTAGTTGGTCGCTCTTTATAGTTGAAAACTTAATTCTTTCCTATATTTATTTTAGGGTTTATTACAATTATCTGACTTCCATCGCTTAAGTCTTGAATGCTATGCAAAAATTGTTTCGATTCTCCCGAAAATAACAACGGTTGTTAATTCGCACGGACCAGCCATAATCTTAGGTATGAAATTGTGGAAATCCTCTCAATGATTGTAAACGCCAGGAGCTATAGGTCACTGAGCAAACATGAACTTACGAGGCCAGGGCTCATACTTATTAGATTTTCCTGAAAAGGAACCTGTTCCCTTAGTATCTTTTAAGCCCTAGAAGCAGGTGCGGACGTCTATGCGTTCCTATTAGTGAGCTGACATAACATTCATCTTGCACTTGACCTGGTTCAAGCAATCAGCTCACAGAATTTTATGTGTTTGATTCAACTCTCTACATACAGCTACCATGTGGTTTGAAGAACCTTCTAACTAAACTTATGGCCGTTGCTTATTTTGCCAGGATGTTTGAAAAAAGTTACATTTACTTTAAAAATGATGAACGGGACTAAGTTAGCCAAAATACTCCAAAGCTATATGCCTTACTTCCCATAATGAGCCGCAGCAAGTCAAAACCAAGTTATGAAAACGTGATTCAGAATAATAAGTTAAAACGACAAAAGTCAAACAAAATAAAACTTTGACCAGGAATCACTCTTCAACCCCAAGCGAAATCCGGCTTTTAGCAATAAGCAAGGACATTATAAACACGTCTTCGCATAGCCTCAGAATTTCAAAAACTGTTTTGTTTCTAATAAGCCGTATTATGAAAATGCTAATAACACACGGGAGGCCACAGTAAAACAGAATCCGTGGGTACTGAGCAGCCTGAATGTTAAAACGAATATTTTCATTTAAGAGAATCAGGGGGCGACAACAAGATAAATTTTCCATCCGCGTACAAAAAGAACCTAAGAGGTTTATTGCAGACTGATTTTCAAGCAAAATATCGTACAATATGAAGGGGTAATATACTTTGCTCTGGTCAAAGCCAATACTAAGTATCATGTGCAACGTGTAGCTTTTTGCAGTGCAAGCGGGTACAGCTTTTAACTTTCTGCTAAAATATTGTCATATTTTCTTATTTAGCTGCATTTGGGCAACCTTTCCAGCGGCTTCAAAGGTTCTCTTTGGCGGCTTGATAAATCAGTGGACGAATGTCATTAGTCAACCACCACCACCAACACCACCAACACAGTGAGCAAAGTTGGTATGAGCCGATCGGACAGTAACAAATTAACTATTCACACCATTGCTGCTTTCGTTCACTTTACTCAAGCAACCGTCGCTTCCCTGTTTTATCCGCTTTAGTTGCCCTTGGGATGGCGCATGAACATGGCACATCCGCTTATCATCATGTTCTCTCCAGCCAGCTGCAGGCCTGTAAAGGCTGATTGACTGGAGTGCCGAAATGCAAAACATCTTTTCTTCTCTTCAAAATGCAGCATATGTTGTCGGTCCTTTTGCCTTGAATACCGACTAGACAATTCTAGTAGCCCGCTTTACCAGAATAGGAAAAAAGTGAGCAAAATACATATCGGGTAGCCTCGTTAGAAGTTAAAAGCTGTATTTAAATAGGAGAATGCTTCACATTTCCAGTTGGCTAGGCAGCCAACGTCAGCTGCATTGTGAAATAATAAGTACATAATAAAACCGACCAGCATAACGGAGATTTTACAAAGGATGCGAGCAGTCGCGTATTGTTATACATTGCAAATGGCAGCCGAATAATGTTCAAGTTTTCAAAATATTTACTTTAAGGAAAATCATACTTCACATGTAAATTAGCACATTTCTTGCTTGTATATGTGCCCTGACATATAAAAAGATCTTGTTTTTCCAGTTGTTTTTAAAAGCCGATATGCAGCCACCCCGTTCTGTTATATCGTATGTCGTTTCATTAATTATGCATTTCACTCACTGATAGATAAATAGGATAAATCTCAGCCATTGCCTCAATAGACCAATATTCATGGTTAATGCTTCTAAGAAATGCATTTATTTATTGATGGCAGGAAGAACTAATGCTCGGCTGAACTTCGGGTGGAACATTCTCAGTGATGTAGAAGATAAATCCTACCAGCCATACAGACGTCAATTATTTTTATGCATTTACTCACCCCTCCGATCCGGGTATTGATAAAATAATAGAAAGAACCAAAAGGAATAGTTAACCTAGCAAAAATCACAGCAGCGCATACAGGATGTGAAAAGCATCGAAGTGTACGTGCCTAATGAAAGTCAAATCACATTGAAGAGTCCACTGACACGTCATGCGTTCAAAAGATGACTCCACTATCACAAAGAAGTCACCCATTGTCTATGCACTCAACTGTGGCCTAAGAGAAGCCAAAACCTCAAAAATCTGACCGAAACCCGCTGAAATGGCGTTTACAATATAAAGAACCACCATCCTAAACGTAATTACAATGGTTTGTCCAGGTTTGCCTGGCATGCTATTGAGATAGTACATGCCGTTTCACTCTCTCCATCCTACCTTCTGGGTTTCAACACAATGTCACTCTATGCGTATAGCGGGAGAAAACCTACGAAGGCAAGGGGCTCACAGTAATTCTTGTTCTGCGTCAGCAACAAAATGGCGTCAAAAGTGATATCACCTCTGTCAGACTACTTGCTGATGGTTCGAACCGTGAAGGTGATTTTCTATGTGGGTCAGGGGTCGTTTACTATAAACAAGGAAGTCAGTTGCACTTGCAGCAGTGAATGCAAATCCAATAGTTCTTTATTAGTCTAGCAGCAAGGCTCTCTCGCAAACGCCACAGACTGGCAATATTTATTTATGGCTCAACAGTGTCCTTCAAACTTACAACATATATGCCTTGGCGTCCTTAGTGAATATGAGCTGAATTCCAGACACGGTGGTGACAGCTCAAAAAATATTGTGCAGGAAAATCGCATTAAACGCATCTGTCAGTTATGACTACGGCTAATAGTGAGTGAAAGGAAGTCCTCACTATCCACAATATAGGCTCTATTGTAGTGATCTCAATTTCAGATGGAAGAAAAAAGAGCATGTGATTGGCATAATGGTTCTGAAATTACCCGATTCGATAACACGTCAGTGTTATGTTGCTGTTTTCTGACATAGCTTATGCCACGGTATGAACAAAAAATTGCAGAAAAATATCATCTTTCTAGTTAATTCGTGTCATTTTTAAGTCTATTTCAACTTAAATCATGTCTACCTAATTAAAATTTGCTAATTTTAAATCAGGGCTGATTATATGGAAAATTACGTTAAGTTGCCTACAATTTACCAAACAATTATTAAGTCATATAGAAGCATTTGCTTTGTTCGTGCAAACATCTTCGAGTTTCGCTTTCTCAGAGCCCTACCTCCTACATGTTCATAAAATTTCGTGGCATCTTAATCTGGAAAACATCATAGGCTATTTAACCTTATACCTTCTTGTTACTGGATGCTTCTGGACTTTACCACAGAAATTCACTTTTTGACTGCCAGACCATTCATACTGAGTGAGCAGAGGTATAAGAACAAAGGACTCAGTGTAGTAACCGTTGTATAGAAAAGCGGAATTTTCGTAAATGTTAAAGAAAGCTTATAGGCCGGTTGTTCGGAGGACGTACATACGAAAACATAATTAGCTTATCCTTATTTGAAAAAAAGTGTTTAATTTACCCTGTCTGCAAAGGTCTTTTTAAGCGATAAGCGATTAGATTAGGTTCTTGTGCACCAGCATAAGAGGCAATCTACCTATGAAATTACTTTTTGTTAGCCGTTGTGATGGATTAGAATGAGCTCAAAGGATTTGAGTAGTGTGGGACATCTTTAATTTCTGATTCTTAACTACAAATAGTTGATCATTTTTCTAACTTTCAGAAAGCTCTTACTGTGTTTATCTTTTTTCGATATATGGTTGGGATTTTTCACCACTTTTAGGCAATGATGGTGAGATAAAAAAATTTGCCTCAACTCACTTGAGACCAATGCCGGTTTATCCCGCAAGTAGCCCAAAATTTTTTAAGTTAAGGACCACAACTGAGCAACACGTGTGCACTTCTATAAGTGACTTCTATAAGTGAGACAGTTAACATCTTTTTCAACTACACTGCTTTTATTGGAGGCAGAACTTCTGATATTAAAGCCGAGATTACCGCAAATGCAGCTAGTTTCTGAAGTATTCATATATTCAAGCTGTAATTAGGTGACCACAGATGCCTTATTTGATACTGATAGTGTGGAACAGGTTCTTCAGTTTGAAACTTGAAGCATTGTTTGCTCCGTTTGTGATGTTTTTTGTGCAGTTATGGAAAAATGGAGCAACGCGCAAGTTTGCACATCAAGGTCGTTTTAATAAGCAGTACATACGGTGTTAATTTCCCGCACGTTTTCCATTCCAGTGCGCAAGCCAAGGTTTGCTGGACAGTGAAGCTAAGAACTGCTGCATCTGTTATGAGCGTCTTGGTTTTTAATAATATTTTTCTACTTGGGTGGAACTTTGTTACACCTTATACCCTTTCCTAGCTTTTCTTCCGAAGACGTTACCCAATCTTGTTTGTTTTGTGTTTGTTTAGAAAACTGTATTGAAAGTCTATTCTCAGTTCATATGCAAAATATTTCAAACTTGCTGTTTCTCTTATTGTTGCATAAATTATTACGTGGTTGGGCGTTGTTCTTGGCATCATCAACTATCAGCAAAAGCAACCAGAAAGCGTGAGCCCAAACGTTTGGCTTCAATAAGATGGCCGATTGTATCATGGTTCGAAGGTAGAGCAATTAATACTTCACTTTTGCAGTACATTAGCTATCTCGGTAAACGTTAAACGAAAAACTGAAAACCGCTAAAGATGCAAAGATATCACGCAAGTAAGCTTGTACTAAAAATAACTTTACAGAATTGTTGCAAGCTATTTCAGTCACCTTCTTTCCAGTCACATGGTAAACTACACTCTGTTAAAATCATAACATAAGTAGCTTGAGTTTGCCTCATTGATCGTCGATGCCTTTATAAAAGAGAATGTATTTTATAAAAAGCAAGCATAAAAATACCAATTGGTCTATTAATGTAGTAGAAAAATATGTCTTTTTAAAGTTTTTTTAAAAAGAACGCTTTCTTCAAGCCTATACAAATGGCTAACACTTAAAACATAAAAGACTGTCTCCACTGGTTTTTTGAAGGGCAGTTTGTCTTAAAATCTGTCAATTGAAGTTTTTTAACACAAGATTTATCACCGAAATCATTCATTTGACGGATGAATACATAGTAGTTGATAATGAGATGTGCTCAATATTAAGCATTGTCTGGATGTCCAATGAAATTTATCTTGACAGTGGGCCAATCACGATGGATAAAGTTAAAAGAGTCCCTGTGACCGATGGCTAATCATAAGATCACTCCTTCTACGAGTAACCTCCAGCATAAAATTTTGTATAAATTATCTGGGATTTACCGATTTGATATTTTATCCATTTGAGCTATGACAATGGGTGTGAGTATACAAATCGGAATTTCCATAAGGTAGAAATTGCTTTTTCTATGTACGGAATTGTGTACATTTTCATGTTTTATTTCCATTCCACCAGTAGTACTCCGAAAGAAAAAAGCATTATTCTAAATTGGCAGAGATCAAGCATGCTATATTCAAACGTTTTCTTTGAATTGTATTTCAATGGTTTGATTAAAATGACAAGAATAAATGATAATGTCATTATTTCTTAATTTTGAATTCCATCAACTCTGACCGCAAATCTCAAGGAGTAAAAGTGTACTCTCAATCACGATTAAAATGCATATTTTTGCCCCATTCAATAAATATTGCACTATAGATTCTCGCTTTTAAGTTGTACACAGTTGACGTGACCGACCTACCTCAAAAATGTAATCGCTTTGTATTTATAATAATTTTAAACATTGGTTTATGCAAATATTGCTGGTATTTGCCCAGAAGTTCCATAAAACATTTACGTTTTTAGTAGAATACTATTCAGATATACGACGACGCGTTTGCTTTAGTGGCGAAGAATGGCCTTATTTCATTTCGGCTGACAGAATCAAACAGTTTCAGGTTGTCCATCAAACGCCATTGGCGTCAGTTGCAGATGATAATTAATTCAAATAAGAATCCGGAACGTCTTGCCAATTTTGTTTTTGTTCTGTCGATCGCATCTTTTTCGTCGGCTTCATTTCTTTTGACGAACTATGAAGTTTGTGGTCGCAGAGGTAGGGATAATAAAAGAACTGTTTTGAAGCACAACGTAATGCCCTGAATGACTGAAGTCAGCTGCGTAGAGTCCAGAAGGATCTGCCCTATAAGCAACCCACAGTTATAAGTAAAATCATTGTGCGATTGAAAAAGTAGGAGTCTTATGCACATGAAATTTAATCACCTGGAATTTTATATTCAGCTTAAAGCAGAACTTTTTCAAGTAAAGGGTATATCAACAAAGTGTCATTGCACCTAACGCAAATGGTGTAGTATTAAATGAGTTCGCCTATATCATTTGTCAACGTGACCACTGTCCAGGTATGTGATTAACTGAATTTCCCCTTAAAGGACTTAAAAAAGACATTTTTCTTGATCACGTTTTTCCACGTGATAGTTCCTTGCAGCATTTTGCTTCAAATAAAATATTCCAAGACAAAACGTATGACTGAAACAACTTTCATTTATGTAGCTATCGGTACTAGCACAATCTTTTGAAAAATAAACCATTAGTCCGGAATAGTTGACAGAAAGTTTTAAAACTCGATACCATCTTTAAAAACAAGTCATTAAAGTAGGAACATCGTTTTTTAAAATACTTACAACTCTCCGATGCTGCTGCATTACATTTCCCTGTTTAACCCGACATTTGCTCAGAATAACTTTTTTAAAATGGTTGCGTCGGACATCTTTAATTATTTTCTCCGAGTAATTTGAGTAAATTAAATGGTTCCAGAAGAGTATACCAACAATAGGTATCCGTTCTTAACGGTTAAGTTTTTATAATAAATTCATTCTAGTCAATTTTAATGGCTAGGTTAGATAAAGCACGCAGATATATGTTTCTGGTACATTTTGGTTTTTATTCTGATTGAAGAATGCAGTTTCATCATATGCAATTTGAAAAAGCGTAATGTTTTGAAAAAAACTACCAACAAATAGGAGATCAGGAGGTTATCGTTGCAAGTATCGATTGCAGTGCATTTAAATATTTTCTCCTATTTCATTTTCGTGGCTATTTAATGGACAAAGATTAGGTTAATATGGAAGTTTTGTTTGCGGCTACGTTTTTCGTTGCATCTGAAAACCTTGTTTATTTCAAAAGAAAAAGACATTTTGCAGTTACCGGAACCATTAAAATTAGCTTTTGATTTGTAATTACAGCAACAGACCACTTATTAAATCATCCTTGTGCACCGTAGGACTTACAAACCCTTATGCATTGCGCACAATAGCTCAGAACTACCAATATTAATAGCAAAAATCGCTATGAATCTGCATGAGCATCATTTGCGTTAATCAATTATTACTGTTTAGATTTGAACGATTTGGTTTTGACTTCTGGAGGAATGCAGATAATGCATAAACAAACATTACATCAGCTTCTCATTTTTGTGGAATAATTCATTTTCCATTACTTTTTTACCCGACGATCAATGTTGACTGACAGAAATGTTTTCCGAAATAAAAACATTATCCAAGCTCATTGTTTTGACATTCAGATGTCCGAACATGTCTTGTAATCTTGCAAATCTACCTAGATTACGCAAAATATTCCAGCAAAATAAAACAGTGTTTTAAACACGTAATCTAGCTTAGTCAATTAACCAGCAGTTTGATGTTCATCAAAATCTAATAACAACTATATAATTTAGATTGGCAACAGCTAGCAAGCTTAAACTGTATGCCTCTGCCTCTGAGAACTTTTTTGGTCTTCTTTTATCTTCTGAACTTGTACAGCAAGACAAGGCAGGATAACGTTATCTTATTTGTCGTATTCATTCAGTGGCTGGCTACGAAGGATGCAGGAACTGCCCTATACTCTGCAGTTCCTAAACTGGCAAAGCATTAGCTTGGTTGATTGCAGTAATTGCAAATTATTTTTTCCAATGATGGTCACTCGTCATCTTAAAATCTTCTGCAACCACAAAGCCTCTCCAATACCCAATAGGAATGTGAAGTTGCTTTAGACTTCACAAAAAATAGTCTTAACTTTTCGTTCCATGTGATGCATAAAATGCTCTTTTAACTTATGTTTACGTGTCAACGTAGTGCTAAAGTTACAGATAAAATGATGAACAATAAGTTAATAGGGATTCTCTATGATCTCTTATAGACAATTGTTATCTTGCAGAACTGCATAATGGTGTAAAGCCACCCTTCATATCCACAATACACTTCACTCTGCCTTTTGCACCCGTTTTGTCCTACCACAGAAGTTATATTTGCATAGTAGTTTGCAATTTAAATAGATGTTGAATTAACTTTGAAGATTAATTCTCTGAAAACTCGAAACAAAATGAATAACTTGAAATTCGATCGAATATAAATGACACTTTTTTAACTTTTAGGTACCTTCCTAAATCCGTGCCCGCCGTTTTTGCAAAGATGTTGATAAACAGTTGTGGTTATTTTCAAACGAAAAATGTACGTAAACGTTTGCCATTTTAAGTCATATTATGACATTGCAAGGACGTATTGAGTTGTTTGCAGTCGGCTAATAAATACCACACTGCTGGCTGTATGAAGATAAATGAACTGCACTACAAGTTGCAAAAGCATCTCGAAAAGATTTTGGATATAGAATATCTATAAAAATGAATTTTATAGGTATTAAGAAAACTGCATCTCATCAGGTGGGCGTTATGTTAATGCAAGTACTGACGTTGTTTCCGTAATTAATAAAATGAATATCAATTGTAAATGCTATGATATGACGACAATAATCGCTATAAATGCTAACCCATTGATTCAATGTACCTAAAGAAAATTACTTATGGGGTTAATTGCTATTAATAAGTTTTAGAAAAACTATATTCTGAAAGCAAATCCTTATAAGCTAACATAACTTGCTGTTTAATACCAAATGTTTTCATGGTCCTATTTTTTATCTTAGTTTGGTTCTTTTCTGTGAAGATACTTTGCCATTTAAAAATGCACAGTTTTTCGAGGTATGTGTCATTATTTTAAACCATCCTCAACAGGTTTCAATCAAAAATGTGCTTGAAAAGCATGCCTATGGCTCTTAGAATACTCGCCTTTAGAGTCACCAAATATAAATTTACATAGATGAAATTCGATTAAACAAAGTCAGGAGTTAAGAAAAATGCCTTAAAAAATTGTAGTTTTTATGTCTGGTGTGAGCATTTAGCATTTTGAACGAATTTATTATCCTTGAAACGCTAATCTGTATAGCTGCCTGATGTATTGCCATATTCAATGGCAGTTTATGAAATATATCTGACTTTTGGTACCCTAAGGTTTACCATTGCCCTGCCATAAGTTTGTTTACGTACCGTCAGTTTTATTTGGGTTTATTAATCTCTGACAATTTTAGTTGAACAATTTTTAACACGTATTTAATAGTTTTTATACAACATTTGAACATTAACCAAGCCAGCACTATTGATTTAACTTAACCCGTGTTTTAGTTGGTGCATTTCTTACCTACCAATTTTGGAAACGTCCACCTTAAATACCACAAACGAATTAATTTATTCAAAGCCGCACTGGTCAAACTCGAAAACGTCATTTTGGCAAAAAGCATTTAAGAAATTAACGTACATGCTTCTGTCAGAAAAAAAGCTTTTTTCTGCTTTTGGTGTTTCTGTCTTTTGCATGTTGACATTGGCTTTATTGGTGAAAGAGTTGCTAAGGGTTCTGAAACGTCACTTATATTCCTTTAACTTTGCAGAATAACTAGCCCAAAAAGCTGTTCAACATAAGGTTATGAACACATATTTCAGTTTTTATAATTTTTTACGAATGTATTTAACTCTCAGGCTCTTAGTTTAAGTTTACCACGACATGGAAGGCTGTTTTTAAAACATAAAGCAAATATTAACGTTGATTAGGCCTAAAGCAGTATTAAGCAGGCTGTAGTTAGTTATATCAGTTAAATGGAGCCATTTCTTTAGCATGGCACATGAATCTCTCCCAAACGACAAGTATAAGATTACATACTTTGCTCAACTTAAATCTCATTTTAGGCGGTCGAGACGGAAATTCAAAGAAATTCGGATTTTGTCGAGTTTCAAACATACATGGCAGTTGATTATGCGTTTGAAGAAAAGCAAATGATTATGATTGAGGTGTAAGTTTAAAGTCTTAGTTAAATGTGAATGAAGAGCCTTTATGTGTTCTTTTCTAAAATGCTCTATTTTCACCTAAGACTACGTAGCCATAGCCAAATAAAGTGTTTTCTAACATATCCGGTGTCCACCAGCATGCTAATAAGAAAAGCTGAAACATTTGAAACAAAAACTTGGAACAACTAAACTACCCACCTTACTTTTAAGACGCCAAAAATAAACTATTTTTCTTTGAACTGTCTCATCGCTTATGTAACATATTGATGGGGATTTTCTGATCAGGTTTGTGACTGGAGGTTATAATTTTATCAAGCGAAGACAATTAAAATATGCAACTTTCATAAAAATTCACCGGAACTTCTGAAGGAAGTTATTATTTACAGATGTCGTTTTCGTGCACAATATCGTTTACCTGGTTTAGTCAAATCAAGGGCAAGAGCTTCTGTTTGTCAGACAAATTCAACATTTAATCCAGAGAAACAAATCAGCATATGCACTGTGAATAAAAGAACTATTCTTCAAAGTGCACTTCATTACTTCGAAACGTTTTGCCGAGTAGTAAGCGGTGAGGTTATAATGTACCTTTATTTCCAATCAATGATTGATCTCGTAGTTACCTAGCAATCCGACCATTTGCTGTGTTCTTTCATTTAATACGCATTCAATTAGTCACAGTTTGGAACATTTAATTTTGATTACGCATTGCTTTTTTGTAGGTTTGCTTGTCCCACACACAGCAAACAAGTAAGTAATGTCTTCATTGAGAACATCGACAGATGTTCTCTTTCAATCTTCTTAATGGGTATATAAGGATTCTTCTCAGTTTACGACGTATTGAATCATCGTGTTGCTTACTCCTGGACAATTTTAATTGGGCAGATTTCTCTCATTAATCATTTGCTATAGTTTGACCTAACTCATATTGAAAATGCATACTAATGACTGATGCGGCAAATCACTCTGTGCGTATGTCCGTATTTGTTCGTAGTTGACTGCAGACAGGAATTGTCTGAACAACTTAATCGTGCGGCATGTCTGATGAAAGTAAACAGCATGTCGCATGGTCTTATATGCCTCGTGCCCATTATGCCCCATATAAACCGATTTTCTATTGAATTCTCTTTAGAAAACAGCATTTTGCATCTCAAATCTATTCCAAAAACTAAATCAACAACCTCAAATGTGTGCCTTCGTACCCCTCAAAATACAATCTTTATATTTCTTGAGTAAGGTAGTCTACAGTAGTTTCTATAAGATGTAACCTAGGAATATACGTATTCTAGACGGTTTCTACCGTCACATAAGTTTTTTTTCCACCAATCCTTCCTCTGGTCTTTACTACGGTCTCAGATACGTATATTTAGTCTTACCGCCAAATAAGTCATTAAATTACCTAATCCTTTTGTTAAGCAGGAAATTGGCTGAAGATTAGTTGTGACTACATTCTTCCGAGGTGCCTTATGTTATTTTTCACTAGAAGTACTTAATATCACTGATTCGATAATCACGTGTACATCTTTCGAAACTGTTTGGTGATACTGTGTGCTTGAGGATTGGTTTCGGGGGCTCATCACGTGCTGATTCAGGTATTAATTTCTTCACGCAAGACGCTATTTGTTAGTCCTGAGATTAGATTTATTAAAATATATTTCATACACTAGTTATACACAGAAAACCTGTTCAAAGACACATAACTGATCTAAAATGCCGAATTAATGAGGAAAAGTCTAAAAACTGAAAACAATCATGGTTCCATAAAGCGTACAAAATTTGCTTGTCAGAGGTTGCAGTCGTGCATCCTTTACGACATCATAGCTGATCTCAAAATTGCATTTTTTCAGATTCCAAGTCATGAGTTTCATCTTTTGCAAATACTGTCTGCTTACTTTTGCTAAGCAGGCATGAGAATGACAGTACAACTGAGTATTTTATTGGGAATTATGCAAGGAAAAAATTTTATATTTGTGCTACTATATGCCATCCATCAGTATATTTCTTAATTGACGCTTAGGACATCGGTAAGTTGAAGCTTGAATGGGCATATGCATTTTGGGTGTAAGCCTGATCTAAGTGTGCAGCACGTACGAATGAAATCCTGGTTTTTCAGAGAAATTCGCAAGTTAACATATATTTCCTTTCTTAATCTACTTGCCGTTAAGGAATATGATTCCTTTCTTATCCTAAGTTGACAAAAGCTTTTGAAACTATAATGACGGGTTCCATTTCTAAACTTAATGTCAATAAGTTCTACCAAAACATTACGAAGATCATTTTTAAGGTATATGCGCATTGTTACACCGCGTTGCCAAGAAACAGTCGACGTTTCTGTCAACAATGATGTTATGCTTAAAATTGCCAGAAGTAGCGTGCTTAATTGAAGCAAATCTTGAAAAAAGCATTTGCAAATATAAGCATACACTGCGGGACAATCTTTGTCTAAAACTGCTCATTTTTCTGTTTCGCAGAATTTCTGTGCTTACAATTTGACATTTCAATTTAGTAAATAGTTTCTTATTATTAAAATACACTAATTTGATATGTTTTGCAGGATGCCTATCTCTTTGGTTCAGTCGAATTTTCAGTTGGCAGAACAATTCATTCTGGTGGAGAAGACGAAGTGATTCTGAGGTGCATTTAGATGTTCTTAACTTTAAAATTTTAATTTTTTTCTTTAATTTTCTTTTTGAATGCTTTTGTCTGTATTGATCGAATTCAAAAATTTCGTGAGCATTCGTGACATTTTTGTATTGTTTACCTTTAGCAGGAACAATTTTTAAAGAAATAGGGTTTTATGATTTTTCCTTAATCTATTGCGTGCAAACAATTAATACTAATGTATAACATTACAAAAAGTTGAATTTCCGGAAGCATAATGCCTTGAAATCAAAAGAGTATTCTTAAAAAGAAATTAAAATATATGCAGTTAAGGACATTAAGGAGAGTGCCAACACATACTTGCGTACTTTTATCTTATATCATTTGAGAAAACCTTAAGCAATTGTCGATTCAAATCTTTGTGACAACGGGACACCAATAGCGAGTTGGATTTGTCTGGGACGGACAAAATGTTTTTGCACTAAAACGTGTGCCATCGTTCTTACTCCAGGAGGTACCTGTTTCCATTCGTAACCTTAACCGAAAATCTATACTCTATCTTGAACTGTTACTATATCCTCTACCCTAGCTATTCCTGTAGACCCAATTCCTTTGGAATAAAACCCACATAGAAGCTGATGTTTGATACATAGGAGGTTATTTTCAAGATATTACCATTTATATGTATGAGAAAGCCTTTTTTGACCACAAATATTTAGGCTTAATTTATTATTGGTCTGTGTGACATGGCTCCTTTTCCATACGTTCGCGTTACCAGCACAGGCGACCCGTTGCCGCGAGCCTCAGTATGCATAGGCCACCAATAACCTCAAAACAATACTTTTTCTCAGCGTTAACCTATTACGATTACCGTCTTGTAGACCATTACAGGCTGCATTTCTCTTGATTAATCAGAATAAACCCAGTTTCTAAACGTACTTGCATGATTACCTCTGACATCAATACTACCTGGGCCCACATTATTTCCATCCTTTGTATGAATTGACGTTCATCTTCATTCTTGCAGCGTCAAAACCAACTTAGCTGATTATACAAAATAATATGCTTGTTCTGTCAATTTTTGTGCAAATATTTACACGAAATATGACATTAAGAAACAAAAAAACAGCACCTTTTTACTAATCTTTCCGAATAAATGTTTTCATGAGACTTTAATTAGACGCATCATGGTCGGTCAAGGCTTTCTTTACAACCAATATTTTTGTAAATTGAAAATGAAGTACTTTGGTGTCTTTTAATTTCTTCAATTCCCATTTTGACAGACGAAGTTAACGTTTTCGCAAATGCCTCATGGAAGAACAAACTAAAAAATTAAAAATTAAAAGCACTTCCAAGCTGTCTGAGAGATGCTATCTATGCATTTAGATTGCATCGTCGCAGTTCATGTGACCGGAAGCTATTAAGCATTCCGAAAAGCTCTCAAAGTGAATCGACAGCTTAAACAAGTGTTTGATTAGGTCTGGCAATCCACATTTACCACGATATTAGGACGTTGTTGCATGTTAATGTAAAGTTTCAAAAAAATATCTGAGCGATTTCATTTTTCATTAAAAGTTCATTTAAATTAGAAGGGACGCATTTAAAGTTAACTACGTTTATTTTAACGTCGATTTTGAGGAATCGGTAGGATACGGCTTAAGGTTTTTACGAAGCTCTCTTAACCTTATACTTCAAACTGATTTATAGTCTATGTAAGCTTTGAAAAATGAATGATGTACTTTCTTAAACTAATCTACAGCCTCTTCTCTTTAGTTATTTTATGTCGGCTCAAAAAATGTTCTAAGCATTTCAGTTGCATGTGGAATGTTCAAAAATGTAGCAATAAAAGCTGGGTAAATAGGGTTCAGAGCGAGTTTTTAGGCTGTTCAAAAACGTTTTTAAGGGTCCCCGTTTGGAAAAGCTAGATGTATCATACCATAAGATACTTTTTGAAAATATTTATTTTGTCTAAAAATGGTAAGAACTAAATATTTCCCATTCTTCATTAAATATTACTTGATAATTACCTGCATATAAAGCAGAAGAACGATAATTATCACTATTTTGTCGATCTTTTTTCCCATGCAAATCACACAAATGAGTAAAAAAATGCTAAAAATAAAGCCGTCATGTGCTTCTAAGTCAATTAACTGGGCATGATGATGAAAACTTATCAGTCTTTCAGCTCTCCTCCGGATTATCATGAAAATGGACTGAACTATGACAGATGGCATATGATCAAACATATTTCACAGGTTATGCTCCATAAGAATGCATAGTCTAACGATAACAATCGATTGTGAAAATCAACCAAATATCAGCATTAAAATTAACGCACAAATTTGCAAATGTGGGAAAACGTGTTTAAAAACAAAACGGAGGATTTATAAACAATGAAATGGGCAACTTGCGTTCATAGTCATTTGTCTATCACTTAAAGATATTTTTTAATGTGAACCGACCTAATAACACTTGGGAAAACTGAATTGCTTTGTGCTCACATTGGTCTTCCAAGTATCCATACAGTTTCTCTTAACTTTTAATGGGAATCTTTACAGCATCAGGTTACATTGGTTAGAAAATGAATCTTTTCTTCATTTGCTTTGTTAAGAAAGCCCTGTTGCCACGTTTTGGAGCAAACGTGTTTTAAAATTGGTCTCATGCTGTTATTTTTGTGAAAGGTTAAAAAGTACTTATGCTCGGCGTTTAAGTTTAATTCTAAGCCCTATACTCGCAATCCTGTAATATTTAATCCCTACAAAAGGGTAAACTGTCACCTTTCCGTCCAATATTTTGCTACCTGTTTTGAAATCGCTTCAATATTTTGCTTACTCAAACATCGCTTTATTTTTGAAGAGCATAAGATGTATATTTTGATTGCCGAACATAACACACCAACGCATCTTTAAATTATGGCTCCTAACCACAAGCAAGTGGCTAAATCTTACTGCTTTTAAAGTACGATTGGTCAATCTGGGTTTGAATAATTACTCTCTCAAAGAGCTTTTTAAAATTTTACGGGGCATCTTAAGTTCATGACTCGGTGACAGGTTTGGCGCAGCTGCAAAACTTACTTTTGTCTGTTTTGCCATAATCAAGCAGCTGTTACTTTCCTGCATTTTTTAATTAACACAAAACTAGGTTGACGCCATTCACCAGTCTGCGTCGGCAATGTGCTATGTGGCTTATGAAATAAAACAAATAAAATTATCTTAGTTGCCTAATCAGTTGCCACTTTTCTGTGCCAACGATATTTTGATCACTTATTCGATAAAATTGGTTATATCTTAGCAAATAAGTTGATTCAGTTTTCTCCAACGATTAGTTTATTCATTTTAAGTTTTGATAAAGCTCACATTCTGATAGAAAAGAAAAAGCAATTTCCAGGATTAAGTGCAGAAAAAAAAATGAGTTCACGGATCAGAATCGGCAGGTCAATAAAAATCATTTTTCATTGATCATATCTTTTTATTTTAAGATTTGAAATTTATGATTAGTAAGACGTACTCAAATGGCAAGTGATATGGTCATATTGTTTGTCTGCCAAAATTGACTGATACCTTATATCGAGGATAATGATTGATTTAAAACCTTTGTCCTCCTGATCAACGCATTAGCTATGAAAGTTCCAATGTATTAACATATTTTGTGTCTTCCAGTAAAAACTAGATTGCATCGACTTTATGAAATACTCAATGCTAACTACTTCAAAAATGTTTAGCTGCTTTTGACATTGTAGGTCAAAGAAGGAAATGGTCGATGCAGGATCTTCCGAAACATTAATTGCTCCTGCTGTCTTAAGTGCGTGTCACATTGAGTAACTGATTTTTGAAACATTATACTATATATAAGGAAATATTATCGAAATTATGCTTTGGCTTAGTTTGTATAATATGAGCGTCAAAAATAATGCAATCAAATTAACCTTAGAAACATCTTCTCTTCAGTTTTATTCATGAGATGATTTGTTCTCATGGGAGACTTTTTATATTAAAACCAACTTTTACATTCGTCCAGAAAAGTACATCACACAACCAAACCCTTTCATTTTTGAATCCCGAAAACCTTATACACTATAGGCTAATCAACAATCTATTAAGTCAAATAAAGGGTGGCCATTTCCTGAAAGGTGTAAAGTTGTCACTTAAATAAGTGTTAGTGCATACTATTACATTTTTAGCCTATTCCTGAAAAGTTTGTCTAAAAAACGCAATTTGCTAATTTTAAAGACATAAAACAAGCATTAATTCACACCTCTAGGATCTCAGTAGCAATGCAACTCTTCTTACTGCAAAAGCCTTCTATAAACATATGTTCATTACCATAAATTTTATTTTATGGATGAAGTTAAAACTGGACTCATACTTTAACTAAAAACTAAAATGATTTCACATATTGCCAAAGGACGGATTTCTGAAATTTCAGGAAAGTACACACAGGAATAAATATAACTGTCGGTGTCATATCCTATGAGGAAATATAATGTATGCTCTTAGAATCCAGTACTGTTCTTCGTAACGTAAAACGAAATTGAGATGACAGTTTTTACATACCGTAAATGTTAACAGTCTTCAAATTTGCTTTACAGGTTCTGGTCTCGTAAGTAGAATCCAAAATATGTCTACTCTTACGCGTTATCATACTGACTGTTTCCTTCTTTAACTGTTAAATGTGTATAAGGAAAGATCAGCTACTTGATGTAAATACATGATTGGTTTGGTCAAGCATATTCCTAAACAAATAAAAAGCAATTAAAAAATCATGTTAAATAGTAGAGAAAGGCTAAGACGGTATGTTTGCCTTTAAGGAGCTGGAACATATCATTAGAGTTTTATCAAAGAATTTTTGAACATGAAATTGTTTTAATTTCTTATAACAGTATCTCCTGCTTTAAATAATATTTGCAATTATTATTCTGTGATATTTCTTCTTTATAGTTTGCATAAGAGAAGATCCATCGAAAAAGGTAAATTTACCACTTAAGCATAAAAAATCAGCTATTTTAAATTGTTTTTCTTTTTCCAAATGGACCTGAGCACTTACAGCTCTTCCCACAACAGTTCAAGATGCAATTTATTGTGCTTTATATTAAACATTACCTTTTTTCAATTTTAGACATTTTACTGTCCTCCGAGTTGTAATATTAGTTTTCTTACTTGTAGACTGCATGGTTCTGTTATGTAAACAGAAAGTGCACAAAACAAGAACGTTAGCTTAAAACCTTGCGTGAAGATATAATGATTTTTCAATGATAATGTTTTTCGAATTAGTTGATATCGCCTTCTCTACCTTTTAAAGGAGAATATAATCTTAAAAATGCAAGGGGAGGGATTGGACAAAAAGAACTTGTTCGGAAAATCGGATCCATACATTCTTATTCTTAAAAAGAATGTAAGAGGAAAGTAAGAATATTGATATTGTCTTTTTTAATTCATTTTGCCATTTCTCATCTATCAATAGAATTATATGGAGAAACACAATGATAACAGATACATTTTGGTAATAAATGTCTTCCATTCAAAAGTGATATTATCACCATGTTAATTTCCGGTCCTTAGAATAAATATTTTTCATAAGCTTTGGAATGTTATATTTTCAAAAATAAACAAAGTTTAAATAAGATAATTAAAAGTATTATACAGCACCCAACGGTAACAAAACAGAAGTGTTAACGGTTTTACTTGTAAGTCAGATATGCATACTTACGATACTTGCATTAATTTGAAGACTTTTTGAGAAATTAAACGCTTTCAGAAATAGTTGGGATAAAAAGAGTTTCATATGTTGATGCAAGTTATTAACTATTACGGTAAAAGAAATGATTCTGACAATTCATGCCGTGTGATAATGTAAACCCGCTAGGAGTGACATTATTTTGATAGCTCTCTCATATATATGTCTTTAATTGCTGTGCAGGTGGATTCGCTGTTACCAAAGCGAAATTATAAAAAAATCCTTAACTCCAGACTGGAAACCAATTCTCATATCCCTGGACGGATTGTGCGAAGGTGATTTAGAAAGGTATTTTTTAAGGCTGAATAGTAACTTTCGTTTTAATTTAATTATTTAATCGACTAAACTGTTATTTAAGGCTACCAACAACTGGTTCACATCGAAGTTCCAATATTCTGACACCATTGCTCTCTAAATACTGTATCGGCATTTAATAAATTATGTGATTTCGGATCATTTTTTATGTTAAAGTTTTTTATGTCTTTATAGTTTATAAAGAAAAATTAATTTCATTTGAATTTTTACTGTTATATTTATGTGCTTTGTTTTTTTCCAATGGCTTTGCTATTATTTCGCGTTCTTCTCATAATAAGTTAAATACATCGAAGATAGTTATTCGAGAAGCTGTAAATCGATCACGCAGATGCCACTGTTTTCAAATCCAATATAGACCAATCTCAGAAAATTTACGTTACTCAATTGTTAGTTGAAGAAAGACTTAAGACATTGATTTTAAGCGTTAGATGGGTGCATGTGGCAAAGTAAAGTTAATACCAAATGCGAATTTCTACCAATCAATTTTTCACAATCTTCAGTTTTTTTTAGCAGAAAAAGGAAGAAGCTGAACTCTGTTAGCAGAATGTTTTCACGTACTTTGATAATCTCTGAGGTTTTGTACCCCAGATATAAAGTTTTGTTACTATCTGCTAAGACTGAGCAGAGGCTGATCCATCAGCCAATGTAAATAAAATCAGCAATGCATATTTTTGCTCTATTGGTTATTTGTGTTATGCTAAGCCAACTGTATGGAGTATTATACTTTCACGAAAAAAATATATAGTGTGCTATGAAAGTTTGGAATGAAGTTTATACATTTAGAGACTGTGCATGTGGGCCAGACAATTAAGTTCGTTTTCCTTGTGAATTAAATATTGTTCTTAATTATTGGTCGTTTGTGAATTTCGTTTTTATCAAGTGGAAAATTTTAAATGAGTACATTTGGTTTGCATTTATGTACATGCGGAAATTTCCAAAAGAATACAGGGAATTTGATAATCCACATACATACTGCTTTAACGTTTTGCAGGTAACGTCATGTAATTTCTTCGACTGCGTGTTTTGAATGTCCAGAAATATCAGTATTTGGATAAGTTCTAAATAATATTTTCTCAGAAGACAGAAGCTCGAGTGACAAACTTGGTTTCTTAAGCTAATTTATCACAAGGTTCTTATTAAAATTCATATTCATGATTAGAAAGACATTTCAATGATTTTAAGTTTTATTTTTGTAAAAGTTTGATAAGTTAACATTTGTTGAAATACAAGATCTCCTTATGGTTCATAGGAGTTATCAGGATGAACGCAACGATTACATTCAGGGATATTATTTGAACGTTTACCATTTAAACAATTAACACAAATCATTTTGAGGTATTCAAACTTACTTGAAGCTTTTGACAAATACTGTTCATAAAGCAAAAAAGCTATTTTGTAATTTTTCGGCATCAGTTCACATTTACGTACTTTGGACAAAGATTGCATCCGTTAGTTGCTGAACATTAAACGCACATTTCTTGCTTTAAGCAATAATATCCTTGTTTACACATCTGCTAATATGGAAAAATTTATTCTATTAATTGAATTGAAAACCACTTGGAGCTATCTCAAATTGGACACCTATAACGTTTTGATTCTTTTAGTAAAAAAACAATTTGCTTGACATGAACTGTGTTTTCATATGATCAATACAGGTTTAAGCTTCTAAAAATCGTTTTATTTCCCTTTATTCCCTGTGTCTTAATCTGAGGCTGGAAAACTCCTCTTTTTAAAAGCATAATCCGATGGAGTGTACAGCAGAATTATTATGTTATTATTTATGAATAAAATTCCGCAGGTATAAACGTTCAGGCATAATGAACTTCATCATATGTGGTTGTGATTGAAATATTTTCTATTAAAATTTGCTAATTTTCTGGTTGTATTTAAGGCCTATCATTTTCTTTATATGAGACGTTTTCATAGAGTCTGTTTATGAACGTATAGCTTGAAATACAGTTTGGGAAGATATGCTTTCGGAAGTTTATTTATTAATTAATGAAAAATTATGGTGATTACAATGACAACATTTAACATAAGTACACTTGCATAATTTATGCTAAACATGCCACCCCCAATCAGACGTTGTGAATTTCCTTTAGAATTTTACATTGCAGTGTTTGTGAGGAAGATCGCGAGTTAGCCCGAGTAGGGTATCGTTTATGTCTGTTAAAATCAATAAAGTCGAAAAGTGACAAACATCTGCTGTCTTTGTAAGTTTCAATATATGATGATTAGATTTAATCAACAAAATAATTGCCAGATATATTTACAATTTCTAGGATGGATAAAGACCAACTTGATACCGTTTTTATATAACTATTTTTAAAATTTCAACGAATAATAGGAATTGAAAGCATATTTCCTTTTGTTCTTTTTAGTGAATTGTGCTTTCGTTGTTTTGACTGGGATGGGGCCAAGGGTGATTCGTAAGTTAACTTTGCCCGTATTGTGTAGTCAAAACATATTCCAAATTTAGATTCATGATGCACAAAATAGTTTGAATTTGTTTTGCTTGAGTAAGTTTTCCTAGATTAGCTATATTAAACTACCGCACACAAAAAACCACCTAAATATAATATGCCAGATTTAGCCTCTATCCCACTTCTCGCTTATATGAACTAAACGCCCTTTAAACTTCCTTTTATCACCGGTTCGTTTTTGTGAACCACGTGAGATTAAAAATTTATATGCATGGTAGATATGCCGAAAATATATTCCTTTTTCGCACTACGTTTTTCTGATTTTAGAGATAAAATCGACCCTGACCTTGAGTAAGTTTATAATATTTCATTTTGGCCCCTCCTGAAAAACTCACTACAGCGAAAATTAATCAGAATAGTTTGCCAGATTTTCTGCTGGGCAACCGAAACTTTAACATGCGAAAGGTTTTCTCTTCATTCTGCACAAATGCACTGAATATTATTTTGTTGGCATGTGACCAGTGTCATGTTTTGTTTAAATAGAAAGTAAACAGCAGGCCGGATGACCTTTTGCATAAAGAAAAAATGCTTGCCTATTTCAACGAAGAGGTTTCTCATAACAGTAGGAATTTCATACGCAAACACTCTATTTTACAAAAGTTGGTTATTAATAGCACATAGTGCTCTGGTTAGCAAAATAAGCAGTCTATATTTGGGTTTAGCACACTTTCGTCGGTCATGCTTAATTAAGAGTATTTATTAGGTACAGGATATTTGAAGAAAACATAATGAGCTGAGTCACGTTTAGGACCCCAAGCCATTCTATATTTTATGACTAAAGAAACCATCCACTTAAAATAGTAATCCTAAGGTATTTTGGCGAGGTTAATTTGGTGGGAAACAGATGTAAAAAGTTGACTTGCAGGATAAGAGAATGGTTTTATTCTTTGAACATCTGTGACAAAATCTAATTCGAAAAATAAAATAATCCTCCGAATAGTCGGACTCGTTTATCGTACAAAATTTGGTAAAAAAATAATAATTTTGGAAGCTCCAGGGCATGTTCGCATTATTTATGATGAAGTATTTCGTTTCGTTAAAGAATGGCAAATAAAATGCTAGGGATATTTTTGCATTCCAAGTGATATCATCGGCGAATTCAATATCACCACGCGCCAACTGCTATCCAGCCACCCTGAAGGTGTTAACTTCGAAGTAAGTTCTTTCTTTCAAGCCCTTTAAAACCATCTGTAGGCTCTGCATGTTCTTTATTTGCCGTTTAATGCTTCTTATGCAATGGTGCTATTCTGTAAAGCAATTTTTTGGAGTACAACTAGTCTTTAGGAAATTAGTTTAGTAGAAACGTTAATGTATATTTGGAACACGTGGTCGTATTTCCTTGGAACTTATTACAGTTTAATGCGTTTTTGGAAAAAAATATGTGGGAAGTAAACTTCATTTTTCTCGACTGATTTTAATGATAATTTGTTATTGCATTGATTTTTATTAGTGCTTTGATTTTATTTCAAAGCTTATAAATCGAGCGAAGTGCAAGCGGAAGAAGTTTTACAATAACTCGGGGATTGTAAGTTTTACTACGATTTTGGGTAGTTTTTTTAACCTACTGTTTATCGTTTGACTTGCTTAACATAATTGAAATGGGTTTCTGATTCTGCGTATATACGAAAATAGCTAAATTCATCAATAAAAACCGTTTTGCTTGCCTTGAATAACCTCTTTCTACATATAAGTTTATAAAATCTTGTTTCTCAAAATGCCTGCGCATGTCAGTGTCAGATTTAAGAAATGAGATATACACTCGTCTGCAAAGAACATATTTTGATGCACTTGATTTATTCAGAAAACTACAAAAACAAGCCTAGACTACATCTTTGAAAAGAATGTATGTAATTAGGCAAAACATTTGAGAGGTTCTCTTTTGAGTGTACTCTAGGGAGTCAGATATGTTTGAGCTTACGCTGTCAAGTATTTTCAGACACAAAACACTAAACTATGTTTGAAATTTGACGGGTGTTTTTTAATAAACTCTTTTCCGCTAAAGCTGAAGGGATAAACTTGATACCGACAGAATCAAACGGTTGAATTATTTTTTGGTTCGTACAGATTTATATCGTGAAATTTTAGTTAATGGATTTAAAGATTTTTATTGAAAAAAGTTAACAAAATCAATTATGTATAAGATTCGCAAAATAAATTAGCAAATTTCCCCTCATCCTAACTCTAGACGGTTTATAGTGGATAAACGAAGAAACATCAACAACGAAACTTTATATTGCAATTTACACAACAGAAAATTCTTAAAGAGAATGGCAAAATAAAATTCCAAAAGCATATTCCTATCTATATTTTAGGTAAACGTTCGGGTCGACATTTCAACAAATACATGTTCGTTTTTGGACTATATATTGAGTGGGTAAGGTTTTGGCAAACATTGTAACATTCAATCGTAAACAAATAAACGCCACTCTTTAAAAATATTTTATGTCAGCGTTTGCACCAAAAATGCTGAAATATTGATCTTTTTCTAGATTTTCAATGGATTGTTTACAAATTTATTACGCACCAAAACGCATTCACATGATTTAATATGTTATTTATTGAATCAATTCGTTATGTGGAACCACCATCAACATTTTTATTCCGGAATAAAATACTGATTGAAAAAAGTATCCCATTAAAATTTACAAACGTTTATATCTTCTTTAAGCCACATATATTCTTTTAGCACTAGTATCAACGTTGTTGTTGGAGTGGACCTATCAAACCACTTACCTCCCACGGGTCAGAATGCCCACTTTTTCTCAGATGCATTGGCGGCGGCTAAATCTGCTGTTACGTGTAGTGAATATGCCATTGCAATTCAAGCCGTCATTGAAATCCTGCAGGAATATGACAGGTAATTTTTGGAGTACCTTCATAATATCTCTGATATAACGCAGAAAAAACATTTCATATTTGGCACATTTTCATTTATAAATAAGGTGTTATGTTGTTACCAGCCATGAATCTTCATATCCTCCTGGAATTCAAACTGAATTATGATTTGAAGTTTGGATAAGTCTGGATTAGCGTTTCTGTCAATAATAATATAATACTCGCGTGCTTAGGTTAGTCATCACCGTAGGGTCACACCGACACCTCTGCCCAGATGCGTTACATCCATCCATCCACATATTTTGTTTGTCTGCAGTGGACGGAGGCAACTCTGCATTCACTGATGAACGATCAACGCTATGACTGCTATTTCGAATTACCTTGAAACAGAAGAGACAGTAAATATTAAACGTAGAATTAGCATGCAAAAAACTGGAAAAATAGAGCAAAATGAATGAATGCAAGAAATATGGGTTTGAATAGTTTGAGAGTTGTGTAAATCAGTGCAGCAGCTTTAACGTTTTTCCGAGGAATGTGTTGTTCTTTTGATCGAAACCACAAGTTGAATATTGAATTCGTGCATTGTGCTTAATTGTATGTATTGCCAAAAATATTGATCGGTTAAAATACCAAGTAAAGTTGAAACAAAAACACATGCACATTGAGGGAAATGGTTGACATTCATTTTACTGCAACGACTTTTCAATCATAGAAACGCTGGTGTGGGGCAATAAAGTCACTGAAGCATGTGGCATTGAGTATGTGCATAGTTGGTCCATCGGGAGGTTTCCTCAAGTTATAAACTTTACTACGAAATAAATAAAAGGGGGTCATTTTCAGTGTGTTTTCTGTCAATATTTAATTTTTCTTTGGAAAGGCATATATTTTCTAATTAAATAATTTGTTTTAAATGTTTTCGCGAGTTATAAACAGTGAAATTAAAATGGCCAATTTTGTTTAACTTATTTACAAATGTATTTTTTTAACAGCATGATTAATTTTAGGAACCTGTTAATGTATTTGCTACTTCTGATAACGTCTAGGTTTAGAGAAAACGTCCTTACCTCCCACTTTCAATCTAAGATTAAATATTTTAGTCGGCTGGGCCTATACGAACTTATTCACAAGACGTTTTTCAAACAAGCGCATTGGGAGGGTGTACTATTTTCGTGATTTCTAATCAACTTTCTCATGTTTTTACTGCACCCAATCTAGCGATGAATTATTTCCAGCCTACGGATTTGGAATTCGGGCAGCCCCAGAAGGCAAAATCACTCACACTTTCCCTCTTGTAAGTTTCATGAAGCCTTGTTAGTTGGAGACTGAACATTGCTCATATGCTTATTCACAGAAAACGTAAAATACTGCGGAAACTAGGAATACAGTTTTTTAACGAATTATTTAACTGTCTATCAACCAATGCAATGCAAAATAAATATCGCTTTACTAATGTTTATAAAATATTGCTCATTTGGATGACTTAATGCCTATAAGTAGCTAACCTCCATGCTTGGGTATTACGACCTCAATATGAATATGCCTTATATACCACTAACAATATACCACTATATACCACTATATACCACTATCACTACTACCACTATCACCACTATCACCACTATCACTAACAATAGTATTTTTCGAATTCAAATGGCAATTTTGTTAATATTTGAGAGTCGGCTAATACAATCTCTTAAAATGTCAAAGCTGACACTAAAAAACCATCTTTTTGACACTATACTTCGATTTCTTTGGTTAATATGACCTAGAATTATAAGTTAGACACATATAATACAGTACAATATGCATCATCCATTCATCTGATGTTCTGATGCTGTTTACATGCGGGTTTTATCGGGTTTCAGAGTTAATTTATGTTTATGTCTCTCTAAAGGATGTGCGCATGACGTTCCAGATAATTACTTTGAAGGTCATGTTAATTTCTCAATCCCCTTTACAATTCCCTTGTATGATCATAGAAGTTCTAAACGGTTTACAGTTTTAAATACATCTCTTGGTTGCATTTTTTAACAAAGTCTTAGTAATGCTGATTTCAAAGCCATCCTTACTCGTCGACACATGCCTAAAATAGTAAGCGCGTCATATTTCTTTTTAATATTTGAAATTTTGTAGATATACTGGCTTCAGAATTTATTATATAAGGTAAGAAAGAGACTACTCAAAGTTGACAAAGAAATGGAATAGTGATAACATTTATGGTCAGTGAATTTCATCCATTATATATTCGTCCTAGAGAGATAGAGATTTAACTTATTTCAATTTGACAGAAAATAAGTAGTTACATAATAATTGGTCTGAAAAATGATTGACGTAAACGGAACTGTCTTCCATTTTACCAAATTGAAAACCAAGATCTATAGACACGAGGTCGCATCTAAACTGCCAAATCATCTATCGAGAAAATTTCAATTTTTGTAAATGATCTACCGTAAGATGAAATGTCGAAAACGATAAATCCCCAATATAAATTTTTACTAAGCAGCTTATGACTTATAAAAAGCCTTTGCTAAAGGTACATTTTTCCTTATCATTAACTTAAAATAAGAACAAAAGTTGATTTTGTTTTCCAGGAGACATATGTCCTCACTTCATGCGCGTTTACCGTTGACGCTAAAGACTGTGCGTACTAGGTGGCCTATCTCATGTACCGCAATCAACATTCTTGTAAAGATCCAAGTAACATATCAACCCATCTCCTCCTAGGCCAGTTGTAAAAGTAACAGAATGATTTTTTAAGGAATGACATATTCCGGGTTATAATTCATTAAGAAGCTGAAAAGCCATAAATTAAAAAACGAGTATTTGCGTTTCAATAACACGGATAAAAAAAGGTTTATCAAGCGGAAGAACTTAGGAAAAAATAGTGCCTTTCTGATTGTCATTTTGCGTGCCCAAGAAACTATTACGGTCAAACTGCGTAAGATGTTATTGGTTATGAGATCAAAATTCAAAGTAAAATCCTTATTGAACTTACCGAATTTTTCTCATTTCTGCTAGTTTTTTTAATATCGAAGGACGTTTATTGAAAGGATCGAAGTCCAAACTGAGACACAGAAATCAGTTGTCATGTAAAAATGTTTATTTATATCGTAATGTCACTTAAACCTAGACTTCCTTTGTATTGTAATTAGGTGCTTTATCCTGCCTAGTATTGTCTTTTTGGTGACTTGAACAGAAGGCACCTACCACACGTCAATCACGAACACCCCGCAAGTTATAATGCCTGAAGTCACTCGTTATATTGGTTCCCTAAAACTTTGATGCTCTTTCAAACAAACAATAATTCATGGTCCCTGAAGTTTTGTGTTGGCCTACTGATGTCTCCTGAGAAGTTTTTCTCATATAAAAGTAATTCAGACGTCTTTGTAGGCTTTTCACTTAACAAAACTTTGTACCATAAGTACAATTTCTTTTAAAATTGAGGTCGGTTTTCAAGTACCCCTTAAAAACTGAAAACGGTATTCTTACTCTTCAAAGGAATCTTATACGTTAAAAAACAAGTGTATTAGGATTCATTAGCCCCATTTAAGTTGCAAAAGTGTGTTCGTTACTAAATGTGCTCTAGTAGAGTGCTGCTAAGAGAAGCCTCTAATTTAGGAAAACGTAGTGATTCTCTATAACTCTTAAACAACTTACGGTTTTAAAAACAGAATTCTGAGTTATTGCCTACATGCCATGTAAAAACATGTGTCAACGATGTTACTTAACCAAACGTTTTCATTGTAGACGGGTGATCAGAACAACCCAAGTTGCAAAGGCGTCTCAGGTGTGTTGGCAGCCTATAACCGTGTCGCTGCTGATGTCCGGGGAACAGCTCCACCAAATTTTTCACCTCTGATTAAACTAGTGAACGAGTAAGAATTTTTTGTAAAATTTTATTCCTTTTGGCGATTATACAGTTATGGTAAGCATGCGTAGTGAGTATCCTTATTATTTTGTTGAAAGCTCCTCACTTTTAACTAGGCATGCTCAAACAATACTGGTACTTAAAGACATACAATTCGGGCAAAATCAAATGATGGCTATTTATTCCTTTTAATAGGCAGAAACATTGCTGACAAAGCCAAGGGGGACTGGATTTCCATTTCTAGCTAAGCAGCCATCATCAAGCAGTCATAATTAACCACAGATGTTGTATCATGCTAGGCTTGAACCCACGACCTGTTTATTCGGAGTCAAACGCTCTAACCATTGTATTCAGGCCAGTTTAGATGGGGACTATGCGCATTAGTTGATAGGCGTGCACTGATCGGTAACGGGACTCACACGTCACGTACTGCCTTGGGGATAACTCTAGAGCCCCGCCAGCAGCCAGATAGCGGTTAGTTTTATAGGCAGAAAAACATTGCCACCAAAGGCGTTGGTGACTAGAATGGACATTTCTCGTGCATAAGCCGTTACCAGCCAGTTCTACCTAACCTCAGGTAGTTCACCACCTGAAGCGCAGTGGATTTGAATCTTGGACTTCTAATCAAGAGGTCCCGGTTTCAAGCCTCGGGTGGTGTAGTGTCTAGAGTAGTGTATGTTTGGCTGACGATGGCTCATAAGTCAGAAATAACCATTCCAGTCTTGCTAGTTTTTGTCGGCAATGTTTTTCTTCCATTTATAATATGTGCAGTGCAGCTGCTGGCGGGGATCATGAGTGAGCTCCATGACTGACCAGGATGAGTAAGTTTCGTAGCAAACCATTGAACGTGTATAAACAAAATTCGTTTTAATTTTATTAAACCTGAAAATCATTTTTCACATAAACCTCAGTGACTAGTATAGGCACTTTTGGATATACCGTGACCTAAGGTTTAAAAGACAGCGCAAAAAACGTATTTATGAAGTTTTTCATGAATTTTGTTTGAAATAAAGACTGAATGCGTCACCAACGTTTCACTGTTAAAATCAAAACTAGCACTTTTTATTTTCAGTATATAAAGACCACATTTGCTGCTGTGAGAGAAAAGGAGGCTGATAGAGTACAGTAGCCATTGGTATTTTTCTGAGCTTTCAAACGTCAGCGACTACACGAGCAGCAGATCAAATGATGGCTAGAGGGGGTAATTAACCAATCAACATTCAGTACTGAAGATCTAGGGCTATTTGTTCGGGACTCTTTTTATCGGAGCTGGGTCAATACAACTACTTATCAGTGATTTCTCAGCACAGGTCCAAGCTCCAGTCAATTCGCAGTCTCCTTCGCCTTCCCATGGGTAGCTGTGAACTTGAACTCCTGACCTACCTCAAAGGTGTGAACAGTCATTTGTGAAACTTGGCTACCACGAGGCGCAGCCCGTTTTGGCTAAATTATGCCCGGTACGGGCATGCTTTCCATCAAACCTCAATACCCAGAAGGACAATTTAGGCACAACATACAATATACTGCACCCGGCATCGCCTTGGGTCATAATCGGTCACTAATTTCCATGACCACTGCGCATGGGATCATTTGATCTGTTTGCAATTTAAACACCTTATCCCGCATTTATGCGCTTGATTGCCTCTGGATGTTCCCTGACGTAAGGCAGGGTATGCTATAGCATACCTAGTATTTAAGGTTTAGTCTTCAGGGCACCAATACAATCGCATCGGCTTATAAACACCTCCAATAAGCTATTTCGCATAAAATTGCAGCGAGTATATCGGACCCTAATTGCCATTTCTTGCGGTCCGGTGTAATCTGACAGCATGCTTTTGAAGGACTTTCTCAGAGGAATTCGTTTCTGTGCCACCCAATGCTGAAGTCAAAGAGCAGAAATTGTGTGGTGGAAGTTACCTTCTGATACACTGTTTTTCAACCTCATCCGTAAGACTTCGTCTAACTAGTAATGGAATGAGAAACAACAGTTGTTCCTTTTTTCGCCTCACAGCATACAAAATTGGGAAGCTTTCAAATAAGCAGGTTAGTGCAGGATACTAATATAATGTCGCTGAGGAAAAGGTACCAAAAGAATGGCCCTTGCCGGATGAGGTATGCCTTTTACATTCTCCGTGTGGATCAGCTTTACGGCTAAATTGAAGATTTGGGTGCCCAATGTAGGTCCCTTGCACAGGTTTCTCAAACAAGGGCAAATTACACCATTGGAAAAGTTCCAACGGCCTCAAGAGTGACTCCAAGTTGAGTTGGCTTTAAGTTGCGTCATAGATATGCATCCGCTTTATTCGGAGGTGTAAACGAAGAAGGAAACTGATCTACTGATCAAACCATTTGCGTTTGAGAAACATCAGTTTTGCGAATGTCTATATTACAAAATTACAGTTTGGACGATTATTTATGGCAAGGATTATCCACAGGGGAACAGGTAATTGGTCACCCTTTGGATTATCATAGCATCAGGTCAACCACCTTTTCCTTTTTATCTGATATGACAACTGAACTTTGAAGCTGAGCCTATGTAAAATTAAGTAAGAGGACGCTTAGGCAAAAATAGTGCAAAAATCTTCATTTCTACCAATCAAGATCATTCATGCTTTTTAAAATAATGATTTATCAATTTCAAGCTGTACTTAAACGAGAAAAAACTGTCAGCTTTAAGTTTACCCCGTGTTAAACGTAATACAGCTTACTTTATGCTTACCCAATTCATAATTTTCTATTGACAACTCTCCCACGTTTTTTTAGTTGAAAGCACTCACTTGTATTTTAACATTTTGCTTCATTTTAGCATGGCTCGAGAATCTCATGGCAGCTCTAAATACTTTGTCCTCCTTATCCTTACAACTGGACTTGTTGATGACTGGGTAGAAACGAGAAGGGCAGTGATTGAGGTATTTACCACAGATTTTAAAGGCTTGTGAATTAATTTGGTATAAAAGATCTGTAAAGCTTACCAGGTAACGAGAAGTAACTTTTCCCATGTAAGTCATGCTTAGTCAATCTAGTTGTGAGAACCTGCTCTGTCTATTTCACTGCGAAGTTCCAATTTGCCTTCCTCACATATCGCCCACTCCGTAAACCATTATAAGCTTTAATGGTAAAACATGAGCTTGAATCTTCATTTCCAGTGTATTTGCCAGTCCTAACCAGGAGTAAACAAATTCAAGGCATTTCAGGCACGTTTTTAAAAACTTCTTTTAAGTAGAGGTTCATATTAAAATTTGCTTTATGTTTACAGGCCTGAAATATGACGGCTCTAGCGGAAATTTTTTTAAACTTAACGTAAATGTATAGCTTTGCCGTTCAATATCGAAAAACAATCTTTTCACTTTGTCTGACAAAGCAACTAAGCTGCCTACAAAGGCGGGTATTTTTGACTGCCCACACTTGCTACCCATTTAAAAGAAGCCTGTTTGTTGTTCTTTTTGTAGGCTTCCTATCTGCCTGTATCTATTATTTTGATTGGAGTCGGTGGCGGAAAATTTGAGGGTAGGAGCAATTTTTTATTTTCAAATTTAAGATTGGAAATATCCAATGGAATTCGAAAGGTTTATGCCACAGTTTATTAACTTAACTAAGCCTGTTGATTTACTTTAACCTATAATGTTTTTCCTACCTGAGTGATGTATTTTAAACTCTGGTTGTAGAACTACAGATCCTGGATCAGGATTTTGCTCTTCTGAAGGTAGGTCGCGAACAAGCCTGCAGGGATAACGTTCAGGTATGCGGCTTTGACCATATAACGTGTTTTCTGTTAAATAAAGAGGGAACGTTACTTAGAGCATCGTTATGTCATAGACAATAACTATCGTTTTATAAACTTTGTGTGAGCTATAAGTATCACATAGCTTCAATGAATTCAGATAGACAGAGGTAAACCATATACCTTAAACCTGACTTTGCATAACAGCCCCGTAAAATCATTTTCCTGATGTAAGGTAGCAATTGAAATGTGGGCTCAAATAGAAGTGGCGTTCCCCAAAATCTATCAAACTTCTTGACCGAATACATGGGGGTTCTCTTATGCCATATGTGCGGGGCCTCTACAGTCCATTACATGATAAAAAATGGTTGAGAACTGAAAACTGTCTCTGGAATACGCAAGATAGTGTTGAATTTCCATTTCATTTTGGGTGACGACCATTAAGAAACCGCAGGACCATTTTGAGTATTGACTGCTCGTCGCTATGCAACAACCTACGAGATGTTTTGCCAACGTGGGAATGGGGATTTATTCATTTGAAATGATTCTCAAAAAAGGATTTTCAAGGGGCTGTTATTGAAGATGCATTCGTTTAGGAGTTCTCTTGAAATGGAGCATGATACTCAGATGCACCCTAAGGAAAATTACATATTTCAGCTGATCGTCGACTACCCTTTTGCTCCTTAAGTCGGTTTAGTATCCACATGTGCCAAGTTGTGCGAATTAATGTAAAGATATTAGATATTTAAAGCGTAAATGAGGACATACTAGCACATACTTTTTATTGTATACTGCCAATAACATGCATGAAGTCACCTGATTAACTGGTTGGGGAAATGAAAATCACTTTGAATTTATCATTTTTAAGTTTTATTTAGTCAGTTGCTTTGTCCAATCCTTATTATTTTAAATATCTTAATTAATATTTGCGTCATAAATGCGTTCATTCCATGCAAAATATGAAAGCAATATTCGTTTGGGTCATTTTTAAATCCCTACCATTGCGCTGTTATTTAGAAATTTGTTAATGACACCAATCTTTCGGATGGGGAAGAAATGAGCGCTAGTTTTATTGCAGGCAATAGGAAAAGTTTGTAAACAATCAGCTTCAGGGAGGGATGTAAGTATTAAATAACACATGGCGTCTTGTACACATATGCTCGTTGAAGCTTCTGTATCTAAGGAGATATTGTATAAGAACACGGCAATTATTAAATTCGCGAGTGCCAATTTATTGTTAGAACTCCTTTGGGGCTGCACAAGGCATATGACGTACTGATGATCGGTAAAAACCATGATACAGCTGTCTGCGTCTTGCATGTTGCACTTCTAGCAACATACCTGTGCATTATATCCGTCATTTGTCTTATGACACAAAGTTCGTTTATCGAAAGTGGCCAGCTGGCGGGTGGACAGAATGGGATTGAGTGCGATCCTAACCACATAAGTGAGTGTCTTGCATTTGTTTGACATATATATATAATTTAAAATTGGAAAAAAGACTTGCGTTCACCTATAAATAAATACCTGGATAAAGAGACTCTTATAGTCATTAGCACCAATATAATTATGATCTTACATAACATGCAACTTTTGAAACAGCACATTTAGCATATTCTACTGTGAATTGAATAGACTGGTATTCCGGTTCGTGGTTAAAAGTAGCTATCTTATGTCCCATTTGTTAACCAAGAGGGCTTCCTTCTGACGTTGGGTTTCAAATTTCCACACAACTAATTCACCCGATGTGTGTGGGTGGACATCAGTAAAATGACCTACCATATGGTAGATGACCTTGAACTACATTTTAGCTGCATCATTTCCCGCGTCATAAATCTAACCCCCACTTTTACCCTAAAACGAACCCACCCACCCTGATTCTGAGCACAAGACCACTTATGCTATGGTAGTACTTTGACCCGCGCTCTACCGTGTGTAATTCGCACAATGTTTCTGTGAACTTCGCTCCCTTTCTGAGCTTCCAATATGATTCTTTGTTTGTTACAACCAGTGTCATAAAATTATAAAGCTACCGTTCAGCAATCATAAAAATTATGTAAAGAGGTCACAGCGCAGTTGAAAGACATTTGCAAATATTACAAACCAGAGTTAAACACAGTTTTACTAAAAACCTTTCACTAACATAAGGTAAAACTCTTAACCTGTGATTCTCTTTTTTTGCGTCGCTGTGTGACAGATACGAAAGGGCATATCACTTAATTTGACTAACCAATTGTAACACTTATAATGATATCAAATGTTTTACCATAATGTAAAGTTTTGATGCGTAAAACGATTATAAAAGAAAAATTTTTGGTTATCTTAAAGATTACATCCCAAGTTTGCTTTCTGTTCGCTTCTCTCACATTTTCGTATATCAGAGGCTTGTCTTAAATTGCTTGCTTCGAAACGTTCTGTCTTTCTAGTTCGTACAGATGAGGCGTTTTCTGCGACTTGCAGCCGATGGATCGGATGAGATTCGGTGGAATAAAGTAGGCTTAGCTAAGGACGTACTCGCAGAACTTCCAACTCAGGTGTGTCCTTGTAATTATCGCTACCCTTTCCAACCCCACAAATACATGTCTTATAAAGGTTCCAGTGAGAAATAATTTTGCTTCTAACGTTTGCATTTTCTTTTTGATCAGATAATGGACTACTTCACACGAAACCGGATTCCTCCTCCAAAGAAGCCATCCCACTTACCAGAGCGCGTAGAACAGTTGTCAGATCCCAACTGGTGGCGCATTCTTATGCGACCACGGAAGCAAAAAAAACGTTCCATGTCGGAAGTAAGACCTCCCCAATTTCAGGCAGGTATGCGCACAGAGAAAAATCCAACTGACGTGAAGGATAAAAACCGAAGTCTCGGTGGTCAACTGAGCCAGACTCATCCCCAGTTACGTTTCGCTGGCAGTGAGCAGTTTAACTACCCTTCTACCACTAGGTCCTCTCGGTTTTCCACATTCGTTGAACCTGTGGAAACGGCTAGATCTGCAGGCGTGAAATTATATTGTTCGGCGTCCAGTGATGAAAGTACTATCAGCGAAAAGACCCCAAATTCCTTCAAAGCTGACTCTGACCTCTACGAAACAGAAAAATTGGCTGGTAGAACGCGAAGGAAACTAAACAACCCAGCTGCCATTATGATGAGACGCCAAATGTCCTTAGAGGATAGATTTCTGAGGCATGCTTATAGTTTGAAGAAACAAACACCACTTTCCTATAGAACGGGCCACATCCTAGACGTTGCTGACGAAACCCTCGAATTGGAACTTGCCTCTCAGCGACAAGAAGGCCAGCCCACGCGGGAAGCCACTCGAGCGGCAGGTTGGAGTGTCAAATACGGCCCGGCATCAAGTGATTTTGCACAGAGTTCACTGTCCAGAAATGATTTAGGGGTTTCACAACTTTCGCTCCAAGATTATCCACATGGCCGTGAAAGTCCTCCTATGTAGCAAGCCCTGGCAGCAGTTCGCAGTATGCGTCCAAAACGTTTAATAAAAAACTGTATTTTGTGTATATTTGAGAAAAATTGTTCATGTAAAGCAGGTCTTCTTTGGCAGCATTTGCTAGATGTAAAGGATATTTTCGAATTCAAGGAGCTAACGCAAAGAAAGTAATTGGATTGGTTAACAAACGTTCAAAATCGGAGAGTTGACAGATTCTAAGGCCCAGTGGAAATGAGAAGAAGTAGATGCGATCATTGAATGGGGAGCTGTTAATTGCCGTAAGCGTGCAATAGCCTAGCGATAGCATCCTATAAAAACTGCAACCCCCTGTTTACGAATAAGCCGCATCAGATACTGTCTCTAAAGCTGGGTTCGAGTTGGAATCCGAAAAATCAGGAAAATATAGCTCTTGTCCCAGCAATCGCATCAACTTCTTCTCAATTTTTTCCTGGGACTCGCATTTTCACTTGTATCGGTAGTGTCCACTTCATCAGTTGATTGGGTGATAGCAACGTCTGTGCACCTGCGATAGACTGTCTCAGAGACGATATGCGTGCAGTCTGTCAGCTCAAAAACTCTGACCGCGTGACCTCTTTCGCTGTGTGGACGCGCGAGGTGGAAGGCACTACACTTCCATCCCCCCAGCTGCATATACCGAACAGTGAGGGGTCGACAACGGGACCAACTAGGAATGGAATATAAACAGGAATAGCACACACCGATCTATTGACGATCAAACTCCGTATGGGTGGTAGAGTTCGATCTTTCGTTCTCAAAGTAAAAGGGATGCTTTTTGAAACTACCGTGACATCCAAATAGCCGCCACTTGTAAAGTTGCCATTTGACCCGATACTTAGGTCCTCCTACCACCAACGAACTATTTTGTGACCGTTCTAACCCGGCAGCGAATGCTAACCCTAACAAGCGCAATGGATAGAGTTAGGTTTACGTTGGCATGTAGTACGGTCGCGTATTACACGCTCACCTATCCTTTGTTCCTTGAGTTGGGTCGCATATTACGTTCCTGCCGATAACAGGCAACGTGTTGAGCGCAATAGCGTTTGTGCTTATCGCCATTACAGAGAAAAACACCCCCTGCATTTAATTTTCTTTGTTATGCCTAAAAGACGTTCACGGAGGGAGTTTCGACAGAAACTCTGAAGAGCAGATATCAAATTTCGTTGAAAGTTGAATTGTCAGGCTTAATGTTACCAACAGTGTGATCTGTCTTAGACTGTTAAAGAAGTTTAACTGGCATTCCGTGTTCAAAACTCGGTTTTTAAAATGTCCTGCAAAGGGTCACACCGAAGTAGGCGCAACCACTGATACATTCCGAATTAACTGAAATAAATGAAAGGAGACAGTACTGGCTCGGATTATGGGCCCAAGTTGGAATCCAAAACGTCAGGCGAATAACAGATCTTTTCTCAGCGATCGCATCTACTTCTTTTCGACCAGTGACCATCCATCCAGCAATGTGAATGTATCTGCTCTAAATTGATAGGACCAAAAGCCCGTGACTCAATGGTTAGTGTTCACTCTTGGAGTGACTGGAAATCTTGGGGTTGAACAGGGCTGGCTGATGACGGTTAATAAGTTGTGAAGGCCACTCCAAGCTCCCTTGCGTTTTTTGGTAATGTTCGTATGCCTGTGATGCAGAGATCGCCCGTATAACAATGAGAGAACAATCTATTTTTTGAACAAGCGAGCAATTTACCGAATAGCTAATGAGGCAGTTCACCCGTCGTAGCCGATGATTTCCACCGTGCGCTCTGTAACATGGTAGATACACGGATGGTGACTTGGGTGGCATCTGTCGCATTTTTTCTTCCCCCCTCATTTACGTCCCGAGGCATGACCGAGTCAAGAAGACAGGAGTTGAAATTGGTGGCAGTGACTGCCAAAGGTAAACAAACTGTGTAAACATGCCACACTTGCAACATATGCCTGGCCCGCAGAAGATGGGCCAGCCTTTCAGACAAATAAGAATTTAGCGTGGCTCATTATCGAGGAGTACTTTTAGTCTGACCTTCCATGCCGAGAGAAGTATCATGTTATCACAGCTATCAAACCTCTGTCTTTTAGGTTTGTGAAAAATCCAAGTACATCGGGAGGTTTTCAAAGATGAATGTGCGCTAAAGGCTGTAGATATGTAGTCCATAGAGTTCAAAGCACTCTCTCTCTCTTGTACCAGGCGCCTCCCACACTGACCGAAGCCGACCTTGACGCGGAGACTAGACAGAGTGGTTGAGCATCCTTATCAGTCAGTCTGCACATGTCACTCGCGACCTGACCGTCGCAAAACACGCCATGTTTTCACCCAGATGGAGTTGCTGACTTGAATCACACATGCGTGGGACTGTCCTAGAGGCCACATTTGGAAAGAGCCACTGCGCCTGACTCTCACAACACCAGTGGACTGGTCCACACAAATATGCATTACGAGGACTGCGTGTGCTGAGTTAAATGGTCAAGCAGCAACATTTCAAACCATGACTTTTAGCACGTCGTGATAAGCTCAAGAGAAAACGGTTTATTTAAGTGCAGAATACGTGGAAGTGCCGTAGGAATGGAGGCCCTGATGTCAACCTCATGATCTCCTCCTTCTCGCAGCCCGCAGCTAACTTTCTACCAAAGGATGCTGAGGTCGGGCACAGTGGAGTAAAGAGCCTAGCAACGCGTGCAACACACGAACTGAACCTCCAGACAGCACACCAAGTTTGCACAGATCCCACATGCGATAAATTGCCACAGAGTGCAGATAGAGGTGCTGAGAACCACGCTTCCTGCTTACTTGAGGACCAAATTAATGCCTGTGGTGGGTGGTATGGGATGGGTTCGCATGCAGTGCATGGGCATGAGGATATATATTTTCTGATGGGGTTTGGCCTGGGTGATTTACTGCAGATTAGAGTGGAGGCGCATGCATCTAAGTAGGCACATGCGGTGACTAATCGTACGTGGACAGTGCGGGAAGTGCTGATAGTTCTGGCACTGGTTTGCCGGTCTCAATGCAATAGATTTGGAAATGCCTGAGTAAGCCGCTAAATGATGCGAAGGTGTGATCGCAGGGACGGTGGATTGCGATCGCGTCTCCAGTGCCCGTGTTTGGGGGGGGGGGGGAGGAAGGCGATTGCGTTGGCTGTCGGGGGAGCCAGGAGTGTTCTATCATGACGGGGGGAATGGCAGCCGTCGCCGATGCGGGGGTCGTGGGAATGATGACATAGGCGGTGTTTGGCAGGGGCAGCGGTCGCGGCGGGACGTCATAAGCGTTTTCGCTACTAGATATGCTGGTCTGCGTCTTATTTCGTGCAATGGGGGTTTGTGGAAGCTACGAGAGTGGATATTTTCGGATGCGGGAGATGAAGTTACATTCTAGCTATTGTGTTGGAGCTGAACTCGTCTGACGAGTCCGATTCGAGATCACAATGTGCGTTGACAATGGGAGCAACGGTTGGGTGATTGCATTCCTTGTCGGAGATCCATACGTAAGACTCGGAGCAAGCGCTAAGGTCATTTCAGTCGCTCTTGCCTAGATGCCAATATAATTTGCGAGCTAAATTAGTAACGAAGTATTATGTTTGCAGCTGTAAGAACCGATTGCAAGCCTTCTACGTCATCTATGCTGGAATAACTTTGGCTGAACAAAGCGAGCCATAAAAATTCTACCTCGTTATTATTAAAGCAATAATGATAAATAAATTATGCACTTCACTGGTCAGAACGACTGTTTTTCACTGTCACATAAGCATATCTGCTGATATGATATTCAAACTACCAGCATACTAGTAAACCATATTGCACACATTCCGGTTACTTTAAGATTCCCTTTCTGCTTTCATGATGGTAGACCGATGCATCACTTCGAAACTAGGCCTGGGCTCCTTGTTAGGTTACCTCTAATTTGCGCACCTCTGCAGGTTCATCACCAAGTCACCTCAGAAAGTAATTATCCGATGCAGGTTGTTATCGAAAACGTACGATGACACAGTACAGGTGAAGCCGGAAACACAGAAGTCCGGTCTCGCTCTGCAGCCCACATCCGAGAAGGGGACATTATACGTTTCCTGTTGATGTCATCAGTAACCAAAGTATATAAGTGAGGGAATTCTAGGATTCAAGTAGAAGCTCCACAATAACTGGGTTATCTCAGTCACTTTCCAGTTTTCGGCTCAAACAGCTACAGTCGGGTTCTCTAGTGAATATTTCTTTCAGCGCCTCTGCAAGACGAAAGTGAAAATAGCCGCGGTCACAGAAAAAACTAAGCTGATCATAGTAACAATATGATTAGAGGTGGCATCGAATGACGACTTTATGCAAAATAACCACTCACGCATTCGCGAGGTTATTAGGCCCACTCATAGTCACCCAACTGCATATGTTGTGGTAATTGCTCTGGCGCAACTGTCCATCCGAAGGTGTGCGAGTGGGTGTTATATAACAATCCAATTTTATAAAGTTTCCCGAGACATGAGGATGGATCTTGGAGCATTGGTTTTGTTTCACTGGTTTTGTCACTGGTTTTGTCACTGGTTCTGTCACTGGAGATGCGTGCCGGCCACGGTGTCCAATTCTGCACTCACAGATTCTCGCGCTTTAAGAGATACGATGCGTGACTTCATGTAGGCGGATATTTTAGGCACCATCGCTGTATTAATTTGAAAGAAGTGGACATCCATTCAACTGGAGAAAAATTCACATTTTAACCTGCAATTTAGCTGGGATTTGGAGTTCATTTCAAAAGAATCGAGGTAGGTACATTTCATCACCTACTTTTTTTGCCGTCTCAAAGTTTGAATAGGAAGCCATTCTACCTTTCTTTCCTCAAAACGCCTTCTTCAAAAGGTGTGAAATTTGAAGAATGTTCTACTAAATATGCGTTAAGTTTATGTAAGTGATCATGCACTGCCTTATACGATATTTAGTTATCTTGTTTTACATTGACCTTAACAATATTTCGTTATTAATCTTTCACTTTTCAAACAGTGCCATTGGGAAGCTGACATTTGATACGTGGTTAAGGACTTCACCTTGGAGTGGAAAACATGTGTTTATGGGCAGGGCTTGTGTTCAATAATACCTTCCGATGACACAATTTTACCCGTTGTACAATAGGTATACCGTGAATGGAGAAAATTCACTACAAATTAGATGGTAAGCAACAACCAATTTCCTACATCAAAGTCGGAATGGCAGAATGTACCGTAAAATCTTTATTTGTGTGGCATGTGCTATCGTACATGAAGCAGACATTATTTCGGTGTGGGCAGTTTGAAATCGGAGTCACCTCGACATACCATTTAGTTACTACCACTACTATTACTACTGCTACTACTCATTTAGCTACTACTACGAAGGAAATTGGGTAGTCAAGACGGCTTATTTTTCCCCTGTCTTGCACCAAAATGGCCTCATATCCTGAGCCACCTGTTGGTTATTATGAAAGACTTGACAATCCAGGAGAAACTGATATACATTTTTAACGACCTGGTGACCTCCTAGATGCACCGATGATGTAATTTTCATTGGCGAATGGATGATCACCGATTGTTTAAGTGATTGTCGCAAAAGACAAAGGGAACCCAAATGACTGTTTCTGATTTATAAGCTACCATTAGTCAGCCATAATCAATCCCAGGTTTCGCAACACCTGCAGGATTGGGTATGGGGGATTATGATGGCTGATTAGCCAGAAACGGGTATTTCAGGCTCTCTTGTCTTTGTCGGCTGTCTCATTCTACCTATAATACTAGTCTTTGAACAAATGCCTTTCGGGAACTTGTTTGAGTATTAAAAGCACAACGGGACGCGTGAGTCCCGTAACCGATCGGCGAGCGCCAGTTCACCATTTTAACTCTTCTCGATCGAAACCAACAGAACAAGGAGCCTTTGGTTAAATGGTAAGTTGGCTGGATTTCTAACCAACCTGATGTGCAAACCTGGGTTTGGTGATGGCCTGCTGATGAAAGCTAATAAACTAGAAATGCTAATGCGTCTCACCCTAGACTTTTTGCGCAATTTCATCCCAAATGCAATTTTCTTTTTCTATTCGAACTGTCTTTCTGCCAAAGTTAGTAGTATGGGGAAGGTTAAGCGTGATCCAAATAAACCTGTGTATTCACAGTCAGACCCACTGTTGTCTTCCAGTTTCCTCAACACACCCACTCCTTTCGCCTCGGTCATCCAATGGTGCCTGCGGTTTGCGTGCCACAGGACTCTGTCAATCCAAGTAGTCTTAACCAGATTCCCTTTAGATATAGAAAAAGATTGTTAGGTTGGTTATGTTTTTCGTGTAATTTTTTTCAGGAAACAGGTGGGTTTTTCCCTTCGTTTTATTGAATTTACAAATAGAACAGTGATCGTGTTCTCGGTTGGTAAAGTGCGTGCAGTTTTAAAGGGTGTTCTGACCTAATAATATTGACACGAATATTGGGTAGTCCTGTGACTTCATTTACTAAACCCACTACTGATAATCTGTTCGGTGACGTTATTACAAATATTTGTGTGCTTCCCAACATCATGGCAAAGCCTAAATTTCAATTAGCATTATTTTGTAATATCGATTTACCCTTATTCGTGTGCAAGTAGACTAACAAACCGATAACTGTGTGTCTCCAAGCTCGTGTGCGTAACTGATCGCAGATCCATTATGGGCAAGTGTTTAGAAGCAACAAGAAGGTTTGCGTTCAACTTGTCTGCCGTTCATTTTGACGAGATTCCATTTGAGCTTTCATCTCAACCAGGCACAGCACATTTAACCCACAGAGAAATGAAGTTGAACCTATTTTGACTTGGAATGGTAAGCACTTTTTTGTTATTGCCGAACTTATGTTTATGACGTCCGAATAAGGTTACTTATAGTCAGTCAGCCTGTCCTTAACTTTTATTCAATTGGTATTCCAGTTCCCAATGCCTAAGACCGTCATACACACTAATGGTTTCATTAGAGTAGGTTTCCTGAAGGCTAATAAACCGGAACGGATGCCTTCAGTTTCCATTTTCTTTGAGAACGATGCTTCTCAATAACTGATAGCTGTTCCTCATAGGTAAACAGAGCTGAATAGGAGAACATAAACGATGAACAAACTTCTCTTGACGTGTTGAATTAATATCTGGACGGTTCTTCAGGGACGTATTCAAATGATAATAGTCGATGTAAATGGGGTCAAGCATCTATAGCAGCTTCTGTATTCATGACAGGCAGTAACGGTTTGATTGACTGTTGTCGTTTATTTGCGTGCAACGATTTAATCACCGACACAATATTCGACTCACAAAATACTGTGTTATTTGGCTCGCTAGTACTGCCAATGAAAGCAGTGTTTGTGAGCACGCCCTCTGCATGGCTATTAACTCTGCCCAGGCAGGGTCAAAGCGATGAATTGACATAGGTGTTCAGAGCGATTGCTGATGAGCGGTGATTCACAGAAGCATACATATTTCCAACTCTGTCGAGTCATGGTGTTGCCACCTACTGCTAGAATTGAGGTCTCGTCGATTGTGAAGGTATGAAAACCTCAGCCAAGCGAGCTAGGACAAACATTTGACTTAAATTTTGCTTAGAATTCCTACTGGCATGCCTAAAATTTGCATGCCGTTGATGTAGCACATGATCACATTAGCCTTTGTGTTCATATTTTAGCATACCAAAAAACCAGTTGTCTAGGTATCCGGTGCTCCATACTTTTTACAGATGCGGCCATTGACGGCTAGGACAAAGGCTGTTCTTACACATTGACGTTAGTCAATCGAGCATGTATTCGTTTTATAGTACACAGCTTAGACTCCAGGCTCGCATATCATTGCATGCAGTTTTGTGGAAATCTCTTTTCCAGTTGTTGACTTATTAGCATGCTGAACCCACTTCAAATGCGCCAGTAAAAGAGTGGTCATACGGTGTGGAAGGGTGGACAAGAGGATTTCAGTATCGACCCGGATGGAAAATGGATAAAGTAGTCATAACAACGTACAGTCAGCAACACGCTTCGCGCAGTTTAATAACGCAATGAACTGAGGAAAACTCACCAAAAATAAAAAAATTGACGCAAATTTAAATCGACCCTCAAGCATTTGAATAACGGGAAGCATTAGTAGCATCCACGTATTTTTTATTTGTGGGGTTATCGTCTATGCTCGTCTTAATACCGTAATTTCAAAAAAAGATGCTTTCGGGCCGTATTATTCTGGTTAACCACGCAAACGTACCTACACTTATGATAGCATCCAAATTTAAACTAGCGACCATTTTTACTAGAAGCGAACAGACGAATTCCAGAAAGCAGTTCGGCAGGAATAGAAGATAAGAATATCTTCAATGATGGGTACGCGTCATGCTTATAAACTTCTTATTCCATCTTCTCCTCATATCTCCTCTTATTTGCGAGACTGTCATACAGACCAATCTAGAAACTAGATTGGTGCGAAAATTAATTCAGGATTTCAGTAGCACCCGTGTTGGAAGTACCTTATTGCAGAGGACCAATATATGAAAAAAAACATTCTTCAGTAGATAGTTGAACATGATAAGCCTTCGAAATCGTCGCGTTGCACGGGTTGAGACGAAGGAAGTAATGTAATATCACGCGTATAAAAGTACACCCTAAGATAATAGGATTTAAGGATGGGAGGTCAAAGGTAGGCCGAGAATTAATTTGGGCTTAGAAGCACTGCAATAGGTGGGCGGAAAGAGGTCACCTAATGAGTCTGCCTTAGAGCCTTCTGAAAGCCGGCACCTCGCTGCACTTTGCATATGGAGTCTTCTCTGACCTGGCAACAATATAATGCCGCACCATCTGTTTGTCAAGGACCCCTTTTTACAGAGTATCCCACAGGCTCTGTTTGATTTCATCAAAGACCGATTTCCAAGCAGTTTCCCTAAAACCTAACTTTTAATGACCTCCTTAGTCTCCTGATAACCAAGTAGCCGAACGCTCCTTACATTTTCTGACGAAGCAGTCAAGTCATTCAGGCAGGGATTCACGTTCTTAAGGTAAATAATAATGCATGATGGTCTGGAAACGTAGCTGTTCTTTACAAATCATGGGAGTTCGGGTATTGCATTAGCAAATAAAAGTAAAAATGTCTTGGCAAAAACAGATGACTATTCACAACTTACAACTTTCACCACAAGACTCTCTTTTGTATAAAAATAGAATGAAAGTGATTGTAATTTTCCCCAAAGCTTTTTCGTTCTTTGGTAATGGTAAATTGTTCTCTAAAGGGCAAAATGCTCGATACAATATTTCTGTAAGACAGTGTTTTTGTCTGTCAAATTCTTTAAGATTGAGCAAATAGCCTACTCTTCTTGCTCCATTCATAGAGAAAAGCATTGCTAGCTTAGCTTTTGCAGCTCTCGGTTTTCCAACATCCAAAACTACAAATGACATTTGTCTTCTTTCTACAACAAATAATATAAGCACATACATCGTATTCCATTTTGTTGAAATTTATTCGATTCTCTCGCGTACTTCGTAATGTCAAAAAGGAGGCCAACATCTGTCATGTAGCACATCAACTAACTTCGTCGTGTGAGCTCAATCTGATTTTCTCGTGAAACTGTTCGCTAGAAATGGATTACGAGGAAAGCCATGTCAATCATAACATCATAAGTTAAACTACGCTGCATAAATTGACAAGATTACAGAGCACGACATTACATTCACTGTCAGTTGCGCGAACCTCAGAGGCGCGGTAGAAGGAGATTCGATGTGGCGGGGTTATCGATTATCGTCAGGAGAAAGTTTAGAATTACTCATGTCTTCCCCTTATATTAGGAGAAAATAAGGGTAAAGGCTAATGCCAAAGTAGGGCTCCTGATGCTATCTAGGTTTGGACAATCCTGGGTGATGTTAGGCGTACAGCATTTAAGACGTTCCCATATTGGGCCATTCGAATGCCTGTCTCTATTATAACTATTAATACGCAGATCGTTGCAGTGACTTAACTCGAGACGGCAAATAATCTAGTAAAATTTGTTATAGACCCAGCCCAGTTTCTATATTACTGATTTTAACTGCTTTTCAAATTTGACTGTTTAGTAAATTACAATTTTCAGTAAACGAGCACTAAACCATTACATTTTATAAATAGTCATTTAGCTTGGGGTAGTTGAATACATCTGCTTAAGCCCCATATACTGTTATAAGGAGGACTGCTGACGTAGATATTACTATCCAAAATATAACGATGTAAGATGTTGCAGATATAGGTAACACTATGGGATTAGTCAAAAGAGGAGATAATTGGTAGGAGTATTAGCCTAAACAAACAACGGTATGGTGAGTATGTAATTTACGAATGGAGGGGTGTAATCGCACTAAGATAAAAACGTTTATCTAAGAACCACGTGGTTGTCCCTGACAGAGACTACCACTCTCTGGCAGGATCTATCGCATGCAGAAAACACGGGCCGATGATTATAGTTGGCTGAAAATGACCACCTTTATATCAGTTATCTATCGCTTAACAAACAAGAAGTTCTTTACAGGCATATTCTCGAGCTATGCTCAAACTTCTGCAAAAGCAACCGCTTCCATGGTGCTGCGAATGTTTCTAATAAGGATATCAATAAAGTAGATGTGTTAATAGCAGCATGCAGGTGGCAAACAAACATTACTCTCGACCCAAAAGATAAATTCTAATCCTTTTGAAGTACGGAAACTTGATGGGTGGTGGTCTATTTCCAGTACTATATTTTTGCAATGATATTCTTACGAAGTAATATTTTTCAGGACGGACCAAATCAGTTGGAGTGATTTCAGTAAACTCCACTGAGGATGGGCAGAATATCAAAAAGAAGTGGTCCTCACCTATGCATTCTTGCGCACGGTAGAGTAGGGATGCTAATATATTGCTCATAGTATTTTTGTAATGTTAATTAGTATGAACTTGACGAAATCCCATGGCAGAAGATAATAATTAAACCCTGTTTTTAAATCACGCTCTTGTGAACTCAGACAGAGCGAGGGATACGGAAACGCCAGTTCCTTCTATGTTGTACTTTGCAAAACGCAACACGAGTTTTTGTAATCGATTATATTCATTGTAAGAGGACACAGATGGTAAGCTCATGAGTACAGCATACGAAACGTATGAGAAAAAAGAAACGATTAGTAGTGTGATCACAAGGTACTATTCCGTCATATGGCAGCTTGCAATGAAAATACAGATCTTCTCAACAGTCATTGATATATTTAAATTTTTATTGTCGTAAGATACCGATTATCAGGGGTTTACGGCCACGTCGTAGATGCGTTGGACCAACACGGGGGCCACATTAGGGCACGGCAGGCGTTATTCGAGTTGCGCTCCCATGAAAAATGCCGAACATGGAGGTTTGGTCGCACGCCTAGGGGCGGCTAGGACTAAGAGGACCCGGCCGCGCCAGCCACCTGCGTCCTCTCGCGCCTCCGGTCTTCTTGACTCTGTCTTGACACTGGGCTCAGGTGGGGGAGGAGGAGAGAGCGCGGTAGCTGCAGCGTAAGGCTAATATCACTTAAAACTAATTCACGCGCAAGTCACGGTCCCTGCAACACCCTTCCGATGCGCATACGGTGGACATCCTCGAAATAGACGGTCGAACTATCGTATGTTATCTTTCCTCCGACGGTAATTATTTGTTGGAGTTGGTAGCTACCAAAATTTACAGAAATTTTAAAAAGGGAACTGAATAGGTGTCTTCACAGAAATCAAGTCCACGTGATTCTTCACGTTAATAATGACAACAAGACTAGGAATTTATTAAAATAATTCCGAAAATATATTTTTAAATTGAAGTATTAAACTTTGCGCTGAAAGCATAAAAAGCAAACGAAGGTTAACTATCAAAGAAATCAAAGAAAATCATGGACAGCACCGATTTGAAGGTAAACAGTCCACAAGACTTCTGAGGCCGCCAACTATGGCCCAACCCCACATTGATCAAAAACGTAGTTCATCATAGATCTGCTGAGCACATAATTCTGAAAGCGAACCAGCTTGGACATGCACTTAAGATTACAGTTTTGAATGTTTCCAAATGAAGCGTCCCACTTAAAGTTGAGTTTATATTGAAACATGAATTTGGAAAAAGAAGGTTCATAAAGTCCTCGATAAACCGCTTCATGGTCAGGAACCAACATTCCTTGTCCTGATTGATTTTTTGTCATGGTGTTGGTAGAGGAGAGGGTAAGGACATCAGACAACGTGATTTGAACGCCTCATCAGCCAAGGCTTCTTGTATCCTATTAATTTCAATGATATAAGGTCTTTAGTTTTGCTAAAGTTAGAAGTCACTGATAGATCTAGCGGAGTAACAATGCAATTTTCTCTGTTCATTCGATGTGGGTGTGCATAGTTTAAATTGCAACCTCTGTCGGCTAAATGTGGGCAACAGCGTGGAATATCTGTGTCATCCGGGTTTCTGCACGCGTTAGTTTCTATAAATATATTGAAGGATGGGTAAAAAAGCTAAGCGATAGTTCCTGTGTGTCTTCAAAGTTCGTTCATTGGGGAAATATAGAGTTAAGAAAAAGAACCACACATCGACCCTACCTAACAGATTGGGTTCACATAGTTCTGCAAGGATCCAGAACAGTATGTGGAAGTGAGACATCTAAAAGCCGCACTCAAAATTATGTGCGAAAAATTTCAAATTGAGTGGCAAATGAAGGGGAGAAGGGTTCCACCATATGTTTGTGAATATTCGAGTGCCATTTTAATGGACCTTGATTTTAAAAAGTAATCCCACGCTGAAGAAGATGAGCTATACAACAGACAAATGTATCATGAAAAACTTTATGAACAAATTCGAGCACGCGCCATATCTCTACCTGATAATTGACGCATTCACAAAAGGAGGAAAGCGAAATAGCCTTCAGCGATGGCAAGCTACAAAATAAGCAGGATATTAGGTTTGAAGAATACTCACATGCGAACTATCGATGATTGTGCCGCTAGAGCTCTGAAGCCCAATACCAGGCAAGCCCACTGTCTTTCAGGTTATGCCAGTGCCTATCATAATACTGTGATATATTGGTCTTGATCACCATTATACCTATTTTTGCCACCTTTGCCATGGATTTTGGTTAGTCAGATAGGGAAGTATAAAAGAAAACGAGAAAAAAACAATTGGGGCGTGCGAAAATGAATTGCTGGCACTTGCCAATCCCTTAAGGTTATTTTTAAAGCGCCCGCCAATATTATTACAATCCATGCTATGACAAACACCGCTATGACGAGCACCGTAAACTTAATCTTGAGGTATGTCGACTAGTATAAGGCCTAGACCACTTAACCGATAACATACAACTGGTTTTGTACGCTGAAGTATGCAAACATACGCAAAGACCGTGAGGAAAACGCTTTTTCTCAGTGCAATTTTGGATGCCCGCTACCATTCAGGCTCTTGCAATCTGCAGCTGACAGGCATTAACTTCAAATTTATACGAACCCATATGCTCTGCTTGCGGAATCAGTATGGAGATCTTCCAATCAAAACATTTTAAAAATATACGACTAGGGAGAACACCAATACTTGATCGACTGAGATGACACCCGACCGATATCTCAGCCGTTCTTGTCCAGATGCATGTTTTTATTTACCTGTCGACCTTATAGCGAACTATTGTCGGTAGGGATGGCCGCCTCAGCAGGATACGGGAATAGAAACAGTCCCTCCAGCTTAAATAGGTGGCTTTACGGTAAATTTCAGGGAGGGTAAGTATTTTCATGTCCTAACGCTAACACTTACCATAGAATGAAACGAAACTGTATCCTTAATATTAACCCTATCTCGAATACTAATGCTAAATTCTATAGGTTACCCAATGTTAACTTAAACGCTAAGACTAATCATGACCCTTACTCCAAGTCTGACCTCCTTCACTTCAAATTTACACCTGACCATAAAACGTAACACTAACCCTAATCCTTAGCCTAAGGTGCTGCCTTGCTGTCCTCCGTTTACCCCTGGCTAAGGTTACTGCTTAGTAAAGGCCATAACTACGACCAGCTTCTGCTTTACTGGCTGCAAGTCTTGATCAAATCACCAGGTTGACAACCAGTTCTTGGATCTGAAATATTTTCCTGTTTCCCCAACGCACTTGCCTACGCTAGTGGGTTATAACAGTCAAGAAACTGCCTCGAAGACTCCTTTATGTAAGGAATTGCCCTCCGTACTTCGGGTGTGTGCTCGTCGTAGGTTCACTTGGAGCTAGATTTACTCGATAAAATGACATTGATATTCATTGTTATTCATTGGTAACGAAAACATACAACTACTCAGCACACAAACATGCGTTCTCGCTCTGCAACCCTTAACAACTTAATCGATATTAATGTCACTACTGAAGACCGCATTATGTAAATAATATATTTTAGAGAATTCTACGATTCAAGCCACAACGACTGGAGTAGCTGTCAGTTGACTGCTCAAACAATTATCTTTGTGTCTCATAATGAAAATTTCTTCCGCCATCTCCGGATTATCAAAGTGGAAATGTAGGATATAACGGCAAAAATTATTCCGCCGAAGTAATGATTGATAAGAGGAAATTTTGAATTGCTGGGAAATTAGAAATCTCTGCCAGGTTACTGTCAGTCCCTAGCACTAAGTGACCCTGTTTACACTGAAAATTGCGATTTCCTTGTTTACAAATTGACTGAAACCAAACAGTGGAGTAAGGATGTCGGGCAGCTTGCCTATTTAAACAACAAGTTCTCTTCAAAGCCGAACGTAACCCACCGTAGCCTAGGCAGCGTCACATTATCCAAAAATGTACTGCGGCTGGGCAACAACGGACCACCCGGAGTGGATGGCATTCCGCTGAAACGTACGAGTTCTGCGTATACATTGACAAGCTGAGTCAACAAGGTGACTGAGCAAGCAGGAAGAGATCAGAATGATTTGGCAATGGGGGTTCGGTCATAACTTATAGTTGGTTGCCTTGGAGGGGGTTTAGAAAAATTTTGAGAACAACCACCACATACATGTCGTAGCACTTGACGCCGAGTTCTTCGACATTGCCATTCTTGAACTGTTGTCAGGCACACTTATCTTTATGATTTGACCCGGCATGAGAGGTTTTCGAGCTGAAGGTGTAAGGGCCGGGCAAATATTCACAAGGTGCTATGTGTTTTAACTCCGCGCTGACTACCGGGAACGGACTTATGCCTCCATTTTGGCTTCAGCTCAACGTTCAGGTTGATGCACCCTTAACCATTCTGCTGTCCATGTAACTAGACGGTGCATCGACAAAAGCCCAATTTTCTTAAGAGTTTGCTACTGTTGCTCTCTAATAGAATTCGGGTCCACAGAAATTTCCTGCAGTCATTTGATATCTGATGTGGTCTTCCACTAACTTGCATTCAGTCGCATTATGTGCTGCCTAATGGATGCTCAGAAAAGGCCGAATGACACGAAAGCAAGTGAAGACCTACTGAATAACCCTTGCTCTGTGGAGGTTATTGCCCAACTAGAGTCAAAATCTGATGACTGACATTACATATAATGAAAGGTAGATGACCTCCATAAATCAGTCGCCTAATCAATCAAAGCTGAGAAGACCAGGGCGGTTTCAAGCTGCATTCCATGCCAGAACAATGTATACCTCTTAGCCTGGAAAAGGTGGTAGTTTTAAATACGTCAAAGTGCACTGTAGAGATTTGGTCCCCTGGCACTGAAGCAAGTGGATTCCAACGAGATCGGTCAATAAATAAGCCGGCTTAGCCTCTGCATCATCGACACATCGGTGTCTTTCCGAGCATTAATAATTAGCGGAATGCATCCATGAAAACAAAAAAAGAGCATAGTTTAGCCAACAACGCGCATTTAATGCTTTCTTTTGTGAGTTGCTTCGGTGGGTTGTCGCATATATGTTCGTAATTGCACTGCTCCCTTAACGGGCCACGTGGTAGATGCGTTGAACCAACGCGGGGGCATTGCAGGCGTTATTCGCGTTGCATTCCCATAGCAAATGCCGAACGTGGGGGTGATGGCACGCCTAGGGGGCGGCTGGGGCCCAGTTGCCCCGGCTGCGCCAGCCACCTGCGTCCTCTCCCGCCTCCGGTCTTCTTGCCTCTGTCATGGTACCGGGCTGAGGTGGGGAAGGAGAGAGTGCGGTAGATGCAGCGCAAGTCAAACCAATTTAAAGTAAATCACGCGCAAGTCACCGTCCCTGCACCACCCTTCCGTGGAGCATACGATGGACATCGTCGGACTACGACGGTTGAACTGTCATTCGTATTTACAGGTATTTGGACAGCTCGTAGAAATTGATTTGACCGAATTGTGAAAAGGTGTACAGCCTTGCTGGATTTCGAACCAAGGATAGCGAGGACATGTCTTGACGACAACAAACACTCTAACCGAGGCCCCACCGGGAGCCGTAACTTTAGTCGCATTTTAATGAAGTTCTTCGCCAGCCTAACCCAACATTTGGAGTCAACAAATTTTAACGCAGTATGCTGACCGTCTAAGCAGGCCTCCCAAATAAATCAATCTAGAATTCACCGGGTGATGGTCAGTCTAACTCAATTATAAGTTGGTTTCGGGACATTTTGACAATTTATTTGACCTGATTTCGAAGAACTAGGTGACCGAAAATTGACAATTAAATCCAACGTAGTATTTTTGGTAATAAACAGAAAAGTTTACCTACCATTATAACCCTTTGTAAAGTCATTTTCGTTCCAGTGGACTGCTGTGAAAATTGTGTATATCAAAATGGTGATCAGAATGTCTCACGACGTACGTAGATTCGACTGTGCTGTGCATGCGTGCGATGTCACGCCATCTACGTAGACGCTTACGCAGTGCCAACCGCTGCGCTCAATGTCGTGCCCAATCGATTTACAGGCTCGGATGGTTGGTGGGTGCACTGAGGAGTTCCAGTGAGGCGAACATCCGTGCATCCTCACGGCACATTCCGCACCATTATACATCTAAACCCGCTTGAATCCATCACGACACGAAATGAGTTGTGACTTGGAAGTTTACCAGCTGAAGGAATGATTCGATCTCTCTCAGGATTAAGGGTTACCCTAGAATGGCTATTTCCTGATGTGCCCTTTATACTACTCATTGACGTGAACTCTGAGACAGCCCTACAAATCCACTGGTACCTATACAGGGGACCTGATCAGGTGTGGCATTCGTAGGCCTACGGTGTTACTCAATTAGTCACAGTGCCCTAGCACACCTCAGATTTATTTGTCATCGAATCAATACGAATGGGAGTAGAGGGTGAGGTGTATGCTATAAAATTCTGACTAAACATAAAATTATTTATGTAAAAAAATCACCGGTGCTTTACTCATTTCAGTCCTATTGACACTCCTTTCTGCAAACTGTAATCGCTAATGCCTTCTGAGGTAGTAGACTCTGCCGTCAAACGCAGTGGGGCAAAGGTGGTTTGAAATTCGATCGGCGAATGCCCATCGCCCACCGGAGAGTTCGTAGCGTTACTACAGAAATGCTTCCCTACATTAAATCTCATCTCTTTTTTGGTTGTGCTTCTTTGGGGATAATGCACCTGATAAGATATCAGGGCATGGAATCTTCACTCAAAGCATTGTGCTATGAGCTCGCAAAGCACGATGCTTTAATAACTTGTCGAGGTGAACGCCATCCACCTTCGCTTACTTGACTTTCCTGCCACTGAGAACATATTACTGAAATGCAGACCGATAGAGACTGCTTCTGAAAATGTAGTTATCTGAATAGACGACGGCAATCTTCAAGAAGAGGAGGCCAAAAAATGCTATAAGATCACAATTTTCACATTCAAAAATACCAGAAAATACTGGAATAGGCTTGCTTGACTTGCCCGACGACATTAACGAGCACGACCTCCGAGCACTGAAAGGGACATTCCTTAACAATGCAAGCTACCTTGCGATCGGCTGCTTGAGATATTTAGCGAAATCTTTTCTACCAGGAGGGCAGGCTACCAGATCTGTCCTCCAACCATTTCGCGAGGCAACAGACAGTGACTTTACCAATGACATTAAGTTCGGCACAAGAGATGCTCCATCAGATGACTTAATTGTGAACTTGTAGGTGGCATTTTTTAAAGTATGAGGCCGACAAGGAGTTAAAAGACACCCTGTGGCAGCCAGTACTCCAGAAATAAACTTTCTTCCTTTGAGGCGTTTCAATACCTACTCGATATTTTATTTTTGTGACTTTGTGGGGTCAGTAGTTAGGTGCATGTTAGTTAAGTTATCAGTTAAAAGTGATGTCATTTAATCTATGTAATCCGTCTTGTTTAAAAACGTCGTGGAACCTCCTTTGTTGGCAGGCAAAATTATAATGTTTTCATCTTTTTTAAGTAAATGTAGTGCTTTTTTTGTCAGAAGATAATTAAGAGTATGTCCTGCGGTTTTTAAAGTTTGGACTGTATTATTTAGAATTGTTAGTCATTCGTCCTCTATCCGATCAGTTGAGGATAGAATGGATTCAAAACTTGCCAGGAAATACAAGTAAGTGCAATCAGACGGATTGTATTTCATTAATTTGCTGAGTACTCTTTCTTCTGTTGTGGTTAGAACTCTTGAGGACAGGTTATCAACCTTTTTTGAGAACGCCGGAAAATTGCAGCTTTTATCAGAAATTTTCATCCATTTTTTGTCCAAATTGCTCCTCTTTTTTAGTCGGTCTAGCCTTGCGACATGCGTAATTGTCTCTTGTAAGGTTTCAAATACATTTTCAGGAAGACTATCCTGGCAAAATGTCATGTGTTCTTCTCTCAGTCCCTGGAACTTTCGAAGTCTGTGGTGGGCGTCAGTTATGAAGACCCCAAGCATCTGCTGCCCATACCGGTTTGCATCTTGAAAGCCTTGAGTAGATTTTATTGCACGTTTCACTCGTACGGACTTTGTTTAGAAAGGACAACTACTCTCGCGTTAAACTTTCGCGAATTGCACAATGCACTGCACTCAGACGAGGCATGCATTAACATGCATATCGATTTAGATGCCAATTACAAATTTCTCAAGGTCAAGTGGAGGTGAAAACTTAAAACTCTTGACGTCTATTGGCTTAAACTTTAGACAACCATAGAATCTTGTGTTAGGCATTATTTAAGGCTAACTGTTTTCTGTACATTACTCATTCGTCTGACGACGAACGAGGGCACCAGATTCGAAAATTTACACAAAAAGTAATTTTATTCCCTAAGAAATCAACTATATATATATATATATATATATCTACATTGGTAATGGGGCGCTCACCAATCGGTTACAGGATTCACTCGTCCCGTTGTGCCTTGGGGCTAACTCTCAAGCCCCGCCAGCAGCCGTTAGGCAGTACAATGATCGACAAGACAGACATGGAATGGGCCATTTCTGGCTTATTAGCCGTCATCAGCCAGCCATACTCAGCCCAGGCGCTGCAGCGCTCGAGCTCTCAAACTCGTGACCTTGTTGGGCAGAAGTCCAATGCTCTACCCACTGCGCCACGAGCTCGTTGTCTTGCCGGACGAGTGAGTCCTGTAACCGATCGGTGAGCGCCCCATTACCAATGTCAATATTCCCGATCGAAACCGGCAAGACAACGAGCTCGTGGCGCAGTGGGTAGAGCGTTGGAATTCTGCCCAACAAGGTCGCGAGTTCTAAGCTCGGTCGCCGCAGCGCCTGGGTTTGTGTATGGCTGGCTGATGACGGCTAATAAGCCATAAATGGCCATTCCAGTCTCCCTTATCTTTTTCGGTCAAGTTATTCTGTTTATATATATATATATATATATATATATATATATATATATATATATAGATATATATATATATATATTTATATATATATTTATATATATATATGAAAGTGTGGGGCTCACCGATCTGCTTAAGGAACATATATGTTCCGTTGTGCCCTGGAGCTCAGACAAGTGCTCTCGCAGGCGGTCGCATAGCGACGTGTAGCATAGCTACAGAACTGTTTTGGGCTTATTTTCCTTTATTCAGCCAAGTGTACCTCTGACCGCCAGCTGGTAACAGAAATACAATCATGCGCACACACAAATGGCGCAGGTTGTCCATAATTGTGGTTTACCAGATGGGTCATAAGTACTTCATCAAACCGAAGTTCATAAGTGCCTCATCCACTGCCATTTTGGTCGCTGCAGCTCAGTTATTTATTCAATCTGCCACTATAGTTTGGCAGAATTCGGCCTGGTTAGGCAGTTGCCTGTTTGTGAGCCCTACATCCCGTATGAAGCTTGTTTGCGTTTGGAAGCCAATTTGATCAGTGTGAGCCCATTCCTGCGTGATGATATGTACATTATGGGAGTGTGGTGTTAATCGATCTGGTTAAAAAACATGTGTCCCATTGTGCCTTTGATCTCACATTAGAGCCCTCACAGGCAGTCACATAGGAAATTGTGGCATATGGTGAAAAGGTGGAACAGACAATGGTAGAGTGGTACATGCAATGACTAAAGGTCGTGGATTTGAATCGCAGGTGATCTACACCTCGGATTGGCTAACTAAATGCTAAGGGCTTATAAGCCGGAAATGGCCATTCCGATCTCTCCCGTCTACGTCGTTTCCACTTTGTCCAAATACAATTGCTTACCTTCCGTATCAGCTATATCTCCAGAGTTAACTGAGAAGCCTATTGCACGTAGGACGTGCTTGATTATATTTTTGGAGGTGATCGTAATGATGAGCCTATTTTCGCTTACTTGTCATACAAAGGTTTTTTAATGGATTTCTAGTATAGAGAGTGCTGTAACTGCAAAGAAGTGAACATATGATTTTAGTAAACAAATATCTCCTTTAAGGCAAAGACTTGGTGGAAACTAGGAAACAGTTTGCATCTGAGCAGCGAATAAAATCAAGGAGTGCACTGGGAATAAATTTTCGATCAGTGGTTTGATGGTGTAAAGGCTATAGACCTACAAGCACCATGCTTTGTAAATAGAACTAACGGCAGAATGCACAGTAGGGTTGGGATTGAAAAAAAATAATTGTGCTGATCATTGTTGCGGGAATCATCGTAAAGGTGAATATTATCTTTGAGGCAAATATGACGTGCCTTTTACGCCATAAATCACTTTGTATTGCGAACGCAGCAATTAAATTTTTAGTGACATCGAAAGGCTTATTTTTCTGTTGTTTTTGTTATCATGCTTGACTCATAATATCGTAGCCAACGCTTAAACGCTTTAACTCAAATTTTAATTGGACATTATTATATTTTTTTAATGAAACCGACAACAAACGAAGGAATATTTCCTGCCTAAAGACACCTTCCGTTAGCTAGAACAATTGCCAAGCAAGTCATTGTCATGCAGCCGCATTAGTTAAACGCGGTTGGAGAAAATCTTGGATTTTATTTCCGGCGCAGTCTGGCAGAAACTGATTGAAGCATTACTTACAACCTGAGAATTTTTGACTTTTTCAGGAGAACAGTAGGTTATGTGAGGTTAAACTTTACTCAGAGGCATCGTAAATGACAAATTGGATGTTGCTTATCCCACTCTGACTTTGTGGAAACTGTCTCAGCCGAAGCGTAACTGAATTGAGAAGTAAATTCGAACAAACACCAATTCCTCTATCAGATACAGACATTTGTGTGTGCGAATCTGTATATCTGGAACAGTCTGCTTCGTTTTGTGACGGTGGTTATATCATACTTTTTTAAGTCTTTGCTTATTCTCCATACTTTTTATGCGCTTCGTTATTTTAAATTAAGCTGCAAAAATAACTCGGCTTTTCTTCATTTATTACATACTAATCAAACCTATATACGTGAATGTTTGCTTAGCTTAATGATTTGCTCAGCAGTATGGTATCCTCGTTTAAGCTAAATACTAACTGAATTAGTTGCCTCACCGGAGCAACTTCAGCTGACCTTGACGAAAATTTCGCCATTTTGCTTTCGTTCCCATTGAGCTGAATACATTTTGTTATGGCTTGTTGTTGAGATTATATCCGTTCAGTGCGAAAAAAAATAAATCCCAAAATAATTGACAAGCGAAATTTGTTTTGGTGCTTAACTATTTTTTCACTCAACGAACTCGAACTGAAGTTAATCAACAGTGCATTAAGTATGACCTACATTCGAGCGGTAATCTAACCAGTAGTGTGTAGAATGGAGGCTTGGTTAAATAACAGAGGGGTTGTTCAAATTTTGTTTTGGACGTTTGTAGTAAGTAATCAAATGTTCCATCCACGATCTCATATTATACCGTTTTACCTTTGAAATATCGGACATGCGAGCGACGCTGAAGGGTACATGCATAGGTTTATTAAGAGCGAATTAATTCAGGTATATTTAAACCAGAACATAATTCAAAGAGAGATTTTTATTATCCACATTAACATTTCATACAGAATACTGTAAAGCTTGCTGCAGTAAATAATGCGAGAAATCCACTTGATATGGCAGGTCCCTGGACTTCATTTCACTCCTCACAAGTGACATCCCATCACACCAATGTGCTTAGAGGTTCCTTCGGATTGATCTTGAATTAAAGCCATCCCAACAACTGTACTCCTCTTTTTTATATGTTATCTTAAGCACTGGCATACAAGGTAAATACTACAAACTTAAGTGGCAAGAAGTATCCTCCATTTTCTGCACTACATGGCTATTTCAGTGATAGGCCACCTGGGAGTTCATTACTCGATCAGGAACATTTTCAAATTGTCAGAATGACAAGCTACCTAAACATTGTCTTTCTTTCTTAGTAGCTGGTATAGAAAAAAGGACTTTTTGACATATTAAATGGATATACTTGTTGTAAGAAACCTGGCTGTGAGCCGTTTTCAAATAAGAATCTTTTGTTTCTACAAAATTTGTGAAATGCTTGTCATTATACCTTAGGGAATTCGTGAAATTTCAGCTTGTCAACACAGCAAACAACCAAAATTCCAGATGTTGATATGTCCACACAATTTTAAAATATGACCTCGTAAGCTTCTGATCTAAAACGAATATACTTTGTGAGCTCAACCGAAAAGCCTGCTTGTTTTCTGTTTCGTTTCCATATAAAAGAGAAAAATATATATTGCCTCCGAAGGTTTTTACAAGGGTATATTACATGCTCATAGTTTTGATAAGATATCGAAACAGAGGAAAGTCAAATAAAGTGTTATATATCAGAATTCTGAGATGGTTTTAAATTGTATTGCAAAGCAAACTAAACTGTACTCATTGGAATTCTGAATTGATGACATCAGCAGCAAGTGCATAAATGAAATCTGACGCTGGTGTTTACTGTTATCCTGGAAGTATTTTTACGCACTGGTTGAGTGACGCCTGTATTTCCATGATCTGAAGTGCTACAATATGTTTTACGTATAACACGAACTTTTTATTCGTTAACAATTGTTTTTTGCTTGCATAGCTCTGGCACGCTAGTCAACGTGCTTTTCGGATACAGATAACAATATTATTCTGAAATTTAATGCCTGAGGTAAGTTACACGCAAGAAGGCATGACCAATGTCCCTCTCGCCCTGATAAATGCTGTCTGAACAGATAGACTTCTCTAGGTCTGCTCCCCGTGCGTGCTCGAAAGATGTGGAATCTATAAAACCAGTATTTTTAGGTAAGGACGAAAGGCCTTATATGAAAGTGAACGTTGTCTACGATTACTGCCTACGAGACTGAAATGGGCGTTTTTATTATCCCTGAAACTCCGGGTCTAGATCTAATGCGAATGGTCACACAGCAAATAGCAATCCGTAATCCAGAAGTAGTCCCTAGAGCTCCTGAAGTGCAAACACTTAACTTACCTTCTCAAACATAAATAGGGCTGAGCTAGGACGTTTGATTTGCCATGTTCATGGCTTATTTTCTAAAACAGGGAATAATGACTGCAGCCTATTTGTTTTCAGCTGAGTGAAAATACACATTGAAGTAAGTTGAATTGGTCAACAAATTTGTGAGTTAATCTCAAATTGCATAGTGCTTAGCAGCATTTCGAATTTTCTCTAAAGCTCCTGGAACAATGCCTGGGAAGAATACCCTTACACATAACTTGGTAGCTAGGCCACGTTTTCTGTTGGAAGGAATAAAGTCGCAGGTTTCCTTCAAAACCTAATCACATGAACTGTCAACTGAAATTCTGTTTTTTTCTCGATTCGAACGAATTTCTAAAGTAAGGTTGTAATATTGAGCATCATGCAGTATATTCCGACTTTTGAACTAACTTCTTTTTGACCATTTGCAGATGAGTCATCTGTAAAAATGTCAAGTTAGGTCCGACACATTTTTCGCGTTGATTTTTAAGGCCTTATAAATTCAAATAAATGTTATAAAACATAAAAATCTGAATATTGGTTCTTTCACTCATGTGGTAGCAGCTTTCGCCTTCCTCGAATTTTTTACACTACAAGAAAGTTTCTAATTTTGAAATATTTTAAGCCCGTTAATTATATGGTTTTCGTCAATTCATTAATAAAACCCACAAAGCATACATCACGATCTATATCCATTGAACATTTGTTTGAGCTTTATGTGACTCCTTCCTCGTAGCAAAGGTCAATTTGTGATTTTCCTGAAGGAATATAAAGTGCATGAGTTTAAATATCTTGCAAACATGTTAAACAGCCGCGAATACAAGACAATATATTTTTGTACAATGTTTCCAATAAAACATATTTGAATTGGTAACGGCATCAAAAAAATGATAAACGTGCATCATATTTAACCAGGAATTTTTTACTGAGTATAGTTTTTGAAGACCATAAGAAGCAAGCTTATTTAAAAGTTGACATGCCCGCGTGACTGACATAACTTAAGCTTATGCTGCAGCATAAACAATAATGCAAACCCAGTAAAGTAATTTGCTGGAACCAAAAACCTATTTTAGAATTTCGATTGACATTTCTTGAGAGAGGAATCTATTGTATTTGGCTCTCAGACCTTGAATTTTTTAGCAGGACTTGTTACCAATTATTAAATTTATAATGACATTACGGAGGTATTGATAAAAATTGGTTCCTGCGATCACTCCGGTCCCTGATAAGCGACAGGAGAAGTCATGTCTGTATATGTTAGTTTAAACTTCACCTTATACATAATCACTTTTACAAGGATTTTTAACTCACTCACCAGCCACACTGAAAGTAGTCAGTGAGAATTCCCGCATCCTCATTTCCTTAATAGCAACATTACAATACGAATAAATTGGGCATCGTGTGGGCTCAAGTTTTCTGATAAGTGGATTTCAAAAGAAATAAAAAGGGAAATAATGTTTTAATGTTACCTAAACCGCGTGAAAAGTTATATACTTAATGCAATATTTAGCCTTCTTACCTGGAACCATGCTCTTGACACGTCTGTTGTAGGTCAATATTCTTGCACACTTGGCAAATTATTTTAATCAGCTTCCGTTCAAATTCGTTGTTGAGTAGGTTGACTGACCTCAGTTTGCTCATTTTCACATAGTTGACCACACTGCTCCCCCTTTGTCCCCCCAGGGTCCGAAAGACGTCTTGCAGAACTACAAGGTTCACTTTTAAATACTTTGGAGTCTTAACTCATGCCATTAACATGTTCGTTTTGCGTAAAGGAATGGCGAAATAGCTAATCAATTTTCATGGATTGAAAAACAAATATCGAAATTTAAAAGACAACTTGGCGAGCATACGCGCTGCTTTCGATAACTTCTCTTCAGGCCAGTACAGTTACAGGGAAACGTTGGAACGCAGTAGAAATGTAAAACATGAAATCGATAATGTTCGTCCATTTGTGTGGGTTATCTGAGGAATGTGCATAGGGGAAGGGTGATAAGAGACAGTGTGATAGGCGGCAGTTAGTGTTTGGTAGAGCCGTTCTAGGAGAAGGGGGAGGACAGAGATGGCGCGGGGGATACATGCAGTTAAGCGGCCGTTGGCCAAGCTAAGCGCGGAGCTTACACGAGGTTCTTTTGTGCGCACAAGACCGGCTTCTTCAACCTAATGGCAGTCGCTTCTGCTGCTGCTAGTAGACGTTGACCCAGTGGCTTAGGGTAGTTTGGTGGGACCTTATAAATTACACGGAAAGCTTTGCTGGGGTCCCCACCTTTGAAACACACAAAAGACCGAACTTCAACTTATGTGCTATTCCATAGTTGCCCAGTATGTGAAACATCTTCATGCAGGAATGTAATCTGACACCAATCCCAAGTCATCCAAACATAAGGTTGCTCAAAAATTCGGAAGGAGCGACATTTATGGATGGACTTTTTTGAAAATTTTAAATCAGCACAGTTATTATTTTTCGAACTGCTTTTAACACGCAAAACTATTACCAAATTTTTGCCGTCTATTTTGCGTGCAGCTTAGTATCCGGTAACGTTTTGTCGGAGCTGTCACTATGATATTGTTGTTGAATTTTGAAGCATTTTTTTTAGTTGCCCTAGGGTGTATGATTACTTTTGACACTTCTCCTATCTGTCTGCGGTATTCTACATTTCCTAATCCAGTAAATGCTAAGTTGATTATTGTCACTCATTGCGTTCACCAAAGCTTCAGAAAAGAACGGAATCTTGTAAACCAAGCCCTTTTTCTGTTCACTGATTTGCGAGCAGTGGTTCAGAATGACACATTGAAATGGCTAAAACATGGAAAAAAAAACATTACGATAAGGATGACAATGATAATCAAGAGGTAATGAGAAAAAACGAGACAAGAAATTATGCAAGAAATTGGAAATGATTAATGCAGACGAGGGAGAAGGAAAGAAGTAAATATATTAGGTGAGGCAATTGAAAACGAAGAGTTATTAAGAGAGGACTAGATAGAAGATGAATAGGCGTTACACAGGAAGTAAAACATAGAGAACTGAAAACGCTAATGAATTATTGACATGGGGAAAAACTGTAAAGAAGACGGTGAATAAGGAGACGTAATAAACGTGGCTTAATTTTGAATAACAGAAAGGGCAGGATATACACTAGGTTAGGCGAGAAAAATCATTATGAAATTAAAGCTGAGTTAAACAAGCATAGTAAAATTGTTAAGTAGAAGAATCTTGTGAAAAATGGAGGTCATTAGGAAAAAAACTATCTCAATATGACCTCCAATCAGAATAAGAAGTGTTCATATTTTTCGCGCAGCAGGAGGGTAACAAGTAAGAGTTTAATTGTTCAGGGAAATTTCGATTGGACTTAGGGTTAAGATTAGGATTACGATTAAAGATGTGGTTATGATAAAATATGAGGTTTTGGTAGTTTTTCAGGGTGTTAGGGTTAGAACTCGGGAACGTTTAGCCCTTTTCAAGAATCTAAGGCAGAGCTGTCTGTAGAACTAGAGATTGTACCTTTCCTCTTTCGTATACTGCCGAAGGGCAGGTAAATATAATCAAGTCACACCTGGATTCGGATTAGCAGCCAGGAAAATAAGACATTAATGACGAGGAGAACGAGGAAGGCGAACGGGAACGAAAATGGTTGGCACGTGAAGAAATAGGAGGTGTTGAGGAATAAACCGGGAAGGAAGAGTAGCCTAAACGGAAGAAAAAGAAGATAAAGTAAGGGCAAAATACGGCCAATATAGGGATGAAAATACAAACACATACGTAACTGGCGAGTAAGTAAAGCATACGAAAAGATGCGAAGAACAACAGGACATACGAAAAATGAATGGTAATGAAAAAGGGCTATTTGTAGCAAATAAGAAAAAAAGTGCGAATAAGAAGACCATGCGTATCACTGCAAACGATTTCATGGTGCCACGAGTACGCATGCACTCGAAAGTAAATACGATGAGGTGGAAATTATGTCTGAAAACAAACTTGTTGGGGACAGCGCGTGTAAAAAATCCGATTTCTGTCTGTCAACCAGGATGTTATGACAGAAACAATTATCAAAAACTAAAACCATCAGATTTCAAAAACAAGGAGACAAAATGCTCGCCTTCATTGATCCATGCTGTATTGGGAATATTCCTGAGTTGTGTTACGTAATGGCTTCCATGTTCCAGGTACCAGGTAAGTAACGGGGGTAGCCAACTACCGTTCCTGGAAACATACTATTTTTTAAGCCAAAGCAGCTCCCCTGTTACCAAGGAGTCCCGCTACTGTGTCGCATGTGATGCTTTGTGATTAACTTTTTGTGTGGATAAAGCAGTTGCTGCTGGATGGCAGGGTGAATCTACCACGGTCGTATTTTCCTGACATGGGATACTCCGCATCTTGTCTTGACGTATCAATGCGAAACAACAAGCACTCTGGCAAGCGCTGGCATGCATTGCCAGTTTTTCAGATGCAGCTGTAACCAAATTATCCTTACGGAATTATATATTGCACATGGCCTTAATACGAATATTGAACATTGGATGTTGAGATCAAAGTCTACCCAGTCAAAAATCAAAATAACCAGTCATTGTAAATCAAGTCCACTATAGATGCCATAGAGTGGACGCGCTGTAAAGACCAGTGACCGACTGTATATTAACAGCTGGGAAGGCGCCAGAATAGGCACGAGAATGGATGGAATGAGGGGAAGGACAAAAATACATACTCGCGTGTAAAGATGAAGGGTTCCTCAGGCAAGGGCGTTACCGTGGAAATTGGATGTACTCGAGATTAATGTTGAATCGTTGCAGGCAACAAAGGAGACTAGTGACTAGGAGTCCACCAGCTAGGGTGAGATGAGTGTGACACAAACAGCCATGCACTTTAGACTGATTCCGATCGATTAGCTCAAACGGAGACATGAGTGTGGGCAGCATCAGAAAATTATGGACAACATGATGAGGCCGCCTAGTTTAACCTGATAAAAGGGCATGATATTTCGACCGGCAGTATTTGAACAGTTTGCGCGGTATGAAATTGATGACATCCATCGGAAATTTTCGATGTTGCTGATATAAGCAAAGGGCTGAGCGCTTGGAGGCAGTCACTAGGGCGAAGACGTGATCACTGGAATAAGAGATATTTTGTCTGACGTTTCAGATTCACCCTCGAATACTCCAGAGGTTTTGCATGAAGAGGTACTCATTGTTCGTTAATGCGAGACCTCCCAATAGGTTCGCCAATTTATGTACACATTCAATTGCGTTACAGCAACGGTTGGAGTCGATCCTCTTCAAAAATCCCAGAATAAAAATGGTGGATCCGTTATGTAGGCAATCCTTTCATCATAATTCATTAGGATCTTCTGCTAACATTCAAAGTTTATTGCAAAGCCATCTTGCTGGGAACGGAATGTACAATGTCTGAAGATGAAAGCAGCATGCGGCCATGAAAACAAAGCTTTCATGAAAGACCACTATTACGCAAATACTGGGCTACAACACAAGCCAAGCAAGAAGCTACCTCCGACGATGACTGAATGTGAAATGGTAGAAAAGGTTCATGAGCATTGTAATCCTGTGAAGAACCACGATCCATAGTGTCCGAACCATATTGGAGCAGATATAATTGTCATGGAGTGGCACGTCGTGGAGGTGAGTAACGAGTGTCTCACCAAGCGACTGCTCTACAGAGATGCGCCTACGAATCCACTCAGACAAGGAGGCGCAAAATCGGTAATGCAGGAAAATCTCGAAGAAATTCCTCAAGCCTCTGCAATTTGACCACATGGTCTTTGAGGATTCGGTTCATGCTGCACAGTTGTGGTGCACCGCCGGCAAGAATATTGCAGGATTTTTGAAGGTCAATCAAATAGCCGCTACCGAATCAAAATCAGTTTCATAAAGCTCAACATTCGCCGAATAACAACAATCAATCGCTTAAATCCGGTGCACATTGTCTTTGAACACGAATCAACCTCTTTGAACATTTTCGGTCACAGTCCAAAGTCAATACGAAAAACGTATCGCTCGTCACACATAATGCACAGGCCACCTTCATCAGTATCACAAGTGCGGGCAGACCTGTCATCCATACAGCAATTATAACTAACTCGTTCCCTCTACCCACAAAATGGGCCCATTTCTGCCTATCCTCTTCGAGCTAGCATGTGGTCGGCCTGTCGCTAGCAATGCAGTTTCAGAGAAATGCCCTTCTGAAACCGGGAAATCTGATTTCAAAGTCAATGAAAATCATGAAAATGACAAGTGTAAGTAATCAGGTTGTTTTCTGGAAACAAGGAAAGAAGTCAGTTTTGACTTTTTTTGAAAAAAATGTCTGAGGTTTTTTACCAAAAAGGCCGTAAATACTTGCTTGAAAGTTTATTTTCGACATACCGAGACTTGGAAACGTAAATAAGCGTACGTATATGTTACTGTGCATGGTCTTCCAAAAAAAAACCTATGATGAATTTGAGGCATGTGCCAAGATAATTTTAATAATTTAGTTTTATCTTATGACTAATTTATTCAGGACAAGGGAAGAGGTTCAGCAATTGTCGCAAACTCTGAGTGTTTAATCGGTAACTCTGCCGTGCATTTACAATCTTAAAACTGGACCTGAAGCAAAACATTGTGGTGCAAAACGCCTTGTTATAGAGAAAAGTGAGTTCTGCCATTAGCGACCAAAAAAGTATTACTTATTTCCGAGGAAGGCCGAATTTTCAACAAACTTCCCCAGTTTTATCTTAACCCTGGAAAAATTTAAAGTACTCATATGTGTTTTAATCTACACCTTTGACCCAAACGGTCATCTGCATTAGGCAGCATGGCCAAAAACTAAGTATTTTGGCAAATGCTCTTACGGAATATTTTATTTTAAAGCTTCTCATAAATACGTAGAAAATAATCTTCATTAATTAGCAGTCAATTGAAAAAAAAGGAAAATTCCTGATTTATCCACCATAATTTCAAAGACGATCTGAAACTCATTATAATCTGATACACAAAATATTCATATAAAGACATTTTACGAAAGAAAAGTTGTCTTAATGTAAAAAATGGCATGTTAACTATTGTATCTGACAAGCTCTATTCGTCATAGTAACAGCGACTTTATTCCGTTTTTAAAATTCCCCAGTTTTTTAATTTTTTGTTTCCAAACCACTTTGGAAAAAAAAAGAAAGGCGAGTGCCTCCCCTTTCTGGACTTCCTGCTTAACAGAACGCCTGATAGAATGCTTCGTAGAAGGGAGTTTCGCAAGAAGCCATGGACAGGGCAACGCACAAACTTCTACAATTTTATCCCACTTAGCCAGAAACGAAGCCTAGTTCGTTGCCTTAACAACCGAACAAGGAGAATATGTACTCCAGACACGCTGGATAAAGAACTCGCCCTGATACAGAACACCCTCCAAGAAAACGGCTCTCCCGAGAAGTTTATCAGTAAGTATACGGAGAATCATCCCCCAAAATCGGACTTGCCAGCTGCTGAAAAGAAGGAATTATTTATTGCATTGCCTTTTCGAGGGATCCGGCAAACGAACTTCTACATCGTCGCTTTAACCCTGCTATCGCGCCCACGTACCCAACCGCTAAGTTAAGGTTAGTGTTCTCAAGCACTCCACTTCTTCGCCTTGAAGGCAAGGATAAACCGCCGTTTCAGACCTCTTTTATGCGCATCTCCGCATTCACTTTCTCCTGTAGGACAGGATATATCGGTCGAACAACTAGGCGCTTATCCAAGAAATGGGAGACCAACCTCCTGCCTGGCTACATCAAGGCACGTTAAAGTCCATCTTGAGCGCAATTGTGGCTCATTTGGTTGACAGCGGTCACCAGGTAGACGTCAAACTAGCATTCCGAGTAATCTATAAAATGCCGAAGAAACACCCCAAGTTCCTGCGTCAGCGGATACTTGCGACGGCACGGGCAGTGGCCATACGGTTGACCAACCCAACTTGGTGCTCGCAAAAAGCGTTTGTAGTGGCCCTAAGGCTTCCATGGTCGAAAACAAACACAGTATCTGCGTTTGCACCTCCTGTCATGTCGCGTCACAACGACGAAGCAGTAATATATATATATATATAATATGTATAATATATATATATATATATATATATATATATATATATATATATAATATATATTATATATATTATATATATATAATAATAAATATAATTGCCGTGCACCTTCCCTCTCCTCTCCCCATCCCTCGCCCCCATAGGACTATACGATAACCCCTGAAATCTGAACGCCCTCAACCCTCTCCCGCATAATGCATGCTTAGTGGATTTTTAAATTTTTGTTAATCTAACCTCCCTTTTATTAGTGCAAAAGCCTGATGATGAATAATAGAAAGCGTACGTTTGCAAAACTTGACTTCTTACATTACTAACATATATGTAATATTATATTACTATTAACATTCCTATTCATTTTAATATTTAGTTTGCAGTATAGTCGCTTAAGGATTTCCAGCATTAAAATCTTGAGAAGTGAGTAGCAACGTTTCTTAAATTTTCGTCATTTTGCTCGTGAAAGTTTACGCATTTATTTATTAGCTCACTGTACTACCTCCAAAAAATATTCGTTTTGCCCTGTTGACCAGGCGCAAACCATGCAAAGTTTCACGCCATTTTAACTGAACCCAGTATTATGAATGTATAAAACCATTGCTATACGGTAAATGTCCTATCTTATGAAAAGTACGCTGAAATTGTAGAATATGTTATCAATTCAAACAATTCACTTAAGCAGGGTTGTCTTACAGCATAATCCAACGATAGTTCAATCATGGTAGGATGCTGGCTTTTGAATAAACGTTTTTCTGAATGACCAGTAAAATGGATGCTTTGTATAAAATGGCTACTTTTATAATATGCAACCTTTTCATTGATTTTCAATGCTCACATGAATTCAAATATATTTTATTAAAAAACGCACTAACATTATCTTTTTTTACTCATTAAAAGAAAATTTCATTTTTATGAAATTTTATGCTTGAAGAAAGGGTATCTTTTGACTGTAAACATTTTCTTAATTTTTGAATAATTTTGAACCCTACCGGTTGTTACTCATGAACGCACAGTTTCCAAACAACATGCTGTTTACGTTCTGATTAAGGAAAAATCACAACTTTTTCTATGGTCTGAATAAAAATTCATATATTTCTCAAGCAATTTTTAATGGATTTAAATCAGGTTGTTTATAGTGCAGGAAACCCTAGTAAAATGACGGATGCGATGAATCATTGATGCGCATTTGCAGGTCTTTAACAATTTCATAATTAGAAACTTTTTGAAATCAAATAATACCCTATCCTCTTGTTTTACATTTAAAGAAGACGTAATTTGCACAAATAATAATATTTTTATGCATGTTTTCTGTAAGATATATTGAATAAATAAGACAATTGAAAATAAATGAGAAAATTCCATGCTGCTTAAGTCACCATTTTTTACAGAGGATTTATCTTTTGGGCCTTTCAGAAAAAAATTGCATCCAAAAGCCAATATTCTATCGTGACTGAAATAGCTTAGGATCAGGCTGTACGATAATAAATAAGACAACCCTAATTATGTGGTTTTTTTAATCGAAAAGGCATTTCCGAATTTCCTTTGACATTCATAAGATAGGGAATCTGTTGTATATAGTCGTTTCTCCCATCGGTTAACTTGTATTCATATATTCAAGTTGAGAAAGATTTCCATGACTTAGCAAAATTTATCACTGAAAAAGCTAGTTCTGAGTTAATAGACGACATTTTGTTCTAATCACAGCACTGTATTCCCGTTACAACTTAAAACAAGGTAAAGATGAAGAATTACGCAAAATTTAATCATTACATAGAATTTCGTGACCTATTATTCAAATGGATACGGCCACTGTCTATTAATAAGGCTAGATAACCTGTTTGAATAAAATTCGAAGTAGCAGTCTAAAAAGTTGTAGGCATGAGCTGCTGTTCTTATAGGTGGCTGCGTATGGTGAGGGGATAAAAGAGGTTATGTAAGCAAGATAGTTCAGGTTACAATGAAAACCTGCCACGGGTGATTGAAAGCGTAACGCGCAGGACAGTAGTCAGTCATGGGTGGAAGGGCACGCGTGCGGGAATAGAGTAACGTCTCTAATGGATTCTTACCACAGCAGTGTGAGGTTGCTCACGTTTCCCATCTGCTTACAGAGTTCTGGTTTACCTCGTGGAGCAGCGGCCTCTGCCGAGCGCAGGAGACGTCCGGTCCTCACCCGAATTACGTGCAGTCACTGGATGAGCAGGATAACCATTGCCCACCAGGTTTTTCGTAAACGAATGATTCGTTGAACCATTTAACTCTTTTGTTAGGGTTGATACGCTAGCTGTGTAAAAGAGCTTTTTGTGCACACGCCATCCGTAACTGATAGGCACTCAGTTGTTTTTAAATTGACTTAGCGGTAAAGAAACGAGACCATCTTTCCCACATGGCCCTAAAGGTGATGACCTCGGAAAAACTCAAAGTGGTGTTTACTCACCAGCAACGAAATATCGTGACTTTCTGTTTGTATCGTGCCAAGCTGATGCTTGAATCAATAGGCGCATCGCTTTGGGTGCCACGCACACACACCTCTAGGATACGTGAGAACGAACGAAGGCAATCCTGACCGTTTGGCGGGTTTCAGTGAAAGCCCGTTGGCGTGCCCGTTAGCGAGTCATGCAGGAGTCTGTTATTCACGACTAAAACCTTAAATAGCTTCGTAGATGACTTAGGCGTCTCAAGGCCAGTTGGGAAACCAGCGCACAAAACTTGTTGATGAAAGTTTCTTATATTCTAGTCTGACGAATAAAGAGCAGTGGCTAACAACGTTGATAAACTATCAAGGCATGGTGGGCTTAGGTCCGGCACACCGACTGTTGTATCAAAGGCCACAAGGCCCATTCTTGAAACTAGGATATGGAGATGCGGGCCTGCAGTAAATAATTTTACTCGATAATCTCAACTCGGCGGATGAATTCTTGATCCAAAGCGCTAGAGGACAAAAACTCAAACGAAGAAGTCGAGCTGCTTGTATGAAAACTTCCCTTTGATAGTGATGAAAACATTTTTCGGGATAAGTATTGTGGGCTATGCCACGGCGTCCGCGGAGAATTGATGCACACTGGGAAGCAGCATCGTTTTCTTTTGTAATTCTTATTTGCTTACATAACTTAGTTAGCTAATAAACAGCTATTCGACCCAATCTTCACTGGTTTACGCCTTCAAATCGGATAGCTGAGACATCTTACGCTCTAGAATTCTTGCGTGGTTCCATCTGATGGCGAAGGAGTAGTTTTTATCCGGGCTTCGTCAGTAAACACGCGTTTTAATGCCAAAACTCCACTCAAATCAACTGCCCAACTCTCGTTCTGTCGGATGAGATGGTGAATGTGGACGGCCTTACCGAAAGTGAGGTTACCGATCAATCCCGCTTATATAACCGACGTAGGTATTTTTTGCCTCTGTTATGACACGGAGCAAAATGTCAACCTCCATCACGCAGACGGGATAAATCACATAACGCTACTTTCGTGCAATTTCCCCAAAAGATGGAACTTTACAGCTCCAGCTGCAATATACAACAATAAGAGTTGCATTTTGAAAGGATAAGTTCGTAAAAATGTATAAACCTGTTTGCTGATCTGCAAAACTGAATTAGCCATTCTAATCACATTTTGTTAGACACATTTGTAATGGGATTCGATGGGATTCGAACCCGCCCCAGCAAATGGAAGGCGTTTTTATAGCCGCTGCTCTAGCCAACTGAGCAACGAGGCATCCATCGGGAACCGTGATTTTGATCTCCCTTGCAGTAGGCTGGGCGAGTAATTCAAACCAAGTGCGATTAAACTCACGACTCCCGGTGGGGGCCTCATAGCTCAGTTGGCTAGAGCGTTACTAGGCTAAAGCCTTCCCCTTGCTGGTGAGAATTTGAATCTTACCGAGGCCGCCGAGTTTTTCACAAGTGGGTCAAACGAACTATTCAAATCTGCCAAAATCCTCCACTTATCACATTTCTACTTGCGCTGACCTTTCGATGGGATAAAGTCGGCTTTCCATTCTCAAGCCGTTAATGCTGCTTGATTTGCGACATTAAACGCTTTAAGAATGGAGGGCCGATCAATCTCTTTGAAACGTCATTGACAGTACAAAGTTGTTCCGATAACCAAATGCAGTTTTTCAGAACTCTCATCTACACAAATATGAACCTAGTTGCTTGCGTTAAATTATATTTATCTAACTGTCTCATTTTTAAGCATCAAGGTGTCTTGTAGTTTTGTAGATTGAGATTTCCGTTGTTATGGGTCTACATTCAATAGACATAATAGAGAGAGATGTTTCGAGGAGTTAAGCTTGGGGGCCAATTCTGATATATTCAATTGCTTTTAAATTGATACTACGTGTCTGCTATGGTGGTCCTTAAAGAGATCAAGAGAGCAAGCCTACGAGGGCAAAAAAGCAAATCTGTGCCACTTTGAGAGTATCCAGAGCTCTTGCATATGATATTAAATGTCAGAACCCTTATCTGTTAGACTGCAGTCTTATTCTGAAATCGTGGATCTCGACGTACTGAATGCAAAGTTCCTTCTCAACAATATTTGGTTAACAAGTTTTAAAAAATGGTACGGATGGCTTAACTGGACAAGGGAGTAGGAATACCTACCAAATTAACAAAGGTGGCCTTGCTACGATATTCAGTGATCACGTCTCATTCATCTCATGGTAGTGTCTTAGCCCGAACGATTACTTTAAGATAAAAGTTACCTGAAGCATAACCCTAGCCCTACCCTAAGCCTCTAGTTAAGAGGAAACCAAACCTTTACTCTTTTCCATATTACTGATCATAACCTCACACCAAATCATAAAAGTAACTCTAACCCTCACCTTAATCCTAAACCCACTTTCCCGGAATTTGGCACGAAGCCACATGAATTGCAGGCAGTTCCTCTTCTAATATCCTGCTTCTGGAGCCCCAACATGCCTATACGCGTATTACCAAAGTGTATTCGTAATTTATAATACAGTGATTTTTTAGTCTGTGTTAGCTAAGTTACTACAAACATAACTACGATGGCCACCCTCGTTAATAAGAAACAATTCAGTTTTACTTAAAGGTTTATGTAAATATGGCCCAAGCAAAAACTGTTTGCAGCTGAAATAGTTTACAAGCAGGAAACGTAATAAATGCAAAAAGGTTTTGCCCATACTTCCCTTGCGCAGAATGGTTAGGGACGATTGCCAGTAGACTGATCGAAAATATGCTTTCGCACGTTACAGCCTACAGGTCATTTTTGGATCTGACCTATGCAATCAATGGAGTTATTCCTTTAAAAGGGCGTCTGGATGATAAATTCGCACGTGTCGGTTCATAATATCCCAGTTTCCTGGCATTCATTTTACACGCTTCTTTATTGTTCAATTCAGCTTGCGTAAAGTTTCTGACTAATTTCCTAGACACCGTGATATTTCTTTTCATTTGATCGTTGTTCGTCTTGGGTATTTATTTTTACTGAACTATATTTGAGCCAACGGTTAAGCTCTTTTCAACGTTTATTAACAAAGATGTCTTTTTTTATATGAAAATATCAGACCATGTGTGTCGTTAACGCTTCGAGACTAGCTTTTTCTGCCGTATTTTCATTTAAAGTCAAAAGCTGCTTTGGCTAAAGGGCCGGATTTCTGTCATACTTTCCCGAAGCTTCTACGTACGATAATTCGCCCTATGTTGCTCTGTTTTCGTACCCATAACTTTATTGGACCTCCGTCTAACAAACTAACCGTTTCTGCACTGTCATGAACGTAAAACTCAGAAGAGGACGACTCAATAGACCAATAACTAGAAGATTATTTTGCTTACAAATACGATAAGTTACCCTGCAGAATACCGTTGATTGGCGTGACGCATTCTGCTGCTGTTCTCTGGGATTCTTATGGGCATTTGCAGTTTCCTGTTATTCTTTGGAAAGCTTATTATTTGCAAGCATCTCGGAATTTTTTTTTATACGATCGCTCCACCAGCCTAGTAAATAGACTTTGCTATTATTCCGTACACTGACAAATTATTTCAGTATTCTTTGTAATTATGAACTAGGAAGAAACCCCGGGTCAATTTATCGAAATTTACAGACAAAAATGCCCGATCAACCAGGAGGATTCTAATAAGTATTTGTTCGAATGTGATCAGGTTATATTTATGCTTATGATGTGCAACGTTTTTATTATTTCTAATAGGTTTCTCAGAAGAACTTTATTGTTTACCCTTAGTATGAAGTTAAGCCTACTTGGAATGCGGTTGCTCGTAAACTTATCAAATTAAGTGCTGCTAATCTACTTGTGGTGTTTTTCCAATATTTCTTCGAATTTAAATTTAAGATCATTGCCGAAGCCTGCTCTACTTGCTCGAACGAGAGTGCTGTAGCATCAGCTACATTGAAACATGCTCCACAATTTTAAGTTTGAGAATTGGGGAAAGAAAAAAGAAGCAAACAAAATATTTTAAAAAATTTGAAAGGAACAATGAACCATTTTTTAAACATTGATGATAATCCTTTCAATAAGCAAATGGAAAAACAGTGTTATTTGAAATATAAACCAGCTACTGTACTACGAAGTACATATTTGGCCATGCTTTCGAAAAGAGGTAAAGTTTCCCTACCATATGAAGTCGTGGCTTAGATTTTTTGCTCTTGACATACCTTCTTTTCCGGGTGTTGTTAAGGTGTGATGTAAAAAACGTTTTAAAGTGTACTTTTGGAAACTAATTTTTTATCATAATTTTAGATCAAAAATAATTGAAGGGGACTTTCTTATGACACGCGACAATATTAATATAATTTTTATCTATGAAATAATAATAACGGGTAGGTAAACCGAATTTATTATCTAAGACACGATAATGTATGCACTTAATCCCTATGCGTTTATTCCGAATATAATGCAGGAAGCTATCAGTCTAACATCACCAAAGATGGCGGAATTATCACAGTTTCTTCATTTTTATCAATTCCACATATTTAAGCGCTGTCAAGCGTAACTTTGTTAGTGTTGGTTGCCAATTGAGGCAATTTTTCTCTTCAGGCAGCAAAATCAAAGGGGCGGTCGAATTTATGTGACCCTTTTTACGAAAAGGCTCCGTATCCCGAGAAGTTTCACTTGTTTATCCATTTAAACGTCAGATCGTGTGTTCATTTATACCAAAGCGTCTTTAACATTACTTGGAACGCTGGTGGAGTCCAAATTTCCTGATTGCAAAAAGAATTCTCTTTTAGTCGTTCAATGTTATCTCCTTGGACACTGTAGCCTAACCTCGAAAATGGTAGGGAAGCACATTTCAGACATAACTTCCTATCCTGCTTTTTGTAATAGCCTATAGTCATTCTTTTTTCTTCTGAAGGCAATTCTCACAAAAGCATTTTTATTTCATTCTCTTAGGTAAGGGCACATATACAGCATGGAGTGAGCATATCACAAGAAAAGTATTTTTTAAATAAATGAATAACACTGCTGAAGCATATAAATAGTTATTTTAACAATTTAGATAAATATATGCCTACTTAAAGAGAAATACATAGAAGAGCAGAGTTAAAATTTGGCTCTGTCTCTAAAAAGATAATGAAGAAACCGATCGTAAATTTGCGTTCTCAATAAAGTGGTAAAGGCTGCTTCTTTCGCACTATCAGTTAAAGTTGTCACATGATACGCAGTACGTTTTTGCAATGAATTTAAAAACTTACATGAAGAAACTTTCAAAATTGAGAAATAATCAACAGCAAAAATGATTTTATCGTAAAAATAAGAGTCTCTTCCCCGAATTTTGGCAGCGCAGGTCCAAGGGGTAATGGTTGGCGCAAAAACAACGAAACATTGCAGAGGGTAATAAAAATGAAAAGGCACACCCAAAAACCAAAACATTCATCAAGGAAAACAAAAAGAAAAACATGATTATATAATGCAAACGTTAAAAGAAAAAACAAGGACGCCTTAAAACATAATGCAACCAACGCTGGAATAATTCCATTCAAGGTGCAGAGATTTTTATAGCATATTGCTAATATGCTACCATGAATAAGGTCTATTTTTGATTTCACGCTTTTGCAGTTTGGGGACCACGTATTTAGCTATTTGCCAACAACCGTGACGTTCTGACCAAAAATGTGCAGGCATAAGACTGCGACTCAAAAGGTGTCTCAATCTATAAAATATCGAATCCTTATGATGACATGCCAGCCTTTCCTCCTACGAAGAGATTTTTACAGAAACACGCAACTATAATTCCTTCATCTTGCGCTACTCCTCACAATCGTACCATAGGACCACCGTTCGCCCACACCGCATCCTGCAATCGCAATTTCTCCTATCGATCATGACCTTTGTAGCCTTTAGTCCTGTCACACAAACAAGCCTTCCAGTCAGTTGACCTGAATAAAGGCTGTTGGCTGTAAGTCTAAAATTCACGAGTCACCTGCGAACCTACCGAGAACTTTCTTCCTACTTCAAAATTCGTCAGAATACCTACCTAGATCCAGTTGTTAAATGAGCAAACACTGCCATCTATGGAGCGTACTCAAGCTTCACCCACCTTGACCAGAAATTTACGGCCATGTAGGATGGTTGATTATTAATCTTATCTAATTGTAGGCGAAGTGCTTTCTGTTATACTTTTCACCTACTGATTGTTTCCTACGATAGCGCCATTCACAAAGCCTCTGCCGGAACAGCAGCTCAGGACACATTCCCATTCTGCATCTTGTGATTGAGTCCTTTCGATTAAACTCATTCCTATGAAGAGATTGGCCGCCAAATGCACACTCAGATCTTTAAAATTGACGTAGCATAACAAACAATACGTTATGGAATGACACTGAGGACGTCGATGTGAAACGTGGAGGTGCAACCATCGCCTTCCTTGAAGTTTTTTCATAGGTTGGCATTTGGCAAATCATAACGACGGGTTCAGATTGATCTGCGAGAAAGTGCCTCTCTGTTGGAACTCCAAATCTGCAGGTAAGGCCTTTGTAGTATTTAACTACGACGAGGAACAAGAAAGAAAAAAATTAATGAGGCTTATTTCTATGACCTGTCATGACCGATGCCTTCATTTTGTTTCAATCTTTCATGTTTTTCCCCGAAGCAGTAATTGGAGGGCACTCTACCAAGCTATCCCGGTTAATAATGCATGGTCTTAAACTGTATCCCTGGCCTTAAAGTATGCACTTGTGTCAGCTATCTATAACACTGGTGCCGAACTGGCAAATTGACGGTATTTTCAGAAGTCCAATAACTGGACAAGAACCGTTTGCGCGGTCGCTTAGGTAACCAAGTCTCTGAACATTTTCTTAGTAATTAAAGAGGCGTTAGTTTTTGTTGAATTACGAAATCCGATGGCCAGAAAAGCCGTGGATTAAATCGTACAGCGAATTTGCGCATATAACAACAGTTAATCTGGAATTAATTCGGTGCCGCGTTACTGTTTTACGATCTTATCGGGTTTTTACGACAGGCATAGATGCTTTTTCCGAAGACCCATGCTCTTTGATATAAAAACGCATTTTGACGAGAGTTAAAAATCCCCATCTTTTATTCTGCATAGGGAGCGACCTTTAAATTTCAAATTGACCTTTTTAAAAACCAAAGCCTTTTAGATACCCGTAAAACATTCACACAGGTCTTAATGTAATGTTCAAAATTTTAGTGCCAGGTTACTTTTACTTGATGTATGCAACTTTTCGAACCACAGCAGTTGTTGGTGACACCGTTATCAGTTACAGCAAATAATGCATCCGGTTAGCACATTTAAGCGCAACCGAACTCCAAATTGGCAAAATGGGTTTTATTTTTACTTTAAATGAAAGATACTTGACGGGAGCCGTGCCAAAAAAAAAAGAGACCGCGTTTAGGTATTTAAATTCAGATTTTGCTTATCCACCAGTAGGTTCAGAAACGTTGAACTAGCCTTGAAACAAAATTCAAGAGTTTTAGAGGTTTAATTTAATTTTTAAGTCTATATTAATGATAAGAGACAGAATTCGCAAAACCGACGGAGTTTAACCTTATAATACCATTGGAGTTTAAAAATAGCCTCAACAACAAACTTTGACGAAATTCAGGATAATTGCATTAAAATAGAGGATTTAAATAGAGGAATAAACGCCTCTCACGAAATAATTTACTTTTCATTTTTCATTTTTTTACATACACTACTTTTACTGTTTTATCGCGGACGTGAATTTTCAGGCTGTTTATTCGTCAAATTTCTAGAGATAGTGACGAAATTTGACTATGCTTTTAAATGATTGCCCGTCAAGTAGGAATATGTCAAATCGTTGAAAAGACAAATTAAATTGCTTTTCAGTTTCATCCTTGGATTGGGCAGATGATTTCATTCTGATAGGCTCAGTGGTGTTTCCATAAATGCCCTTATCGCCGAACGGAAAATAATGAGAATTTGGGAGACTCGATTGAATGAGCGAAAATAAAAGACTGTAAATTATAACTGAAAGAAGGGATAGAAAGATATCGGACGAATGAAAGAGAATTCAAGACCAGAAAACCCGGATACAATCAACCTATAATGTAAACTTTACGTGAATTTCCATGTAATCCAACTAGTGAGCTTAGGTTTGAATTGAGCAACAAGAGCAAAAGTTTTCGCTTCCCATAATGTTGGTCCAGTCGGCTGCACAAAATCTACTGACCACTTTGAATACTTATTCAGGCACCTGTCTCCGGTTTGGCGCCATCTCGTATAGTACGTAGTGAACTTGGTCGATTGTGACTTGCAAACTATTGTTTGCGTGTGAACATGGACCCTACACGTTCGTCGATTCAGTTTCATAGACGCGGAATGAAGTTAGCTTGATGGCAGACACCCTTATCTCTATGACAACATGGCAAACACACCCCGCTTATCATTCTTGGCCATTGGGTCAAACAAGATGAAAGTATCCGCTGTGTCTCTACAGCCAGCAGTCAATCATCTACTCTCCATCCTCCCTCACCACTCTCAAGCACAAAAAATCCTTTTGTGTTAGCGACAGCGGTGTGTAGGGGGAAGATTATAACTTAGTTGTCTTCCCACTTACCAAAACCCATGAGAGTGAAGTTTAACAGCCACCTCCGATGACATTGCAGCCCTGTGTTTACCCCACGCGAGCCAGCGTGATAGGAATGAAATTCGTATTTACTCTTTCCTCTGTCCCTGTGGAGTTGCGGTAAAAGAGGGTACGTGCACGCATATCTGCCTCTCTAGGTAGAGGTGAGACTCTATTGATTTCGAGTTTTATTCTTGCGCGTCTAGGCAGCCGAGACAGTGGCTATACAGCTTGAAAATCCAGTGCTGTGTTCTCAGAAGACGCTAATACAGACACTCTCTCTTCCGTTGCCGACGCCGATTTCCGTTAGTAAGCACACACCGCAGCAATCTCTTGAAGATAGTTTTTCTCCCCACACTCGACCAGTGAACATCTCCAACACACTTTCTTACCTCCGTCTTCCTAGTGCCAATTAACGCGTGGACATGATGAACGTTAACCAGAAGAAAACTATAAACCTTGCCCACCCCTCATGTTTTCAATAGCTGTGTAACTGTACAGGCCTCATGATTACTTACCTAAAACAGGTGTCTGCTGACTTAACCAATCAAATCCTATAATTTTTACAAAATAACTTTACTTTATAGAGGCAAAGGAAACAAAAACAAACTAACATACGAAACAACACCAAAACAAGGGGAGTGATCCACATTACCTTGACTTTGAACAGAAGTAACCAAGATCGAAAAAATGAGCATTTCTGCAGTTATGCATATAAGTACATTTCATTGTTTATTCAAAAGCAAACAAACTTTTATCAACAAAAATGAGTGTTCTTCTGCGCTTCACGGGGTTAATTTACTAACAGTCAACATGACGCACCATCTGTTTCAGAGTACTGTCTGCAATCTCTCCATTTGGATAGGGGTTTCCTGATTATATGTGCCTCCAAGCCTTATGTCACGCCACTCCATCGGTGTAAAGAAGCAGACACCAGGACTGGAACAAGAATTTTATTAGTCCAACGATGTGGATTCATCCGCGATCCCATCATCAGAGGGAGCATGAGGCGCAAGTTTTTGTTGCATTTATAGGATGCAGTCGCTGAGCTCGTGCCACTTTCATCGATATTGGTTATCCTTGCTGCGGCAGCTGCTGGATTTTGGGTATTCAAGCTGTTTACTGCCGCAAGTTCATCGTCCGTTTGTTGGCGTCATAATTATTACGTTATTTGGCTCAACGAGGCTGTGTTTGTCTGCGCACTCTTTACATGGCTAATGACTCTGCATATGCAGGTCACTGCACTCAATCGACTGGGGACAAGGGAGGTCTGTGGACCATGAGTCAACCACGGTTGTCCCCCCCGCGAGAATTTAGGCCTCGCCAAACTTTAAGTAGGGACAGGCCTCCCCATCGAGTGAGCCGTGACTTTGAAACTCGCATAAAATCTTTGAGCTGCTGTTGCTTTTCCGACAGTTCACATCCAGAGCATTCCTTCCAGTTTCACCGGCGTAGTGTTAATCCCGAAAGGTCATGCGCATAAATTTCCTGTTCGACAAATCGCGTCAATTAATTGTCATCTGCGTCCTGGGACAGGCAGTTTTGCTTGTATCGGCCACTCCGTCAATTGCACTCATTGGACGTTGGTTCTCGGATCCGCACTTTGATCGATCTTTTTGCTGACTTAGGATTGAGGAAATCATAAGTTGCCTTTACTGCTTCCGCACGGGTATTAAATATATATATTTTCATACAGTCTCTTCCTCGGCTGAGGAGCATGTTCGGCTTAGGCTGAAACGTTTACGCGGAACCTGCGTTAATTAGACAACGGTGCCCTTATCTGCGACAGTCACTAATTATGGTTGCAAGCGAGAATCCAAACCTTCAGTTCAATATACGTCCTCTTCCGTGGATATCATCGTCCTCTTCTGGACTGCTTTCTATAACTCACCTCTTCGCTTCTGTCGACTCCATCCTCCGTACTATTCTGGCGAGTTTACATTCATGTTTGTGCAATCGTATGCTGTTCTTTTCATCCTGTCCACTCCATGGGACTAATATTGTACCCGAAAATGTTTGTTATTTTACTTGTGGCCGGGTAGTCATCGGGAAAGAATGTTGAATTTGGCAAGTCGCAGAAGATGACATACGTCCCTGAAGCACTGGCAATACATACGAGTGCCGGCCGGGTTGTTGGTTTGCTTGTTATTGCAAGTTTGTTTGCCTGGAATACCTGCCACGTCAGGCCAAGATGAGAGGATACATGTGACGAAAAGGTGCCCAAAGTAGGTTCGTTATAACTTTCTGTTGTCCGCCCAATAGCTGAACCATCCTTAAGAGCGTTTTTACAGAGTTGCATATGGGACACAACGGGTTGAACCTCTGGAGTATTCTGGCGCATTAAATTTCGTTGGTTTTATTCATGTGCATAATCTGGAAGGATGCGCTGAGGTAAACTGTTAGCCATAGCCCTTGCGTGTTTTTTGAGGTAGTTGCTGTTTGGGAAAGTTGCCAAATCACAGGAAAAATCGGATCGCGCCGTCAGTCCAGTGTGTATTTTTGTGGAGTGGCCTACTAGCGGACTGATGCTCAAGATGAAATGAGCCCTTCCTTCTGTGGCTTGTATGACAGTCCCATTCCGTACGATCCGAGCGAGGTTTGGCAGCACGCCTAAGGGCGCAAGCTACACAATCTACCTGCGCTCCCTCCCGCCTCCGGTTTTCTTGACTTGGTCATGACGCAGGGCCCAAGCGGTGTAAAGGGAGAGATTGCGGTAGATGTAGCGCAATACTACACTAAATCTAATCTAATTCACGCGCAGATCATTGCACTTGCTCCCAGCCTGCTGTGAAGCACGCGGTGAAACTCGTCTTATATTTCGGTTGAACTCTGGAGGGCCCGCGAGGCGGGCCACGCAGTGGATGCAAGGAGGACTATATCATGGCCTTACGGCCGTTATTGATAATGCGCATCCACAACCAATGTTGCACATGAGAATGCAGTTACGCCCATGCCAACCACGGGCACCCTCTCTCGTATCCAGTTATCTAAACTTGGTCATAAGATCATTAAGGATCGTTAACTAAGGATAACATCTAAGTCAAAAAGTGCAAATTTATTTATTCAATCCTTTGCAATAAAAGCACTCACTAAGGAAAAATTTTGTCACGGAAAATATTTCCATCATTTAACTAAGAAGGTTTAAATTGAGTTAGTAAGAACCACCTTTTTAAAGAGGATGAATTCACATTAATCCAAAACTCAACAGCCTGTTTGAACATGATGTTTTTAAAATTCCTTAAAGCCGTTGCCCAGCGCGAGTCCTTCGGCTTATTGGATCACCTGCTTACAACTGACGTTTTATGACGGGACTTGCATTCTGCGAATGTGGGTGACAAAATATATACTTTCCAACAGACTCAATGATGAAGGCTTCAATTTCAGCAAAAACAGTATTGAAGGATAGGGTCTCCCCTGGGGAAATCAGTTGAAGGAATTATTTATGTGACAGAAGCGCGTAGCTTATATTAAGGTTCGCCTAGCTTAATTATGTTACAGCCAGCATGAGTACGTTGAAAGCGGTAATTTCTGTCAGTCTAATAGACTAGGGGCTAATTTTAAGATGAGGAAACAAAAACTGAAGCCAGACTACATGTGTCTCGCGTTTACTCCCTGCCAAGCAAAACATTTCTGGTAAGTGCACCAGATTCCTGCGAGAAGGTTAAACATTTGCATTATTCCGTGTAACCAGGCAGGGAAAATTTTGATTCAGTGTCAAACTTTTGTCAGTAAACTGTCTCGCGAGGAGGGGGAAATGTGTTGTAAAGCATATTGAATTATTCGAGCTTTAGTCAGTGACCGATCTCACGCAAAGTTGACGCTTATTTGGTAGGCAAGGACCTTTGGCAGTCAACTGCATACCGCAGTCAGAATTCAGCCTGAAAGGTAACAAATGGTTGACTACCAACAAGTACAAAAGACACTGCAGGTACATTAATTATTCATTAAGTATTTTCAATTCTATAACTGAGATTTTGTGCCTGCGGACGCCCTAAGGATAGAATTGTTGCGGTGAGTTTTATAGGTGAGTGGGGATTAGGAGTATTGGTTGTTGTTCTATGTGTAGGGCATTGGGGCAGTATAGCAATGAATTTCTACATAGCCCTGTGCAAATTAGAATCTGCTGTTATATTTTTGCTCACAATTGGGTCACATTCCATGAACCACAAAATGCAGACGATCATTTAGGAACAGCTCAAACGTTGGGTATTAACTCGGTAGCTTCACGTGTTTCTGAAATGTCTTTTGGTCGTGTCTGTATTTAAACGACGAAAAGGTGTGCATTTTGTAAGCAAATAAACAGAAGTTTAACTTAACATGACCTTCTGTCCTAAATTATAGTAACGCACTCCTGTTTGATATGCTGGCAAACGGAAACGACCTGAACGGGACGAATTTACCAAAACCAGCAAAGCCAATAAGAAAATTAATTTCAAGACTGCATAAAAATAAGAAAACCTCTGAATAAAACTGTCATTTAAAAAACGGAAACGTCTTCTCATTTAACGAGAATGATCTGCAAATCGCTTTCGATTTAACAGGTCGCCTTTATGGCTACCACACTCGAAAGCGTCATGTGTATTTTATTGTCCTATACTTTAGCACCAATAAACCTGCAATTAATGCGATATTTGAAACTGTGAACATATACTATGACAGTTTTATGTGACGTACTCGGTGCAGGTTGTCAATTATGAAATGAACTAGGCACAGTGTTTTTAGTTTAAACAATATTATAATTCTTATCTGCAAATGACTTTGGGGATGAATTTCAGAGTGAATCCGAAAGGTCAGGTCAATCAACGTACTGTTCCAGGCATCATATCAGCACTTATATGACCATTCGGTTATATATTTGTACTCACACAATTGAGCCTTAAAGTAAGGTAACGTGAAGGAAGTTGTTTCAGCAAAACATAAAATATTAGTTTGTGCTTTTACATCAAATGACTATCGGCTTTTGTCAGAAAATTGTTTATATGTGCCATATTTTCCCTTTGCCCCTGACATTACATTAAAAGGCGATGGTGGAAGTAGAAATTCCTCAGCGAAATACCATAGAAACGATCTTTTAAGATAGAAATGTTTTACTGGTAATTTGCATATTCATGTAAGGCCTTTGTTGTAAAACATTCTTTTTTGATGAAAGTTTTGTTTCAAAACGTGTGACAAAAGACGTTATGTACGTAAAAGAACGCTAAAAGCTCTTCTAGTTAGGTAAAGGCTTTCAATGACTCACCATTTTCAGGTTTCAGTATTAACTAGCACAAGAACATATCCTTTTTGAACAAATCACCGACAACGGCGAAAAACGCAAGTTTTTTCATATATTGCAAGGATGATTGAAAAAAGGTGGATGCCACCGCCACCAAGAAGCACAGAATAATTGTGCGGAGCAAACGTTCTCATTACACAGGAAATTGGATGCTTTTGCTTGCATTGCTATGGATTTTTCGGATTTTTTACTACCTGAATAGTTCTTGATATGTAACTTTATGAAATAGGTTTCCCCAATAGTCACTGTCTGCGAAATAAAATGAATACCTGATATCTGCATAAACATGTTTGTTACCTCTGTACTGAAAAAAATCATCTTATCCATTATTGACTTATAAAAGTTTGTGACTTTTACTTATTAACAAATTTTTTCAGAAACAATCTCTTATTGAATACAAAAACGTTTTTTATTCATTTAATCATTCAAAATGGTTATAAATATAAACAGTTATTTTTCCCTATTTTTAGCCATTTGCATTCTTTGCTTGCTGGTTTAGGCTTATTTTGCCATTCTGAGTTTATTTTGCTTTCATATAATAACTAGTCAACGTCGATACTTTTACTAGAAGCGACTTGCTGCATATTAAAATTAATTTTTCTCTGGTATAAACCGTAAGTTTGAGGTTGCGAGCAAGCACGTTATCGATTTTAAATGCTAGATTAAGAATCCCTGAGAGTTCGTATAGTACTAACGACTGCAGACTATCCCTTGCTAAAACGCTTTGATATGGTCCTGACGTGTGTGAATACATTATATGTAGCGGCTGAAGATGTCGACAAAACGGGTTAAAAACCACTTGAAACAAACCGAAGAGTGTTGCTAGGCCCGTCAGCGGCCCTCCAAGCGATAAAGGACAATATGAATTTAGAGCGAAATAGCTGTATAATAGGGACTAAAATGGATTGAATATTTAAAGTGATGATTTAATTAACAAAATCGATGTGTTAAGGTAAGGGTTGACCTGTCTGGATGGTAGGTGACGCTGACATGTCTGCAACACAACCGGTTGGGAACGCCGCGTTGTGGGCAACTACAGAAATAGGCCACGGGAGTTGCCCACCTCGAATCAGATAAGAGAGTTGCATTGAGTTGCGGGAATTTAGTCGGCAGTTGAGAGTGTAGGTCCCCAGTTATTCTCACTGACGAGGAGTAACACCATCACCATCCCAGATCCACTGTTTTATTCCTTTTTTTGCGCACGGACAGGCTTCCCGTACATTTAGAATTTAATTTAGTCAAACTGATTTTTCACTTTTTCGGAGTTTCCCACTTTTCTAAATATAGCGGTGTTTCTAAATAAACGAATATAAAGTTTTCAAATCACAGTAGGCCTTAATTTGAAGAACGATCCCTCCTTTACTGTGTTTAACCTTCAGGAATGCAGCTTCGTCTGATTTGGCGTAACAGGAGTTTTCTTGGGAAAGTCACAATAATTCATGAGTGTGAGCATTGGCTTTCGTAATAACTTATAAACAATTTTCAGTTCTCAGACTCTGAACACTAGAAGTTCCCTACGAGGTCTGAAGTATGAAAGACGTTCTAAAATTGCATATATTGCTGGGATTTCGCAGAAATATTGTTAATGTTCCTTTTTTTGAGTTAACCATACGGGCCATGCTCTATAATCTTACTGCCAGTATTCCATAAGAAGCTGGTTACAAGACCAATTTAAAGATGCATTGCCAGTTTTCTTAGCTTTTTAATAAGCCATGAGTTTTTATGAAAATAGATAAATAACTTGAGTATTAATCTCAATGTAAACTCACCTCAAGTTGATCCATATATGAATGAATAGAAGCTCAATTTTATAAGTTATAATTCTATGCTTCAATGTGCACGAACATGATTAACAGCAAGGAAATTAAATTGCAAATTCAGGTTTTTTTTCTTTTAAGACTGAATTACTGATTTTTCTCAATGAAAATGATAAACGACTAATCGTGACTGTGACCATCTTAACGCTCGAGTTGAATTTCAGTTGCCAACAACTGGAAGGAACAGGCCAAATATTGGCTTATCTTTTGAGCTTTTGTTACAGGAATCAAATAATTCTCACCCAATTGGAATAGCCAGAAAATTATTTTTAGCCGAAATTCGACATTACTCTGTTGCTGAAAAATCACCTTCTGCGATCTGTTTGCGTGTGTGCCTTGTAATTCCGTCCGGTGAACATACATAAAGTGGCGTATTTGACACTGCACGAAAACCTTTCGGACTCTCTTTTGTTCGACGTCAAGTGGAGTTATAATTCGTGTCTCTAATAATATCGTACACAGCACTCGGGTTGAGGGAAAAACCCTACATTATTTCGTCTCCTTTGGTCTCTGTTAAATATGTTATAGACCTGAGAGCGGCTAAATATTCAAGCAAAACGCAAGGCTATAAACAGGATTGAAACAGCCTTTCCGCTGTGAAAGTAACGGGTCTTATGGGAACGCTATAAACCATCCCGGAATTACAAGATTAGCGTGCTATAATAGCTTGCAAAACCTGTACATATTTGCCAGATGTGTACTCTGCAATAAATGTCTTGCGAAGTTGTTAACGATAACTGGGAGAGAGGTTTCGGCTAAGGTAATCAGTATTTGTAGGAAACTTATCGAAAAAGTCCACAGTTGTTTAGGTGCGAAAGTTAATGCGAACGTTTAATTGATGAACGAATACGCAAAGCCGCATTAGGATGTTAAGAATGACTACTGAGTAAAGGGAGTTAAATTGCAACACGAAAATTTAAGGTTGTCTCGATATAAAAACAGCCATTGTGTGAAATATCCAATAGTAGACTGCGAGGAAAACAATGCTACTGTTGTAGATGCCGAAAACGGAGAATCAAATATGCATTGTAATTGATCATAAAATTAAATGGAAATGACGTTTTTAACAAGTTTGAAATGAAGCAGCTTGTGATGCGTCCGTCAGGTGGTTTTCTGGAATCTAAACAGGCAAAATTTCAGAAATCGAAACCATTTCTGCTTACGTTGGTACTCTATGCGACTAAAATATTCTCAGAAAGTCTAAAATGAGCTAAGCGAATATTGCCACATTGGTTTAACCTTAGTGCGTTAGGAAACTCGAAAACAACAACTTGGCCACTCTGTTAAAAGAAACAAGTCGATATTCAATTGAAATGGTTTATTATACTGCATTTACACGAGTAATGAAAGTGAAACGACCTTCTTATCATTTTATATGAATGGGAGACAGACTTGTTTCAATTTTATGAAAATAAATCCATTATATCCTCTTTTATCTAATTCTTCATTTTTGCTATACCCATCGACAAGGAAGCTCGTCAAGTGTATAAAATTGGCATCTTTGAGCGTAAGAAGGCATGCTAAAGTGTTTGGATAAACGTTTTCACGTCCCCTCCAAAGGTAGTTCGGTGGCGATGTATGACATTTATGCATTTCTCTGTCAAGAGAAGGTAACAATAAGCATCAAAGATATAAGATTTGATGTGATAATTGTTCCTTAAAGAGTTCAGACTGGTATGTCCAAAGTGCATACGATAATGAAGACACAATTTCAAAACCATTACACCCCAAAACTGTAGTTTTTCATAAGAATGAATGTCTTTTATGCCTCGGTGAATTGGGCGATTCGGAGGTCGGAAGTTTGAACGAAGTTTTCCAAATTATGCGTGTCGTCAGCGGATCAGGTATATAATAAGAGTGGCTTTGCATGAATAGAAAGCATGAATGCCAGCAAATCTACCATAAATCGGGACGCAATTTTATGCACACAGGGGCAGAAATAGTTCTAACTTCCACCTAAAGACGTGCGTTAATTTGTTCAATTGCAGACACCGAAGGGGGTATGTCCAATGTTCTTTGCTAATTTCATCAAAAATGGTTTTTGTAACGTTTACATTTCGCATACTTATTCATTTTAACACTGTCAGGAAGTGGGTTTTGTCCACATTTTAGCATATTACATCAGTTAGATACGGGCTTCTTGTTGTTTAATAGTTGCGCATTTTAAAATGTTTAACTTATATGTTCACGAACCCCTGTTAAAAGGCAACATGTGACATCTTTCATAGTCGAAATACACACAATTTGGGAAAACTTCCTACTGGGAACGTTCTCTCAAGGTACAGCGCAGATTAATTGCGTTGGACCATGCTGACAAGCTCTACAGAGCCGACACTCGGTCTCTGATGACTAAGATAGAGTTTTCAGATGAATAGCGGTATGCTTCCGCCTTGAGCAGAGCGTGGTAATACAATTATGTTCAATAAAATACTCTTGAGTGGAACAAAGCCAACGGCGTAGGAATTTGAGATATTTTTTTCTGGGATTTGCTTTCCCCCGTTGACCTTCATCGATGTTTATTGGGCCTCTCAAATGCTAGTGCGCACTCTGATAACTGCAAACTTAAAGGGTGTTCTAAGAAGTTAATGTAAATGAAATCAGGCAGTCTGCTTTCAGAAGTTTTAAGATGAAGGCTATAACGGCGCCGTTGATGCAAAAGATAACTGATTAAAACATTGCACTACAATAACGGGTCCGGAATTAAACAGTAATATAGTACAGCTAACGCATATATATTTAAAACCTTCGGAAATTGGCGTAGTTTATGCAGAAGAGAACTGTCTAAAACTCGGAATGAATTTTTCGTATGCATGCCCTAAATTGGACCCTATACAACTTTAACTGGAAATAAACCCATTCTCAGTTTTATTCTGGTACCTCGTATAACTGCAAATAAGGAACGATGGACAGAGAAGTAAGGAATCTTATTTTACGCAGTTTCATCTAAAGTCCTCAGATGTGAGCTCACGTTAACCAGGATCTCAACTATCACCAGGTCACTCCTGCCGGGCGAGGTCCCCTCATAGGTACTTGATGTTGGCTTTTGCGTGATCTTAGTTTTTGATCTTAGTTTTGATCTTAGTTTTTGATCTTAGTTTTTGAAATCTACTTAGTTGCCGCAAATCGCTATTTAACGCAGTCTGTTTCCCGTTCGAAACCTTTGAAGGTTTTTTAACGGAAATTATGTTAGTAAATGTAGTCCATATCTGACTTTAACATAGTCAATACGTAGAGTCAGTGCCAGACCACTCGAGCAATGTGGAAATGGAAGGTAACGAATTATGAAAAACAGTAGGTGCAATTTCCTTGGCAAATCTTACTTGTGAGCAGGGAGCAGGCAAAAAATCACCGACCTCGAATTTAACGTCGAAAACAGTAGTTGCTAAAGGAGGTAAACATGACGTCTAGGCAGCATTCGGCTGTAAAATTTCAATGTTCGGTGTCACGTTTTAGGAGCCGTATACTAACTGCAAAGTAGATAAATACACGATCACTGGGATAACATGTGCATGAGTCTGAACTTTCGAACATGCCCAGAAGGCAGGCCTCGGAGATTGAGAGAATTCAACATCAAATGAGCAGCTTTCTGAAGATAAGCAGAGAGCTAGGGGTGTAGCCATGGTGGAAGGGGGTATTTTTCGCGATAGGTTAGAAGATGGCGTGTGCACTTGGCCGGGAACTGGGCCACATGAGCGTAACACGTGATAGCATCTGGCGTTTGATTTGGTGTCAGACACCCTACCCTCCAGCAGTTCTCGCCCCGTCTTATTGCTAGCTCGCGCTGTTATCCATCGTTACGCTCCAGGGTTGTGAGAAGCGCTTTCGGACAACGGGTTCGTGCTGTGGTCAACACTGATAGAAATCATACTGATCTGGTTCTAGTCACTATATTTGAGTGTTTAAAAAAGTCAACGGGCACCACCAGACAGAGAATGTCCGCTTTTATATTTAATTACTCAACCAAAGGATCATCGCACTTCAATAATGGGTCCGGCATTAATTTTTATTGAAGGCTGCGTTGGACGAGGGGCGTAGAATTATGCCCTGGGATGGTTTTGCCAAACTCGGCTATTTATCTCGGAAAGTGCCAAGGTTTGAATGATAAAACCGAACAACACACTGCGAAGCCTATCATCTACCACATATATTCCACTGAGTGTAATTCATGTTCGATGAGATTGTCAGTGCTACTGAAAACTGTTAAAATGAGATATAGCACGTTATGGAGTGGGTGGTAATTCGAAAACCGTGATGGGTGACCCTCTACCTCTGTTTAAAATTGACGTGACAGTTCAAACGCAGTGACTGATGCTCTCTACCCTCTGCCCCAAAATAATGTGAACGCACGCACAGTGACGTTATTGGTCCTGAAAGCTGACTTATACAGACTCTATCACACTTTCTTCTCTCTTAATCACGTGGGCCTTGTGTGAAGGCGAAGTCAAGAAGAGCTGAGGCGAGATAGTTGGCACAATATGAGCCTTCGCCTAGACATACCACCCTAACTTCCCCATCCGTGACATTTATTATGGGTCTGCATCCTTTTGCCATGTCCTAATCTGGCCATCTGATTGGTCCAACGAATCTACCGGCTGGTCCTTTTAGGTTTGACATTTCTCAAAATAATGTCATTCAGTGAGTATCGGTTGACGAACTATAAGGCGCAGCTGTTGGCTTTTCTGCGATATAGGTGACGTTACTTAAAAGCCTTCGAAATTCAAATTCAAGTTTTTTTCCACTGGCATTTCCGCTGACGTGGCTTTTCTGCCAGAATACTTCTAAAATCTTGGAGATGGTTTTTGAAATTGAGAGATTGCAGTTTTATCACAGGGCAACGCTTATTTAAACGCAAGAAACTTCTCCGATAGATTTAAATTTGGATAAATACTGCCAATATATCAAAGATTCTTCCTAAGCAAGTTTTTAACAAACCAAATGGCTGCTAGATTTGACAGAGGTTTCTCGGGGAACTTCAGGAATGAATCTGGATACTCAGCCTTTATATTCATAACTACTTACTGTGAAAACCAGTTAGGAACAGGGTGCATCCGAGAGCCTGAAATGGACGCAAAAAACGACCTTTTCCATCCACCGGTACACATTATTCTGGAACTTGCACAGAACACTGCTAGGTGAAAACTCGATTGAAGATTTCCATTGTTCTAATGCCTAGTACACCAGCATACATTTAGGCATCGGACATAAAGGACGTCATTTGACGGCTAAAACCTGGACAATTTCTATAAATCAGAATACTGTTGTTATATATTTTAAGTTCCGTTTTTGCAAAATACGCCAGAAGCAGCAGTTTGAGAGATGTCAAAAGTTACTCCATATCACTCTATCTGCCTTGACAGCGATTTTAAATTTCACCGTTTCTCGTTTCGCATATATCGGTTACACTGGTTACTCGGTTTAGGTGAAAAGCATCCACGTATCAAAGATGAAGTACAGTAAAATTTCTTTAAGTTGCCAGTTCATGATTGCATTCCATTTCAACGACTGCATTTGGTGGCCTTTCCAATGTTTTTTTTAGCCAGCGTGGCGTAGATGAAATGAAAATAAACGTATATGCGTAAGTCGTGAACCTGCCAACATTCAGGTAACTTGCCCGATGTGCATGGGGCATAATTAAGAAGCTGAAGAAACAATAATGTGCCTGGTAACCTACGAATGCAATGTGGATGTGTGCATTGATCAGCGTTTTGCAGTTCCGTTAACACTAATCCGTCGGTTCTTGGTAAGGTAAAATGGACCAGAATTCAATGCGCTCCCAGGGCTGAGTAGAATGAGTGTCCTCGACTTTTTTTCCTTTTGAGGTCTCTTATTAGCGCAACGTTCTTCCCCACGGTTGCTTCAAGTTACTTTCAGGTTAGAAATTATGGTTTTCTAAACGTCAGAAGTGCACACCCTTTGACTGAGAGTGTCTTTCTAAAGCCCTTGTCTATCGATTAAAGGACTATGATTTTGTATATCCAGAAATAGCAGTCTTTTCCAGCATAGCAAAAGTGGCCTTAAAAACAGGGCATGGTATTAATTGCATCCTTTCCTCAGACTATCAAGTGAAGAAGAAATATTTTTGTATGGTTTATTGCAACCAGAAAGCCGAACGGGTTCCACGTAAGTGGCGAGTACATATAATCATTAAACTGCAGTAAAATAATACTCCGTAAAATACTTTTTGCAAACGTCGGAAGCCTACACTCAAATCGTCGGAAGCCTACACTCAAATCAGCTGCAATTGAAAATTTTATGCATGGAATCAAGGAAAACTGGTGTAGAATAGACGTTCATCAAAAAAGACTCCCCACCAAGAACTTAATTCATGTAAACTCTCGAATTCCTAAAAATGGTAAAAGCAGTCTTGGGAACAGTGTCACTGTTCTATCTCGTTACGCATATCCTTTTCAACAAAACTAACTATAAATCAAGGTCTTTTTTACAACGATTAAAAGGTTAAAACCCAATGTCGGATAGTGCTGGTATTATATTCTACAAAAAAAGTATGCTAAAGAACATTTTAAAGGTGCAAACTATTGGTGCATCCAAGTTTGATGTACTAAGGACTCCGAGTCATAATGCACGTTGCTTTTGCATTTTGTCCTGCAATAACCGTGAGGCTACACCAAGGGTTGTGTGTCTGAATGGCTTGCTCCGTACAAGAATGCATTTTTCTTGACTGCATTTATCATAATTACTGTTCTATTATGTATACCATCTGGGCGCAAAACCTACCCCCTCCATCATTTCGAGTTTACGAACAAATGATCCTGACAAGCAGACGAAGACTCCATTTGAGGTTTTTTGATATAATCCTGCCAATGTCTGTAGTGAACGCATATGCGTATGGATTTCCAACGAACTTCTCTGACTTACTAACGTTTTGCTGCGGATTTTCGCCGCCATACTCTCTCTTTTCTGATCCCCTTGTAGCTCACCTCACTGTCGCTCCTCCCATTCATGGGGGCAGGAACTGCATAATTCAGCATTCATCACCTCTTTTAATTCCCAACTTCTCACTTTGAATAAAAGATACTGGAACGTATGTCTACGTAGCTCCTTCGCTGATTACATTATGCACTCAATAATCAGGCCTACAGCCCCAATTGCATTGAACTCCTAATCAACTACCGCATCACATAATAAGGTCACTGCGCCTTGTACCGGAACACACCATCCTTTGCAGACGCCCACTGCGACTTCTGTCCTTGACATCCACTCTGAGTATCAGATTCGTGAACTTCCTACCGATGTCTCCAGTCTCTGTCGAGCGGCCTTCAACTTTCTTCAGATGGTCCTCATATTGCACACATGCTTTCCTTACACCACCACCACCATAGTAGGCTTTTCTGTGTGGTGGCAGTGATTTTGCATATAAGCTGCAGCTGGGATAAGAAAGTCAGTAATAAAGCTCTAGAAATGAGTTTTTTGGGAGATCGTTCTTTTCTAGGCAGCATTATAATCCTCAGTTCGACGGCTTAATATTCAGCATGACATGTTTCCAGAAATCGACGTGATGTTAGAAACTGAACAGGAAAATTATCCTCTTGGGCATTTTGAGTTCATATACTTGATGTCGGAACTTTGAAATGCCTCTGAAACTCTAACATACCCCGTAAGAATTTCATGCATGGCAGTTTCTTGATGTATACTCTCCTCAATAATAATTACTGTTGCATTTGAGGTTCAAATTAGCAGTATAAACTCAGCAATGATCACTCGGTGACTAGTCCAACTACAAAAAGTTGTAGGGAACATAACATTTTGATGCTTGATATCCACCAGAAGTTGGACGTCATCTCAAATGCTTCTTGCTTCGGCCCGCAACTAAACACTCTAAGTCGCCGACCATCGGTTTGACAACGCTGATAACCAACATATGCCTGTTAAAGAGTTCATCAGTCGTGTCTTCTAGCAACCACCCAGCAGGCATCTGCTTTAACCGTTTACTGATATCGTTTAACTTTGCATCTGTTTTTTTCCGAACTAAGCCTATGGCATCCTGTTGGTAACCAGTTTGATCTTAGGTTTAGCATGGGCGCTAGTGTACAGGGTGCAATAGAACGTTCAAAAGTTACTTTACCTACTACTAACTTCTGATTAGTCCTATCCCAAGTGACGCTCTCTCAATCTCTCTTTGCTCGTGTGAGCTTTCAAGCTGGCAGTCAGATCGATCCAAGCGTATATGAAATGTTAACTTGACCTATTTTCGAAGTGTCTAAGGATATTGAGGGGTACATGTCTAAATGCGAACATATTGGGTTGCCGAATAAAATTAAGCTAAATTAGATAACCTATCCATCAAGGATCTTTTCATTATTATTATTTACAAATTTTCCCGTCTCTTAACCCATTTTGCAGTTGTCATTTCTATCTACTTCACCTGGTCTGCTTGTTGAAATATTTGCCAAGCCAGTTTTTGAAGGTTTTGACGTTGTTGGATGTAATTCCACCAAGTTGGTTTGTAAGCTACAGTCTGTAGGAGCAGCCTGTAGAATAAACGAGGCAGAACGTCGTATTTGAGCTCTTATATGAGCATGATGGCCAGCTGAGTTGTATGATTTCGGGCATCTTCTTGTTGCGAAATCAGCCAGTATTGATAGGGGGTGAGTTCTGAGAAGAAGGAATGAAATCTTTATTTACTTGGCGTTTCAGATTCATGCTCGAACCCAGGATTAGTTCCAGAAGCGGATGCAAGTAGCAAATGCACAAGAGTTGTAGTCACTATACTTCCGCATACCTAGGGCAATTACCGGTTCCTACCTTCATCGACAAGGATTGTCCTCTGGTTAGCTAATTGATGGTCAGCATGCAAGTTGTCAGTTGCTGAAAATTCAGCACCCATGTTGTATGTTTCCATTATGTTAGCCCGGTCAGCTTGTTTACTGGCATAAGCGTTGAAAAATGTGTTCGGCTGGGCGCTCCCCGTGTAGCTCCTCGCTTTGGCAAACAAATAATATGGAATGGGATGGTTATTAAACTAGGGGTCTGTGAACCAAACTCGAGCCGTTTGCGGCTCAGGCAATTTTCACTTCTTATTAGAATTTCCGAAGCGATCAGCAGCCTTCTCGCACCACGAGGAGTTCGCGGCGCGCAAATTTAGTGGCTCATATGCTGACCAGCTGGCAACTATCGCAAGAGAGGATTACCATCTTCCATGAAGGTGGGAAACATCAATCGTCATGGATAGGTGGTGGCATGGTGACTGCATCTTATCACTATTACTACTCGGGTGAACCTATTACTCTTATCCGATACTGTCCCTAATCATGGGTTCAAACATGAACCAGAATTGTCAAGTTAGTAATTTTCCCGTGGTCACATTTATTTTTTCTCAAAGTTTTTTTTACTGAATGGCATTTTATTATAAAGATTTCAAATTCATTCAGAGATTTCAGATGTCAGCTCTGATCGTCGGTTCCAGTTGTAATGCTTTGACATCGAAAACAAAAATACAGCTTCAAATGGAGCTATTTAATGTCAGAAGGAGTTCCTCGAATATTACAGGATAACGTCATTTACTGATGTCATCTCTATTGTGGTAATCGTAACCTTTTTGTTTGCTAATATAGTCTTAAGCAAAGGAAATCTTTCAAACAGATGTTGGCACAATGGCCCTAAATTGTCACTGTTGTCAAGTAGCAAACGATAGAGTCAACAACTATTTATTTTAAAAACTAAAGTGTGACACCCATAAACCTAACAAAAGAAAAACTAAGTTATATAAATACGCAATTTAAAAGATCTATTTCAACACGCAACAGGCAACCATGATTTCCTCTGTTGCCCTTACCAGAAGAGACTAATTTTGTATATTTAATTATAACAGCACACAAAATACTCTTTCTAACTGCAAATGAGCAATTAGTTCAAAATCTTATACTTACTCTTTCAGACTGTGTCTCAGTGACTTTTGCTCCCTTTTGTAAATATTTATCAAAATGTTGACACATTTCACTGTGCTCATATGGTGCTAGGAAGTTTTTGCCAAAATTATGAAAATTATGTTTTATATTTAAAAATAGACATTGTCACATGCCAACAGCTGTAAAGTCATTGGTACATAATATAATATGATACTAAGTAAGATATTGTTACTGCGTCATGTTATACTAAATGTTTTCCACATGGACGTTTGTTATAGTGCTGCTGAAGCCGCATTTTTCAGAAATGTATATTTCTAAGGCATTTTATGCTACGATAAATCAACTCATGTTTACAGAACGTGGTAAACTATGTTGAAATGCCGATAAATAACGGCAATATGTCATTATGCTAGCGTGTGATAACTACTTGGAGAGCCTCCTCGGTATATCTCCCTAATATTTCCAGGTTAATATTCCAATGTTAGTGATAAGTTTCATCGTTGCTTTTAAATATCGCACCTCTAAATTATGTAGTTTATGAAATCGCCGATAGAAATATTAGTACTCTTGGACAACCAGACTGAAATTATCACTTTTATATTTCTAATTTTTTTATAATTACTTCCATGTTAAATGGAAATTTGTGTTGGCAAATATGTAAAGGTCTTTCATATTTATTTTGCAAACTTAGAAATAATAGTGCTTCAAGATGCCGTTGAGGTTTATACTATTCGAACTCACAGTTAAACAGTGGGTTACTCTCAAGGACAGTTATAGAATCAAATGCAGCAAAATGTGAGGCTTAAACATTTAAGACCGAAATAAATGCATATTTGTTTTGTCTTTTTCTTATGAACCACTCTCAAATTCACAAAACTTGCCCTTAAATAATTAAACACCTAGGTTATGTCTCTTTGAAGTCTCGCAGAAGACAGACTAACATGCCGCAAAATATGGCTTTTGCTTGAATCCTCCTTATCCCGACACGAGCTACTTGTCTGATTTCCTTTTATTACTTTGGATGAAATGCTGAAAAATCTAATTTTAGTACACTCTTACCTATTAAGTCAATGGAAGGCTGGCAACTGGCGGAATAACCCGGTTCTTCTCTGGACTGTGAGTCAGGCTTCATTGACTCGTCAAGATAACCTGTTCATTGTTCCCACCTATGGGAACTCTGGGACGCCCTCGTGGAATTAAGTTTGTTTCACCTGTGTGTAGCACACGTAGACGGTTTTTTAAATTTTATCAGACATTGCACTCAAGCCGGCCTCTCATCCTTTTAACTCGGCCTTTCTGGGGAGTGTGTGCAGCAGGCGGAGCGCAAACCGCAAATTAACAAGCAAATAACCGCTGAGCGCCCCTGGTGGGGCCTTCAACTATACTAATTGTAGTCTGGGTGCCATAATCAGTCGCTTCTGCTGAGGAGGGTGTTTTGTAGTGGGAAGGGCTTGTACAATATTTGCTGCGAGAAACTTTATCGAAATATGGAGAGTTTTCTCTATTCTCATCACTTGATCTAATAGCCCAAAATATTTTCTGACTGCCAGCCTTAACCCACTTAGTGATAGATTGATCTACTTAGAAGAAACACTTTCGTAGGTATCCTTACTGAGTATAACATAGAAAAAATATCTTAAGTGCACTTAATCAAGCGATTGGATCAGGATAAGATACTTGAAGACGACAACCAGTTGATGTTCAAATCCTATTGTCTGTGGTAGTTAGGCATAAAAAGTAAGGGGCTGGCGAATATACAGTGGTAACTTATAGCTTGCCTTGGGAAGTTGTAATATCCGATCGGACAATAACTGGTTACACGGTTTGTATGCTAATGTGTTTGTTAATTTGGCTTTCTGAAAGTTGCTTTATCTAGTTTGTATCAAATAATTCATCTTCCGATTAACAGAGTTCGCGCTTCAAATGTGTTTAAGGGGAAGAGGTTGCAGGTCTATCACACGACCTTTCAACCCGCTAACATCACATCCGCTATTACTGGGAGTGTCCTCACGGGCTGCAATTGAGGTCACGTTGGCGTTATGATGCTGTCCGGACCTTGCGCGAGGATTTCCTATTGTGTGTAATGACGAGTGAGATGCAATATTTCAAAACGCGATTAAAAAACGTCCAGTCTGTTACACGTATGCTCAAATATTAAACGCTTTAAGTACCTATTCGGTGTGATCCCTCCGGTTTCGATAACCTATAGCAGTCACGGGCGGGTTCGAGTCTACCTCGGGGCCAAAATTGTGTGCCATGTTCTACGAGCAAGCTTTGTTTCGAATTCTGCTGTGTGGAATCCTACCACATTTCCGGCTAACCAATGGTGCGCTGGTGAAGATAATCAATACTTGAGCAAAGGCAAAATCAGTGATTGATTGGTTAATTGCTTGGTTTGTACTCCCTATAAATTTCGCCTTTTTGTTGCTGCTGTTATTGTTGAAGATGAACTCCTGCATTAATAAACTACTTGATTCAGTGCTCGAATAGACTTCGCCTTTCCTCATGTAATCTCCTGGGACTAGAAACTTTGCATTCATTCATAATCAATACTAATTTTACCAGTTTTCTCCAAACGAATTGATTTGCCGTTGAATAATATCAAAAGACATCAGTTTTGGGTTTAGAAAATCACAAGTGACTAACCGAACTTCTCATGCTTAAGGAGCCAATCAAAAACTTTTCACATAATGTTTTTTGAACTTTTTAACGTGCACTTTCATTCAACTTACCGTCAAAAACAAGCAGACTTTGTAAATTTTCAAGTTAGTCTGAGAGACCTGAATGCTCTACCCACAGCATTTGCATCAATGTGTTTTTATACTAGCATAGAATCAGGAATCTACATTTATCTGAATGAAACCTTTTGCTTGGTAGAACCACCTTCAGGAAAGTAAACAGATCATTTGCATAATAACTAAGCCGATGTATGACTAGGAGGCTTTTATGTGGCACCTCTAATAAGCACGCCTAGGCAAACTTCCGTTTTCATTTCTAACCATCAGGTGTTTGTTGCTTGATACCATAAGACAAATAACAATTGATGCAAAACATTGTAATTGGTGGATAGGTGTTCGTAGCACCGTTTGCCACCAGAAAGGCAAGGAGTGAGGAGGTCGAGGTATTTAATTAATACTCCGGCCCTACTTGGTGTTACTGAAAATTTACAAAATAAGATATTAGATTACAGAAAAGTGAAAAGCCACTGCACCTACTGCCGTTGAGTCACGTTCCGCGTACCGACGTGAGGCTTGTGTTTTATGTACATCAAAACCATCTAAAGATGAAAAAAGATTAGACATTCTCTAATTCCGCCCAGTGTAACAGGTACTCAACTTTAACTAGCACTGGAGGGAACGTATTGACAACCGAACTTTACTAACAAGGTTGGAGACTTTTTAACTTATGAACGAGTCGAAAACTGTAGTAATTTATCATCAATTTACAGTGCCAATTAAACTTAAGAATTTCTATCTCTGCTCATCGAAAGCTCAGTCACTTAGAGTTAGAAACCCAATTTGACAATCTCTGGAACCAAACTTAAAACCTAAAGTCAGTATGCTCAGATAGTTTTCAACACTTTAAATCAACGCTGGTGCATTCTAGTTAGCAGTACCTGAAAAAGAAACCACAAATTCGTGGATCGCTAGAAAAAGCACACGGTGACAAGTTAAAACAGCTTCAGGCGAACCGAGATATGTTGACAACCAGACCGAATAAAGGAACAGGTATCGTTATAATGAACAGATCAGACTATGTAAGGAAGATGCACTCCATACTATACAACCAGACAAAATTCAGGGAAGAACATAAAGAACAGGATTGCACGGATGAAGTAGAGGCACAATTGACTGATTGCTTAAGAAGACTCCATGTAGATGGTTTTCTAAGCGACCGTGACCTCGAACGCCTCAGACAATTAGGCACACATATCCCTTGATTGTGTGGTCTACCAAAGATCCACAAGGAAGGCTTACCACTTCGCCCGATTTTGGACATGCGAAACTCTCCTTATCATGAGATAGCAAAGTGGTTAGCGGAGAAACTAAATCTTGTACAGCGTCAGCTAGCACCATGTTGGTACCGAGATACCTTCAAATTAATTGAAGAAGTCAAATACCTTAACTTAAATGGCATGAAGACGCTATCTTTGGATGTTTCATCAGTTTTTTTGAAACGTTCCTGTCACTTAGATAGTCAATTATCTCTGTAAATTCCAATTGACCAGTGAACAAGAAACAGGAATACCGACAAATATACTGAAATTATTATTACTAAGATGCACATAAAATATGCAGTTCCTTTTTGAAAACGATGTATACAGACAAGAAGATAGCATTGCTGTGGGCTCGCCACTTGAACTTATCTTAGCCAGATCAACCAGATCAATTAGCTAAGAAACTACAAACGATACGTTGATAATATCTTTGCAATTGCCACAGAAGAAACAAATGTAGACACTCTTAAATATTGTTAACCAAGCAATCCGACGATTAAATTCATGTAAGAGATGGAAAGAGCAGCTTTGCTCCCTTTCTTAGACGTCCTTATAAGCAGAAGACCTGACGGTAGCGTCCGATAGAGCATTTATCGAATGAAAACCTGGTGCGGGCAATAAACGAACTTTGACAGTTTCGTACCTCTCCTAAAAGAAACGCAATCTAGACCGTTGCTTAGCTCAAAGGGCTAGAAAGGTTTGCTCGGCAGATAGTATCGAGGAGGAGCTTGGGAAGATCTAGAACCTACTTCAAGAGAATGGATACCCAGATCGGTTAATTACAAAGCATCTTGTCGCAAGACCAGTGAAACCTGCCAAGGTTACTGTGGATAAGAAAACTCTATTACTCAATGTGCCCTTTCAAGGGGATGTGGCTAGTGAACTCCTGAAAGGACGCCTAAACCGAGCCGTTACACAAACGTTCTCAGGGCGAGACTTCTGATAGTGTTCTCAACCCACCCTCTTTTACGAGGCGAAGATAGGAATAGGTTGCCGGCTCAGATCACCTCCATGTGCATTTACTCATTAACTTGCTCCTGCAGCGTAGGTTATATTGGTCACACGAGTCGGCGTCTATCCAAAAGGATAAGAGAAACCCTCCCAGCACGGCTGAGAAAAGGGGAAGTCAAGAGCATAAATGGTGCCATCCGTGCACATATTGTTGACTCCGGGCATAGTGTGGACCATAACGAAGCTTTCCCAAACCACTGGGTCAAGTTTTACTAGCAGCAGCAGCAGCAGAAGCGACTGACATTAGGTTGACGAGGCCGGTCTTTTGCGCACCAGAGAACCTCGTACAAACTCCGCCCTTGGCATGGCCAACGGTCGCTTGACTTCATGCAGTCCTCCGCGATATCCCTTTCCTTCCCTTCCCTACAATGGCTCTTCCAAACGCTATCCGCTGCTTATCATTATATTTCTTAGCATCTTTCCGCTATGCAACTTTCAAACCTTCTCAATTTCATGCTTTAAATTTCTACTACATTACAACGTTCCCTATCATGGCCTGAAGAGAAGTTATTGAAAACAGCGTGTATGCTCGCTGAATCGTTTTTTTAATCTTTAATGGGAATTTTCACAATTTTCAATGAAAATACTTAGAACCAACAAAAGGCCCAAATCAGGCCAACTGGAACAAAATAGTTTCCTGGAATCTTTCATCCTTGTCACAAACTCCTGTTTAACAGTTCGGCCATTCAAGGACGGTCCTACCCTGATATGGTGTAAATGAACGAATTTATTCAATCCTTTATTTGAATAAGATTATTTTCGTTAATTTCGACGCTATATTGCGTACCACTGACTGTGAATAATGGAATATAATTTGCCAATCAGAATATCTAGTTAAGCTTAAGCTGTTTAGCTTATAAATAAATTAGTAGAGGATTTTGGCAGATTTGAATAAGTCTTTTGACCCACTTGTGAAAACTCGGCGGCCTCGGTGGGATTCGAACCCGCCAGCAAGGGGAAGGCTTTAGTACAGCGCTCTAGCCAGCTGAGCTACGAGGGCCCACTGGGAGCCGTGAGTTTAATCACTTGGGTCAAGTTCACCCTAGCCTACTGCAGCGTATGGAATCCACCAATTCTGATACAGTAGCTGACTGCTCAAGCAGGATTTTGCTAATCATCAGAATCCACCAGATGACTACCAGGCACAAGTAATTAATAGAGGTAGTCATCTGGTGGATTCTAGATTGATTGCTTAGGAAATCCTGCTTGGGCAGTCAGCTTGCTGTATCAGAATTGGTGGATTACATACGTTGCAGTAGGCTGGGCTGGTAACTTGACCCAAGTGTGATTTAACTCACGGCTCCCGGTGGAGCCTCGTAGCTAAGTTGGCTAGAGCGTTGGCTGTACTAAAGCCTTCCCCTTGCTGGCGTGGGTTCGAATCCCACCGAGGCCGCCGAGTTTTTCACAAGTGGGTCAAAAGAATTATAAATAAATCATGAACTTCACCACCTTTTTACTGACGCATAAAAGTATCCAAGTAATGTCCATGTTGTCTAAAAAGCACAGACTTCATAAAAGAGTAAATCAAATAATTCAGCATGCAAACCCATTAAAACTGGTACCTTAATTACGCAGAATACCAACAGGAGATTACAATCCACGTTTATGATAAGTGGGGCATTCTTGTTGCGATGGTCTGTAGGAGGATTTAAAGATCTGTCAAATGTTTACTAGGAGACACTTAAAAGAAAACTGGAGGACTTTATCTATTCTCATAACTACAACTCAAATCCTGAAATAGTGTCTGTATGACAACTTAGTGAAACTTAGCGACTGATCATTCTCATTAGCAGAAGCACTTTACCGGGCATTTTTATTGCGCATTAAATAAGCAAAGTTGTCTTGAGTGCACTTCATCAAATGATTGGCGCAAGATAAGACAGATTTGGTTGACAACCAGTCAACGTTAAAAACTTACTGCATTTGGGATTTCGACGAATTCTTTTTAGAAAGCATTTAATGATACGCCAACAGAAAGAGCTCATTTACCTACCCCTGATATTGTTTGGCGAAATTTATGTAACATGACAAAATTTCAAGCAATTTAGTTCATATTTCACAATGTGACGGGATATCTCATTCATCGTCCTGTTGCCCGAGGCATACATGGTTATTTTTCATCGCCGTTTAGCCCCAAAGCTTTAAGTCCTACTCGTTTTGCCCCAACCTCTTGTTAAAGTTAGGATTGAGGTTTGAACTCCACTTGCAAGACGTAAAATGAATTGCAAATGCGAGTAATTAATTATATTCGAATCTCATTGGTTTCCTATGAACTGCCGATTCATTATCTCTGGACATTTCCTGCTCGGAGCCCGTTTATAATTACTCTCTACTCCGTATACTATCAACCATTGTAAGAAGATGGTCCTGGGCTCATCTAAATAGTTTGTTTCGAGAACGGTGATTTATCTATCTTCCGCATCTTGATTATCGCATTTTTTTCGTCTGTTGGATGACTTATTTTGGGGAATAAATAAAGCATGGCCTCCCTTGTTTGATCGGGTCCCAACGGACTCTGTGTAATACACGTCACCGACCTAATGATAGCCACAGGTGTATAAATTGAGTACACTGGATGATCTACGAAAAATAAACTAAGGGATTCATTTGCTATAAAATTGTATATCAAGGTCCTATTAGAAAGAATTCATGCAGCGATGTAGGATTCTTTTGAAAACTTGATCCACTTGGCGAACTCTCGAGTCATTATACAACGTAGAGAATCTTGTCCATTCTGCCTTTACGGATAGGATTGTGGTAAAAAGGATTTGCTAACCTCCTCATTAAATATAACAAATAAAGACTAAAAATCATGGAACTCGCCCTTCTCTGTTAATCTTTTAGTATTTCTAAATAATGATGGGCCGAAGTTAACGTCTAGCACGACAGATACTTTCCAGCTGTTTCTAGTTGCGTAGTTCCAAGTCTATTTTCGGTTTTTTTGTCCTCTTTGAAATATTTGGGTTAACTTGGATTAATTTCTTCAGCAAAACATATTTTAGGCTCAGTGCGAAAGTTTACGTAACTAGCTGAGGTAAACTCCTTTAATCCCCATCCCCAGTCAGCAAATTAAACTTAAAATGTTTGAGAGCTGAACTTGCAAAACTGTTGTATGTACCACAAAGTACACAAAGAAAACTGGGATATTCACTTACGAGCATAACCCCATTCACTGCTGCGTCATGCAGTGGTAGAAACTCGGCGAAGCGTCTGGGCTTTGAGCTAGCGCTTTTGCCGTAAGTATGGAGAATCATGAAACATTGGTGCACTATTTGGCATTGACCCTTAGTTCTTATGATTTATATTCCCTGTCTACAACAATGGAAGCATTCGCGTCTATTATCTTCAGTAATGCTGAGTCCTGAAGTATCTAGGGAAGGAAACACAACTAGCCGAATACCATTCTAATTACAGACCTATACTCCATTCTTGCTGTCTCCAAAGCTACTAAACTGGAGTTTCTAAGAGAAATAAGTAATTGCATACCAGGGACAATAACTCTTCGTTGTACTTTTATGGATGCTCTAAATTTATCACCAACTCTGTATGCTGTCAGCAAAGACAGTTCATAGATGCGGCTACATATTTGAAAGATAAATATTAGCTTCAGTTAAGGCATGACTCATCAAAATCTACATGGTACCACATAGTAAGTATTATTTTGCTTTCTTGAAGAAACATACCTCAAAAAGGTAGACAAAAATTGCAAACCACCAGAAGCGTTTCATTGAGGAAGTATGACGTATCAATAGCTCAGACAAAAAACATTAATAGGAAGAACATAAGCTTGAAGTTATATGTATGATATATGTCTGTAACGGGCACGGACTTCTTTAAAAATCTCATCATCCCTCAGGTTTGGAAAGCCTGAAAAACTCCCGATCTGAAAAGGTTCTAGTAGGACTATTGTCGACGAAGTCCTCCTTACTAAAATGTGACAAAAGTTCTGAACGTTCCAACTTTCATTCTGTGTCATATGCTACCACCTGAATACAATTCCAACTCAAATATTTAATTGCAGAAGAGTATATTACTTTAAATTGGAACAATGGGTTACGAAACATATCTTTAATACCAACCACCTGCTTGTTAAGGCTAAGATTAGGATTGGGTTTAAATTTAGGCCAAAGTTCAGAGTTCGGGCTAGGGTCAGGCGTATGTTAGGAGTTAAGGCTTGAGTTCGTGTTGACTAAGTTTAAGGTAGGGCTGAGGTTAATACTAAGGTTCGGGTTTATTTTTGTATTACGGTTTGTGTTAGAGTTAAAAACCAGAAAATGTTACCCTTTCAGAATGTAAGCGCAAGGCCACCTCTGTTAAATGGGCCGGTAGACCGATTCCGGTGTCCTGAGTAGGTGGCCGTGCAAGTCATCCTTACCCCAATATACGCAAGGGGTACAAACTGGAAGAGCTCATAACAGGGAAGTCTAGCACAAAAGACTAAATGGCAGAGTTTACTGCCACAACCATCCAAGCAAAATCGCAAAATCCGACGGGCTCCGGACTAATCTGGAAACCACTGAAAATGCAAGAGAGAAACTATAATTGGGCCAAATTTGCGCCTTCAAGCTGTGCACAATAATAGTGGTGATTCATATTCGGATAGATTTACTCATCGTCAACGATTCTGTAATGTTTCTGCATATGTGAACTTGCGTGATCATATCTGACATTATCATATCAGTCATATCTGTCATTATCAACCCACAGCTCTCCTCCAATTTGATGGTATCTCTCCCAGGTGATATTCTGGCCGATTTAACTGCTCAAAACAAAACTACTTGCCATATGCACCGTTGAAAACGAGCAGGGCCACACTGAAACTTGGTAAAATGTTTTGCTTAAGCATCCACCTCTGAGCGCCCGTGAACTCTTTCCCCTCTGTTATAGCTTCATGGTCCTTGTTTTCCTCTAAATGTAATGCAATGTCATTTTATTTTAGCCACCATCAACAATTACGTCTGAAAAATTGAATAGACTGGGTTTCGAAGGCGGTACTGCCCATATTGTGTCGTATTAAACCTTTTTAATAGCTCAGTTTTCGAATCGGGCGGAGAGATGATCTCAATAGGTGCCCTGCCCATTAAAAATATGATCTAGTAAGGATTCCTTGCATGGCCGCCTAAACAGGACATGGAAATAGGGAACCACGCAAACCCTTTGTGGCTTTGCACCAAGTTCCGGGGAATTATGTTTTGGATTAAGTGGAGGGTTAGGGTAAGGTTTACCGTTGTAGTTAAGGTCAGGATTCGGGTTAGTGTCATGATTAGGCTATGGGTTAAAGTGTTTATCCTGTGAACTGTAGCATTTAGATTTAGGATAGGGCTAAGGTTAGGATTAAGGTTAGAGTTTAGTTTTATGCTAAGGTAAATGCTAAAGTTAAGATAGAGGTAACATTTCCCATCCTGAAATTTACCGTAAGGCCACATATTTTAAGCGGGTGGGGTGGTTTCTATTCCCTTGTCCTGTTAAAGCGGCATCCCTACCGATTATCTTTGCTCTGTGAATGGCTTTCTCTCATAGCATGCCTCTCAACGTGCGCTTAAGTCAGCACCGGACTTTATGTCTGCGGCGTTTTTGTTGATACCGTTCATTCCGGCTTTTTCGTCTGTTTTGCGATGATTGGTTTCTCCTGTGGCTTTGTCCTTCAACGTTTTAACTCATAGGCCCATAGCTTCCAGAATCGCGCCACCGATTTCGAATCCCTAGTTGCCCAGCAGATACACTAAGGACGGTTTTCGCTGACTTTTGACGCAAGCAGTGTTACTCTTTAATGGCATATTTGAACTTCTGTAAATCAGGTTATTCACAGAGCCTGATGGAAATTGGTAATGTAGGGTAAGGTTATTACTAGAGGTAGCGCTAGGATTAGAACAAGGGAATGTTCACACTTCTTGAAGGCAGGTGAAGTCCGCATTTATTACTTGAGGTGCTAGTTCCTAGGGGGTCCATATAAGTAATCATCGACCAGAAGATAATGCAGGCAAGTAACGTGAGGCATTATTTATCTTTTTTAGATTAGTTAGGACAGAACGTCAGTATTTATCAAAAAGAGCCAAATTTGTGGAATAGTAACCCCTATGAAAATTTTCAAAAGCATAGATAAATGAGTTGGTCATGGTTGTTGGGGGAGAAAGCTGAGAGACTGATTACCTCTTTCGCCTAGGTTATCCTGGTTTTGTGTAAAAAACTCGATTTGTCATTCTTTTTGAGCTTAGATGCAATGACTTTCAAGAATATGTGACCAGTATGTGCTTGCTTTGCATGACCTAGTCTTTAACTCAACGTTGGCATTGGTTCAAAGGACATGTGTCTGAGCACCTCGAAGTGGGTGCCGTAATGGCCTCATTGATGAGGGGTAGTGCTCTGAGAAAAACGCTGCTAAGGTCGCATTGATTGATGAACCAGACTTAATCGAAGAGTAACCACTTGAGTCGGCTGAACTCAAACGTCAAAAATCCCCACTTGACTTCATCTGCGTGGTTTTCCTCTGTCACTCATCGCATCCACCGATAGAAAAAAAACAGTTTCCGATACTTTTTCACGATTAAGGGCGATGCAATCAATCTAACTCTGCCGCTGGATTCCAGCCCTACTGTGAGAGCAGTCCTTCAAACGTGCCTACACCGGGTGCTTCCCGCATTCCTGAACAGGTCGTCACATCCACCTTGGACATATTTTCAACGCCTTCCGTGTGCCTAGGCATGCTCTCAAACCCCCATGGGCACTGAATTTAATCATGTGAAACCCAGCCCGTGGACTAACTGCACTCTTCTCGAGCGCATGTTTGTGTTTCCACTCCCAGCTGGTAGTCAAGGTTATGATTGGCTGAATGAAGGCCGAATAAGTCCGCAAAAGACTACCCGCATTTTCCGTCATCCCTCCTCTCTGCAGTTATAACTTGGCCAACTTCGGCCTGGTAGTTGATGGTCTATTCGCGAACTCTACCACCCATACGGAGTTTGATCGTCAATAAATCGGTGTGTGCTATTCCCGTTTATATTCCATTCCTAGTTGGTCCCGTTGTCGATCCCTCACTGCTCGGTATATGCAGCTGGGGGGATGGAAGTGTAGTGCCTTCCACCTCGCGCGTCCACGCAGCGAAAGAGGTCACGCGGTCAGAGTTTTCGAGCTGACAGACTGCACGCATATCGTCTCTGAGACAGCCTATCGCAGGTGCACAGAAGTTGCTATCACCCAATCAACTGATGAAGTGGACACTACCGATACAAGTGAAAATGCGAGTCCGAGGTAGGAATTGAGAAGAAGTTGATGCGATCGTTGGGACAAAAGCTTTATTCGCCTGATGTTTCGGATGCCAACTCGAACCCATCATCAGAGACAGTATCAGATACGAGTAATTCGTACACAGGGAGTAACAGTATTTATAGGATACCATCGTCGTGCTACTACACGCCTACGGCAATTAACAGCTCCCCCTTCAACGATGACGACTGCGCTGTGGTTCATCAATTGTTTGATGACCGGCATGCGGGTCGTTATCCGTGGAAATTACGTCACCCGTCGTGGAGGGTGGCGTGGTGATTGCTCGGCCAGCGGGCTCACCGGCACTGGCGTTGGAAAATGTGTTCGCCTGAGCACTCCCCGAGTGGCTGATTGCTCTGGCCAAACAGACTCTCAACGCCAAATATGGGTTGGGTAGGTCATTGCACTTGTTACTAGACTGGGGGCCTGTAAACCATGACAGTGGGCACTAACTGACTTTCAGGTGACCTTTATTCATTCAGCATTCCCCTGACGGACAGACGTGCGTGCAGGCACAGTGCTTGTCATGTCAGGGTCCATGAACGCCACTGAGTCTCTGCACCGGATACATGGCTTCTACTGGGGTCTTTCGGCTTCTACTTCCAAGCGGAATCGGGCCCAATGATTGGAACACTTTAAGTAAAAACACGAGCTGAAATCTACAAAGGAAACCTCAGTTCTCGGTTCAGTTATCATATCAGTTGATAACGTTCCAAACGACCACTTATTGACTCATGGCAGACACGGTAATTGTCGCGCTTTTTATCATGATGAAAATAAAGATCTGATCCTAGCGGGGTCAACCGCATAGTACGCGTCAATCTTCTGTCCAAATTAACTCATGCACTGATGAGACAATGTATAAGGGTTGACTCGACGTAAAACATCTGCTTAAGGGCTACCACAGAGGTCACGTTAAGAAGAAACTCTTGTTGCAAGGCCTCAGTTGCAAAGACGGACTGGGTAATTGCATCAAACGGCAGCACAACAAAAATTGACATCTAGAACCTTGTGCTAGTTACGGGTGTATGCTCGCATCCGTAGGTCCAGGCTAACGTCGCACAACCAACAGGTGACCTTTATGGCACGACCACCTGTGCACGATCCCGCCTCCGGTCTTCCTGGCTCTGTCTTCACACCAGGCGCAGGCGGGTGAGGGAAAAGAGAGTGCGGTAGCTGCAGCGCAAGTGTAATATCACTTGCAACTAATCCCGGCGCAAGTCACTGGCCCTGCACCACACGCATGGTGGAGCACACGGTGGACCTCATCGGTATCAACGGTTGAACTGTTGCCAAACTTAGTGAAGCAGGCTCACACAACGATCAACCTTACTTTCCTCCTCCCACGCCCATCGCGATCTAATAGTTGAAACAATTCAAGACAACCAGACAGGGGCCTTGAGAATAGAACTGACGGCATTTAACCGCCAAATATGCGAGTAACGCATGGCCTTCTAGCTCTTTCCACATAATCTAAGCTCCAACTATCAGAGGGTCCATGAAGCCCGCATAATTAGTAAAGAGCAAGAGAGATACGATTTCTTTTGAAAGCATCATTTTAAATTTTTCAGCAAAATGACCTACAATCAGCGTGGATAAAAATGGGTACGCCAAAGATCTTACAAACGATTCATATTGACCGAAAGCTACAGCCGTCAACATCATGAACGGTCGTGCATGAATGAGTCACAATTTTTTACCAGATTTTCTTCCTTCAAAATAGTGCTGGCATCACTTGAAAGTGACCTCATTATTATAGGTAATATAAAAAAAATTTGTAAATAACAGTATCTGATGAGCAAAATGGCCAGCCCAGATAGATATACGAAAATTCACATGTGAATGTAGGAGAAATGATGGTGGCTCGGTTCCAAAAGCCCGCCCGACGAGGATAACATTATAAAGGAGCCTTAAGAGCCACATTCTCAATCCTCATTAGGAACCGGTTACCCTATTAATTGGCCAAGTTCCAACCTAGCAATGTACTGTGCTTCGACTGAGTTCAGTGACCAAATAATCCTCTACGTCCGAGCCGAATCGAGCTTATACAATCCTTCCTCATGTGTACCACTTATGCAGCCGCATCTCATTATTCAGCCACAGCGTCTGGTAGAGCAACATGGGCAGAAAAACATTGTTAACGCGTACCACGCAAGAATTCATCCACATATTCACATATCCAATCAAATTTGACTACAACGCCGCTACGAGAGATGCCCACACTAATATGATAGTTCGTACTAAAAGACGATCTCGGTAAACAAAAACGCTGTATGACTTTACACGTGAAATTCACAACGCATTCTTGACTGTGGACTTGCATATGCACATGGCAGACCACGCCCGTGAATTTTCTCCCTATATCAGGGTAAGAAGGCGTAAGCCGACTTGGGTTTTTCATTTGCTGGGAATCATCATTGCGTATACATTTGTACCTAAGTAGGCACTTGCAGTGGCCAAACACGTGGATGGGTGTGACGAGCCTGTGGTGGGGCTTCCCATTATTGACTCATTAGAATCCAGTTGCGATGTATTCGCAGGTTTCCAACACGTTCGATGCGTTATTGGAGTGTGCGTTAGCAGGTGGGAGAAGTTTGACGTTCCGGCTGCGCACCTTATTGCTGTCCTGTCTACCAGACATCTCTTTGACTCGACTACATGGTCAGCTCCAACGAGTTTATGTCCATCGAGGCCAGCTTAGATGGAAGAGATTTAGATATAACATTCACCTTTGGTATACTGCCCCAGATCGTGCGTTTTAAACGAACGCCGTCCGGATGACTGCCTCTCATATTTTCATTCTTTGTGTAACTGTAAAGACCCAAGGATTAATTACTTAAAACACCTGTTTGCCGAATTGGCCTTTCAACTTTTAACCCTGCTCGTTTCTTCCGTACCATAGATGAACCAGAAGTAATGGCAGACCTCTCATTTACTTATATTGGTACGTACTCTGGCCTTTCACCTTTCGCAACGCCTGTGCTGACGCCGAGAGATAAGGCATAAAAAAAGGTCTGGCTGATTAAGCCTTCACATGCGTGAAGCTTAGATTTTATACTCTACCAGTCAGCGGAATGTCAGGGGCGGATTTTCGCATGCCTGCAAAAATAATGCGACTTTGGTTTACGCACCAAAACCTGATTTGGAAACTCAAAAATTGACCTATTGAATCTTCCGTTACTGTTGCTGTAAACGTTAGTGGGGTCGGATTGATTGACCGCACAATAAATGGGCTAAAATTAGCAGCAGACACACCCTCACTTTGTACCAGTTCACAGTACGCTCTTTCAGCTCTCGCAACGCCTGAGTAAGGATAACTTTTATGAAACCCTTAACTGGGCCTGAGAACAGGAACCGCCCACAGTACAATTGTCTTTATTCCAAACGCCAAAGAAAACAGCGTTTTGTTTGTGGATTGGGTTAGGGAGAAGTGTAGCGTTTGATTTAAGGACAGTGTTAAGTTATGAGTTAAGGTTAGTTAGGGTTACGTTTAGGCGCAAGGTTAGCATTATTTTTAACTGTGGGGGTTAGGGATAAGGGTATAGAATAAGGCTGAAGATTATTGTTGCGGGTAGATTCACAGTAGGGCTGGTGTTAGGGTTAGAAAATGGGAATAAGCAACCTTCCTTGAATTATGCGCTGGGCTTTCCCTTCCCAATATCCTGTTTAGGGAGCCATATGAGTAATCCCGACATAATACTCCTGCTGTCACCGAGAGATCAGACGAGAAACAGAGGTCTAGGTATTTGCGGCTCCGGTAAAAGTGGTCGTACTGTACGTTCGTGAAGCTAAGACTTTAAACTCCGCGAGTCAGCGGAGTATTCAGGGCTGGTTTTATGCCGCCCCCTAAAAATAACCTTGCCTCTCGTGTACCTAACAAGCTTTCACCTGGTAGACCGTTTGTAAATGATGCTGCAAAAGGTTTTTGGCGCAGGTTATTCGGCCTCACACACCACGGCCCCCTGTAGAGCCTGTCTGCGATGTTTTCACTTCATTTGCAGGTTTCCATTTTCGCTGGTGGCAGAGCAAAATTAAAGGAATGTAAATGTGTCAGAGTAAGAGACGATGATGGACGGGCTGGCGTCCGTCTTTCAGAAGCAGAACTCTAACCCATTGATAATTGCTGACGGTTCAGCCGCTAATCGAAGAACATGGATAGCTACCCTGTGGATATTATCGCCACATAAACGAATATCGGTGCTGAACAGCACACATATAATAAGGCTGTCGATGCAGCTGGGTCTGACCGATCGTTGACAGCTAAACTTGGGAATAAGTGTTTGTACGTTTTGCGCCAATGTTTTAAGATTAATTCACGTTCAGTTTGCAATAATTATTTTCCTGAGAGTTTAACAAAACAGGGCCTATATCCCTAAAGCCATAAACCACACTTGGGCAACTGTTTTGGCTATAAGGAGAATATCATAACTGCAGCTGGGTTTTCAACTGTTTGTCTTGCCTAAAATCCTGCAAAAGTTTATCCCAAAGTCCAAGAGTTAGTTTGCAGACATTTTAAAGGGCTTCTAATGTGTTCTATTAGCGTCATTTTCGGCCATTTTCAATGCGAATGCATAACGTGGCAGTCTCGAGGCACGGTTAGTTCGATATGCAGTTATCAGTAATCCTTACAATGTGATCGCTCCGTTCTGTTCGGATCTACCCGTCAACTCGGTGAATTGACGTGCAGGGTCAGATCCAACGACTGTATGTCTCTTGGGGGCAGCATAGACGGAAGAGGTCGAGGGATATCATTCATCTTTAGTAAACTGCCAAGGTCTTACATTGTAACCGAACGTTGTCTTTTATGGTTTGAAATGTGCATTTACAAGGGTTCTCTGTCAGTTTCAGCACGATTCTTAGGGTTTTTTCGAACGTCTGGTTCACTTTGGTGATCCACGCATGAATAAAATCTTTACTTTAGTAAGGATGGATTTTATGGTAATCTAAACAGGACACGGGAATCGAAACTTCCCGCCCACAAAAAGTCGATAGACTTTTGATAAAATTCACGAAGGGTAAGTATTCCCTAACACTTATCCTAACATAAAACTGGACTGTCACCTTGATGGTTACCCTAGCCCTATCCTAAACCTAAACCATATGCTTAACGTGAATCTAAACCTTAACACTTAACATAACCCTGACCCTAAACTCAACTCCGACCTTCACCCTTACCTTAAACCCCTCCTAAAACTTGCCCCTATCCACACCCTAATCCTAAAAATAACTTCTCTGAATTTGGCACAAAGCAACATGTATTGCGGGAGGTTTCTACTTCATTTACGACCATTGAATTCATCTTTGCATCAATATTTATAATTATTGACATGGTGACATCCAGGCGATCAATTATTTCATGACCTTGATGCGAGTACCGGTAAAAAGCACCGTGCGTAAGATATGTTTTGCTGTTGGCGACGGCGGTTGATGCATGAAAACTATTTAAGCGTCACTAGACAGTCAGAGGACTCGAATAAACGGACAAACAAACCCAGACTTCACTGCATCAAAGTTTTGACTTCAACGGCTTGTGTAGAATAGTCAGTTAGGGGGGAGACCGTAAGTTATGGCCTAGCCGATTTTGACAGTGACCTGTTTTAAACTGACGATAAATAGCTTGCTTCGCTTCGGCAGTTAACCTAGAGGTTAGAGAGATCAACGCGTATGTGTCCATTAGCACTGCGAAAAACAAGAGTCCAAAAAGGACTCAGTGTTCTAATGAGGAAACGAAAGTTTTCCTGCCAGACAAATCCACTTCTAGGCAGGCAACCACGCAGAACAAAATTTGATATCCTCCGTTTTTGAAGGTGTTTAAATTGAGTTTTACTTGGGAAGTTTTTTAACGATAAGCAATCTGACGTTGGTGACAGCTTCATCTCCGTTTTAGCCCTGAAATTAATTACTTCTCAGTGGCTTCAAACTGTGGGAAGTGCTCCCCTTCTTCGTATCTGGTAGGTCACGCGGGTTCAACAATTTTGCCTTTTTAGGTTCTGCGAATGTTAAAATTAAGTATATTCGGCAAACAAGTGTTTTCAATAGTTTCTGATCGGGCCCATGCAGTTACCTATAGAAATAAAAAAATATGAGAGAAGGCAGGGTTTATAAACGTTTAAATGTTGCTAATTACCGTTCTCACGCCGTCTGCATGGCGAGGTCAGCATGGGTAGACGGGACAAAACAGTAACTTTCACACTTTATCCCCCTAACTTAAAAAAGAAATTAATTTCGGGGATGAGCAGCTATGATGCATAGTTTCCTCCCTCCTGAATATGTTAAAGCAGAGCTCCAGCGGCTGCAGAACACACCTCGTGAAAACGAATATCCAGAGGTCCATCGCCAGTATAGCACTTAAACGAACTCAGTGAAGCAACAAATTGCTTCTTGACGGCTTCAAACTGCGGTAACTGCTTCCCATCATCTTGCGTGGTTTGTCTTGAGTGTTCGACATTTTTAACTATCTCGTTTCTTCCGTATCATTGATACGCCAAAATTAAGGGCAGATACCTCCTTACTTTATACGAGTGCATATTTCATTCTTCCAACTCTCGGCACTCCTGCACTGATGTCAAGTGGTCAGGCGCAAAACAAAGTTCTGGGTGTTTGAGAATGCAGTAATTAGTACCATGCTTTACGTTGGTGACCATTAGGTTCCATACCCAATCAGAAGGCGGAATGTCAAGGCGGGTTTTCTGATGCCTCCAAAAAGTAATTCGGCGCTGATTTACGTACAAAGACTCAATTTTGAAACTCAAACATTGACCAATTAGACCTTCCGGTAATGTTGAGGCGAATGTTTGAGGGATCAGGCTTTGCGGTCTTGAAATTCATAGTCCAAGTAGAAACAGCATCATTTTATCCTATACATAATCTGCCCGCTCACCGCCAGGAACTCTTTAGTAAGGATGACGTTGATGGCCCCCTAAACAGGACCTGGAAACAGGAGCTGCCCACAATACAAGTGTTTTTTTGCTCTAACTACTTAGGAAAATCGCTAATGTTACATGGCGATAGCCGTTTTAGTATATCAATCATTGCTGTCGACTAATTATATGTTCATCAAGTAAAAATGCATCAAGTCTTCTTTTAAACCTTTCAACGCTTTCAGCCTGAACAACTGAGGCTGTTAGTTTGTTCCATTCTTCAATCACCCGTTGGGAAAAGAAGTTGGCCCGCACATCAAGTTTGGCGTGTTTTCTTTTCAGTTTGTATTGGTGGCCTCGGAGACTTGTCATGTTTGTCCATTCAAAAAAGTTGGCCATCTGAAGAGCACAATCAACTCCTCTGACCAGTTTGAAGACTAAGATCATATCTTCTCTGTATTGCCTATAACAGACAGGAAAAAATTTAAGTCTTTCCAGGCGGCCCTCATAGGGTAGGCATTCCAATCCGCTGACTAGTTTCGTTGCCCTCCGTTGAACTTTTTCCAGCTGAGCGTAGTCATGTTTCGTCCAAGGGCGCCACGCCTGAACGCAATATTCCAACACCGGCTGGATAAATGTTCCAAACACGTGCCCAAAAATCTCTCCGTCAAAATTAACGAAGGACCTCCTGATTGCGCCTAAGATACAAATACCTTTCTTTGCGATATTCGCGCAGTGCGACGATGGTTTGAGAGTTGGTGTTATCCATATACCCACGTCCTTTAGAATATTTACCTCCTAGAGTTGGTGACCCCTGATGAAGTACTGGTATTCAAATCTAATCATCCTTCTGGAACTTGACCGCAGTCGCATTATTTGGCATTTGTTAAGATTAAGGTTCAGCAGCCACTCATCACACCATGTTTGCAAGCGATTTAAGTTTTGTTGTAATTTCCGCGCATTCTCCGGTTTTTTAGTCGAGTTCCATAACTTCAGATCGTCAGCGAACATTACCTTCTCGCATGTCAGAAAATCCAGGCAGTCGTTCACGTATATCAGAAACAAAATGGGACCCAGAACGCTGCCCTGCGAACTCCACTGTGAACGGTTTCCCAGTGAGACTTGGCGTCTCCGATACAAACACGCTGGTGCCTGTCCATGAGAAAGTCGGCCAACCATTCGAGTAGGTTGCCAGTCACACCCATTTGACGGAGCTTAAAGATCAGACGTCTGTGTGGAACACTGTCAAAGGCTTTGCTAAAGTCAATGTAGATGGCATCGACTGACAAACCCATTTCTAATGATTTTGTCCAACTTTCCATGGATGAGAGCAGGTTTGTGAGGCAGGATCGGCCACTTCCAAATCCATGTTGATATGAACTTAGCAAGTTATTCTCTTCAATATGCCTCATCAGTTCCGTTTTGATTTTCTTCTCCATCATTTTGCAACAGATACTTGTGAGGCTGACTGGTCGGAAACTGTTTGGTGATGTTCTCTCTCCTCCTTTATAGATGGGGGTTATGTTGGCTATCTTCCACTTAGTAGGCAGAGCCCCCGCCTCCATCGAACTTTCAAAAATCTTGGAGAGCGGAGAGGCCAGCTGGTCTGTGAGTTCATTGAGAACTTTTGCGGATATACCATCTTGGCCAGGTGATTTAGTGGGCTGTAGCTGTTTCAGTTTTTCTTACTGTGTCCATTGGGAATGACAGCGTGCTTATTTTGTTTGTAGATGTAACAGTATTGTAGTATTCGTCCTCGTCAAAAGGTGGTTCCTCGGTATACACGGACATAAAGAAATTGGATAAGAGGCTGGTCTTATCAGAGTTATTAGTCAACCCGTTTCCCTGATTGTCATAAAGAAAAAGAATGCAGTCGCGATTTTGTTTTGCCTTATTGACGTTAGCAAAAAACCTTTTCGAATTTCTTGGTATGTCTTTGACTATTTCTGACTCAAAGGCCGATCTTTCTTTTCTCAGAAGATTCCGACACTGATTTCGCTGTTTCTTAAAAGCGGAAAAATCTTCGGGTTGTTGATATCTGGCATATGTTCTCCACAGTCTTCTTTTCTTCTTGAGATTCCTTTTTATTTCCGATGTCACCCACTCGGGTCGGGAGAGCACGATCGCTTTTTAAGTGGGCAGAATTTCTCTACCAACTTTTGAATCAAATTACTGATGAAGAACCAGGCAGCGTTTGGGTCAGGTACATGTGCAGGGCTCCAGTCTAGCCAATTCAGTAATTCTTTCATTTTGGAATAATCCCCTTTCCATACATTTCTCTCCCTAACTGAACGACGTTTGGGTTACCGAAAATTGACTGTACTCCCAAGCAAGAACACGATGATCACTTCGTCCAAGCGGCACGTAAGAACTTAATGCAAGGATGCAATTGTCGTCTCTACTTATGATTAGATCCAAACAGCTTGACTGCTGACCATTTCGGAACCGCGTCTCCATTGTTGAATTGATAGCTGAAATCAGTATACATTTGATTTTACAAAATGAATACATGAAATACGTACTGTCTTATGGAATGTCGACATAAATTTTATGTTATCTTTCGATTAGGAAGGATCACCTTAGTAGGGTTTTAAATATTGATTATCGTGAAGCATGATCCCAAGATTCTGCAGACAAGCCAGGATGCGGGCTTCAAAGACAATTCGTTTTGGCACTGTTAAAACACCCACTCGGTAAAAATCAACACTTAACTAGAAGGATTTTTTAATTTGCTTTAAATATTCTCATAATTTCGAATATGTTTTACAAAGAAAAACAAGGGAGATATAGGCTTTTTTATGCTTATTTAGTAAAAACACTTACATCGTTTTTAAGAGATACGCTAAAAGAAATGTAAGCTTTAAGTTTTAAAATGATTTCCACTTCCTAGATCCTTTGGAACCGAAGTTACCGTTGCATAAGCGTTTACCGTTTACACTCAGTAAACTGTCCACTTCCCGTGTAAGGAAAAAAAATGGATTCTTGCTTGCCATTAGGAGGCTAACGTATAGGGTCCTAGAAGTTTGCAGTGAATGCAGACTTTGTTGCTTACTTTATGAGGAGCATAAATATATATGGGAAAATACAATGCTATTGAAGTGGACTCTTAGAAGTCCCAAAACCGATCGTATTCATAGTTTTTAAAAAAACTTTTATACTCATTCTTCAAGAATAAAATGAAAAGAGAGCGTGATTTGCTTGAACACGAGGTCAAGGAAGAGTCTTTGTGCATGATTTTTGTAAAGTATATTTGAATTTTTAGAGGCATCGAAAATTTATTTTAAAAACCATGCTACTGGATAGTTGTGTTTTTGATGTGCGTGGTTTCTGCAGGCGACCGGGAATAAGTACATTCAAAAGCCTGCATCCTGGTTTGTGCGGTAAACATCATGGGTTTACAGTTTCTGTCAATGAAAATTACAGGCGAACTTCTGCAATCCTTCCCAATCAGAAAACATTCCAGAATTTCGTTTATCAGCTCATGACATTGTTTGCTAACCACACCACGTGAGGCAGAAAGACGGTAGCCAATGCCACGTAACTGATCGTTCGTAAGTCCCAACGAACGAAATTCACTGCACAGCAGCGGCATTCGTGTAAAGTTGGCTGTAGTGGGGCAGACTTGCGCTTTGCCGACCGCATGGTCTCTATTAGCTTAATAATCCTCCCCTGGTTGCAAATAAAAGTCAGGACGACCTGAGGGTAATGGGTTAAGTGGATCCTAAAGTAAAATTTCTCATCGATTTGGTCAACACTTCATACTTGAAGTTGCATTAATTGTGACCTTAAATTCATCAAGTGAGATTGACCTCTACGCATCACTCAGAGTGCACCATTGCAGCCTGATGGAGTCTGACTGACTAAACCAACCAGTTAACAGTATTTAAAGCCAAAAGGGCTAATGTCTCGTGATAAATTTGATTATTTCAGATTTATTACAGTGAGGGACGCTATGATATAGCTCATGGGTGGATGCCCCAGTGTCGAAGTCAATCCCTCTTTCCCCTTCCACGCACCATTCGATTTCTGAACCGGTCAAACAAAGAGTGATCAGCTCGATCGTAGTGGAGGAGTAATCAAGGGGCAATGTAGGCAGGTAAGATGGGAGTGACGGGTATACGTACGTTGGGATCCCTATAGCTGCCTCGTCAGCCTCAGTGCGATGTTTTCGCGTGGGACTGATCAGCTAAATGTGCGGTGGCAGTAAGGTCAGGATTTAACTCCAGCTGCTGAGCCTGTGGTGACGTAGTTACTACTGCTTGCAGTAAGGACGTTTTCCTGTGTCAGCCATGGATTGGCTGTGGTGACGCTGTGGTGAATTCCGTTTCCTTTATGCGCGTATGATCGAAAAGATAAATCCAGTGTTTTCATGCCGGGAGGCAGTATAGGCAGGGTGGGCGTGTCTCGTTGGGTAAACTGGGACTCCAGACACTGTTCAACCGCTGTCAATGCACTGGGTTTACAAGTGAACGATCAGGGCAATGTGAGAAAGTACGGTCGGAATGGAGAACTGCTGGAATTGACTACACATTGCTGGTAAAAGGGGTAATGATAGTGCCGGTTGGCAGGGTGACCTGTGTGTTTTCATCGGTAATAATATTGCCGTCGACAGTACGACGTTATGAGGTGGACCGCAGGTTGGTTTTCTTGACATTGGACTTGGTGCGCACGTGACCAATATGGCCGATCCATGCCCGGACTGGCTACTAACAACGTGAACACGATGGCAGTTATTCGACACTTGCGTCATTGAGGGATAGTACTTGAGTCTTGCCATTCGCTGTCTTTACCTGTGTAGTAGTGATTCGATTGCTCACCTAAAGTATTAATTGCCGCCATTCCCGCAAACAATTATTTTAGGGCGATGGGGGAGAAGGATGGGCTACATTCAGAGACAACCGGATGTGAAGGCGTACATGCCGGAACTGACGGTTAATTGGGTCTAGTCATTGTGCGGAGAAGGATATCCTGGAGCCACAGACGGTAGCTGATCGGGATGAAGTAGACATTTCCAACAGGTTCACTGACGTGTTTTTGGAGTCGTCAGTGTACTGCTTATCGGAATTCGCTAACCTTCACCAGCCTACGCTACATGAACCTGCGTGTTAATTATCGACCGTTTATCTGTGGCAGAGTATCCTTTGCACTGTATATTTTTTGACTTATATTGCACCCCGTTGAGTAGCCTTGGGTGACTGTACACCTGCCAGGTTGCTTATGCGTTCAATCATTCAAAGAAACAGAAAACCCATCTCACTCCATTTGAAAAGCTGTAATATCTGACGCGTATCAACCCACCGTTAGACAATTCATTGCATGAGTTCTTGAACTAGTTGCTGATAAGTGCTTGGAGATCGATAGTTTAATAATCAAATGATACCAAATGGTATTGCTGTAGAGACACCGACGATGGAAAATGTAAATTGACGAAGTCGAACTCAGCAAACCTACGTTTCCGATGATTCGTTATCAGTAAAATGCATTAGCTTAAGACAATAGAAGTTGAGAAAATTATTAAATGCTTATTATGGAAGGATAGCTGGGGTTTTCTGGGCATACCAAAACAAAGGGAAGAATTACAACGAAGTCTTGTCAGGAAGAGTAGAGAACCTGTGTGCGGGCTGCGTTTTTGATTTGTCACTGTAATGAAACGTGCTTAGAGCATGTGGGTCTCAAATTCTGAAAAGATAGCTGGGGAGCTTGAATGCATCCCTTCTGCAAAGAAATGCTTGTTGATTAACCTTATGAACACCGTTTTTACCACTGCAAACATCCACCGATGCAGAAATTTAGTGTTTTAGGGGCACTGAAGGCTTGATTGGCGTACACCCGATGGCCGCTGTCGATCAAGAGAGCCCCGATTAATGGACTTTCATATACCTTGGCTTAACCAAGTAGTATGATGCTTTCGAATCCAATCGGATGAGCGCCTAGTCCTCTGATTAAAATAGGCAAAGGCACAGTTATAGGCAAAGGTATAAATGCACATTGAAAAGGTCTCAGTGCAAAACAGCGTTCGAATGCTGCTGTGACAGGTCACTAATCCGATCTTTTTGAAACTGAAATTCGAAGAATATGTCCCTCTTTCCAATCTTACGCATATCCGTTTTTTAGATGTTTTTCCATTTTTGTTATGGGAAACTTTTTTTGGACATCTTTTGCAGTTTGTAGTCTGAAGGAGAGTTTGTTCTACAGGCTAACATAATTGTATATTTTTCAAGGTTCATTAGGTACGCAGAGAAGGAAGTTTACTTTATGGATTAGAGGAACAAACGTTCAAAAGTTTGTAACTTGCTACGTCCTTGTTTTCCTTCGGAGTACACCACGAATGTTTCTCTTTTGCATTCAACTGTATATTGGGTCCTGAATTTAAAGGAATTTGTTCTTATCTATAGGGATTGAGCTAAGTTTATTTTATTTAGCAGGATGTCCAAATCAAACTTCTAGTTCACCATCACAAGAATTGCATCAATATATCGGGCACAAAAAATAGGTTGTTTCCCAGTAAACTGTGAACAAAATCCTGTAGGAGAGATCGAGGTGGAAATTCCATTCCTGTGCCATTGATCTGGTGGCGAAATTGAGCCTTAGGGTTGAAAATAGCATACAGTGATTGGCGAAGGTGTAGCCACTTCAACGTTAGGACCAGTATGCCAAATTTAAAGATTCTGCTTAACAATGTCGTCAATGCGTCCTCCATCATCTACTCACTGGAATATTAATAAACGAAATCAGGACCCCTAAATGAAGCATCCCTATTCCGTTGAGCTTTGCACGCTGACTGGAACTGATGAATTCAAAATTGTTACACAGTCTGGTTGGTTCTACTTGACGCTGAATTGATTTAAGTGTATCGCTCGAACATTGCATTTTTTTGAGAAGGTTGAATGCACACGTCTGCTATGGACTGCATGCGAAGATCGATACGTTGGCCGATACGTCGACGATATACTTGCAATTGTCACAGAAGAAACACATGAAGATGAACACTTAAAGATTGTAAACCAAGCACATCCGTCGATCAAATTCAAGTTGGAGATGAAAATAGCAGGTTGGCTTGGCAGATTGTATGGAGGAGGAGCTTTGGAAGATCCAGAACCTACATCGAGAGAATGGCTACCCTGATCGGTTTATTACAAAGCATCTGGTCACAAGACCGGTGAAACCTGCTAAGGTTACTGTGGATAAGAAAACCCAATTCCTCAAAATGCCCTTTTAAGGGGATGCGCCTAGTGAACTCCTGAAAAGACGCCTAAACCAAGCCGTTACACAAACGTTCCCAGCAGCGAAACTTCAGAAAGTGTTCTCAACCAACCCTCTTTTACGAGGCGAAGGTAAGGATAGGTTACCGGCTCAGACCACCTCCATGTGCATTTACTCATTTACTTGCTCCTGTGGAGCAGGTTATATTGGTCGCACGAGTCGGCGCCTATCCAAAAGAATAAGAGAACACTCTCAGCGTGGCTGAACAAATGGCAGTCAAGAGCATAAAAAGCGCCATACTTGCACATCTTGTTGACACCGGATATCGTGCGGATCCCAGCGAAGCTTTCCGTGTAATTTATAACGTCACACCAAACTACCCCAAGCCACTGGGTCAACGTCTACTAGCAGCAGCAGAAGCAAATACCATAAGGTTGAAGAAGCCGGTCTTCTCTGTCCTCCCCTTTCCCTGGAACCGCTCTACCAAACATTCACTGCCGCTTATCATATTGTTTCTTATCACACTGTTTCTTATCATCCTCCCCCTATGCACACCTCTCAGACAACCCACACAAAAGAATGAATATTATTGATTTCATGTTTTAAATTTCTACTACGTTCCAACGTTTCCCTATAACTGTACTGGTCTGAAGAGAAGTTATCGAAAGCAATGCGTATGCTCGTCAAATCGTCTTTTGAATATTTGGTAAGAAACGAAGTCTCGTGGGCCTTGAGCAAGTGAACGTGTCCACTCATTCCTACTTCCTGCAACTATTTCATTCTTTACTCGGAAACCCCAGCAGCAGCACATTTTCAGCCCTCTTCTATTCCGCTGATCTGTATTACATGCAATGAGCGCCACTTGTTTGCTCATGTTTGTAGATTGAAACGCTTCCTTTGGCGTCTTATAGGCTCCCGTCTGTTTCGATGGAAGGCTGTGCTGGTCCGCCTCCCCTTGGTTGCCGCTGTAGCTGATGACTGATGCCAACTTCGGTGCGTCCAGAACGGCTGCCAGTTATTTTTCACGCGTAGTGGACAGTATTCAGCATTTTTAGACACCATGGTGCCGAGCAATATTTCTCTTTTTACCGATTGGTCGTAGACGGAGGAACCTCGGGAGCATGCACTTCGGCTGTGATGGGTCTACTGAGCACGTTTGTTGCAACTGCTGGCTGAGCTGCGTTTAAATTCCCTCGTATCAGTCATTTTGCCCGGCTAAGTGGTTTCCATGCATTTGGAATTGGAGCTTTCAGGTTGTAAAACAACGTATATCAAGAAGCTTAAATTTTAAACTTGTACTTCCTCAAATGAATATTGCTCTTTCAGTTTCAAAGAAATGATGTAAGGTGGCCTTGAACGACGTTCGTTTGATCCTTTTTATATCTTTATCTCCCAGATTGGCCTAAAAAGCAAGGATCAATTTAATTGTGGAAATATAATCATTTCCTCGTAATAATTTGGCCATTTTTGATTTATCAAATTGCTTTGCTTTCTCTGACGTTGTACGCTTTCAGTCTGGCAGTTAATTCAAGAGGTTTTCAACTGAACCTCGGCCAATAATATATACGTTAGTTTACTTGATAAAAACTGTCTTTGACATGGTACTCAAATCAAAGATATTTCAAGATTTTAGTTTGTCAAATTACGTACGTGATGCTATTGAGCATTTGGAAAAGTAGCCTGCGATTTCACCGTTTCCACAGTTGAGGAAGCAAAAAAGCGTTAGCGACATAGAAAAGGAAGAGATGATTACCTTTCTCGTCCCGATTTGTCTTGAAGCTCATTCTCGAGTTTCGCCAACAACCTCACTGAGACTATTATTATGGTAGAAGGACATTTCCAAAAGGACCACGGAGACTGGACTGCCATTTTGTGGCTCATAAGACGTCATCAGCTAGATTTTGCGACCCCTGAGGATCGATGAACGAGAATCTGCCTTTCTTATTCCCGATCAAAACCGACCAGACAGTTTTCTCGCGGCTCAGCCAACAAGCTGTGGGTTCAATATTCGGGCATCGCAACAACTGGAGTTTGGTAAAGGTTGGCTTGATGATGACTTATAAGACAGAAATTGTCCATCCAGTCGTTTTTGTCTTTTTCGACCGTGTTCTTCTGACAATAATACAAGTCTCTGTAAAAAGGCTGTCGGGACTCCCTTGAGCACCAGTGGACGAAGTTCAATCAGTCTTATTACCAGTCACACCATGTTACTGCTTAATGGACAACGTTATCTGTCAGTCAACGCATCTACTGCTAAAATGCGTTGATATAAATTACACTGCAGTACGACAACCTTACTGTTAATGCTTTCTTCTTTTCGCCTGGTTCCTTTGTTTCGCACTCGCGATTCTTGTCCGAAATTTCGAAGTGGTCCTTATACCCATGAAGATGTTTGCTTCTTATAGCACGGTTTGGGATGGCTCATAAACTCCGTTCGCTGTAACGTAGTTGTGCGCAGGGTGCCCTAAGAGACGTGGGGTGATTTGATCGTTTAAATCCAGAGATGATGGAGCAGAAATCGGGAAAGGTTATGCATGGTTATGTGAAACCCCTTTCATTACAACTGACCTTACACTAAATTCTAGGAGACATAAGGGTTATTGTAACGGTTATTAGGGCAGGATTGTGATGTGTATGATGAGGGTTACAGTTAAGTTTATGTGCGCTCATGTTAGAGGTAGAGTGTTGGGGTAAGGTGAGAATCACAGTTGGACCATGTGAATGCGCACTCCATCGAATTTGGTGCAAAACTAACCGTTCTTCTGAGGCGTCCATATTCCCGTGTCAAGCCATTGGCAAAGTTATGATTTCGATGTCTTCTGACATTGACTTTTAATGTTTACTTTAGTAGAAGCTGCTGAAGTAAAACGATAAATGTTTAAATCACTTGAGCTCTGTTGCTCTGCTGGTAACATCAAAAATTGTTTGTAAATTCGGGGATTTAAACTTCACGAGACATTAATTTTTTATGCAGTACCTTTTGAAAGTATTTTGCAGAGAGTTCAACTCATAAAAAATCTGAAGCATTTTCTCCCGGGTATGAATTTAAAGCAGGCGTAAACAGCAGGATTTATTGGTACCAAGAAATTTTGTGACGGCTTATCAACTGCAACCCATCTTTGCATAACACAATTAACGAATGGACATTGCGCTACTTGGAAGCAGCGTATATACGTAGTGAGAAACCCAATCTTTGTAAGCAACTAGACCACGTGATCAATCTACAATTGCCCTGGTGATTTTCACCCTAGATGTTTCATGGTTTATGTTGTATAAGCTTCTCCCCCACATTTTCTTTCCTGAAGTTATTTACGTTGTCCACTGGACCTTGCTGTTATGTATTGATTTTCTGTTAATTCAAACTGCTGTCCATTTTTATTCGTTACTTGTGTTATGCAAAGACGGGTTGCAGTTGATAAGCCATCACGAAATTTCTTGGTACCAATAAATGCCGCTGTTTACGCCTGCCTTAAATTCATAAAAAATCCACACTGTCGAAACCTTGTTCCCTAATTGCCACTCCAACAGTTTTTAAAGCAGATGATAATGTCTCTGAAAGCGCAGCGAGAGGCGTTAAGAAATGCATGCGAACAAATCTAAATATGACTCATCTGTGCCTTTTAAATAGATTTACAGACGTATAAGCATTTAGTAAAAACTTCACCGTCGAGGGTTCTTCAGACATGAACGTCACGTGTGACAGCTGTGACATGGGTTTAAATGTATACTAATCAATATCACATCGGGCCCCACCAATAGGTCATACAGCCGCACGTAGAAACAAAAACTTTCAGTAAAATCTGGAGTTTTGAGCAGCTTTCCTTCAGTTCGGTAATGGGGAATTCCCACTTTTGTGGGCTGAACCCTAGTTCTGATGACAATGGGACTACGGAGGACAAACGGCCCATAAATCGATTCATCTGGAGGCCGAAACAACGTCAGAAACCTCAGATTGGTGATGCATTTGGTGAAATTGATGATAAAGTCAACTCATACGACCCCTCTGTGAAATGCGATGAAGCGACAAATCGTGTCGAGGCCGGTACATCTGGTGGCCCCCTGAATAGAGGTGAGGAACCGCAGGACCATCCCTTATTTATAAACACCAACAACAATATTTCAAGAATTGAAGATGAAAAAACCCTTCCTCACGAGGTGACTGTTTCACGGGAGAAGTATTCGAATCGTGGAGTGAATACCGGTGCATTGTCCATTCAGTATAATCAGAGCAGGTCAATCAATCAAACAGATCTCTTTATTAGAACAATACGGAATTGGATTCCTGGAGCAGCGCATATGGAAAACCTCCTAAAACGAAGATTCCACCGGGGCATTCCCTATATCAGTGGGACCGCCTTGGGATTTTCCAGGCTTAAAAAAGACCCCGATGACGTGACATCTTGGCTTAGACCCAGGCGAAAAGTTGAACACTGGATGAAGTTTAGAACAGGATCTTTTCCATCGCATAATTCTACTCTTTGAAATCACAATCTGGTACTCATTTGGTTAGTAGTAGAGGAAGATGCGAAAAACTTAAAAACGAAAAAGAAGGATGGTGGAGGTATACAATGTTCATTCCGCAGGATCCTTTGGATAAGTCTCTAATTGAACGGGGTCTGAACGAAAATGGAGGTTACCTCGTGGGCCTGGAATCTCGCTTTGGTTGTGAAATCAAATTTACCGAAAAGATTTACGTGTATAGAGCAAATGTTGTTCGTCTGGTTGTTATTGATGGTCCTTCGAAAAAGGCGATTCTAAAATGCAAATCCGCTCTTCCTGCGGTTTTGCGAAAGGACCTCATACAGGATTACGAAAACTGCCTCATAACTGATCAAAAGTCTCCAGCTCCGAGACTGGAGTTTGCACATGCTTCATTGCCACCGAGCATCAAGGTGAACTGAGTGTGTGTTAATTATGAACAACTGTTTACTGCAGTAAAATTAATGGCTTTGTCTTTGGAAATACCATATATCTGCGGATGGGTTGCATCGGAATAATCAAAAAGTCAGCAAAACTCACTACCGACTTAAAGGTGTGCCTTCTAACTTTAAAAATGAAGTGCATTGTATATTTTTGCCGAACGTTTAGAAATTTGAGCTCCCTCATTGGAGCTCTGGGTGCATAGGTTACAGGTCATTAGCCCACGTTCTCGGTAAAATTAGTGTAATCCCTTTCACTCAGATAAAAACTTTTTTCTGTAAAATATTTCCAAACTTAGTTAGCATTACTGATTGTTTCATGCTATTAGCGGCAGTTCTGCATCATCACGTTTGCCCCAGGAAGTCACGGTGCTGAAGCAGGGAGTAAAGCATAGTGCTCGTAATCACAATCACCAAAAGTAAAATTGACAGGAACGCTTGTTGTCAGCATTCGTCGATGGTACTTATCGCGTTGGTTCTGCTCGTGGCTTAATGGCTAAAGTTTTTGACTTCTAATCAACAGGTTGGGGTTCGAGCCGCATGTGGTGTACCACTTGAGATCAGGTACGACCCACTAATGAGGGCTATTAAGCCAAAAATTGGCATTCTGGTCTCTCTACTCTTGGTCGGCAATGTTCATGGATTCTGGTGTAAAAAACATCGCAGCATGCTTATATCAGTATTCATGGACATATTTGACGGACAAAGAGTTGTTTTTGTTGGTGTTGGTGATGGTGGTTGTGGCTTTAATGAGAAACGAAGTAACTGCTCTCGTTGACTGAAATAAGAGGGCATCTGTAAATCTTCATGGTTACCCACTAAACCCCGAGGATGTAAACCTTTCAATAAATGTACAGTAGATTCTCTATTTCATGAAACGTCAACCAAAATTCTGAATTATTTTCGATTCGCAAATCATTATTAAGGTTGGGTTATACCGTAGCTTGGGGTTAAGTGTAATCGCAAACTATTTCAGTCACGCAGCATATCGGCTTAGGAATGAACTTCTTTTTGATAGCCTGCAAAAAAGCACTGTGAAAAAAGAGCTACTTAAGTAGTATGAATTTGTAATTGATTTTCAGTGCCATTTGAAATTCGAATATTTTGTATATAAAAAAGTCCAAAATGTTGTTAAACGTTAACGTCTTCTTTAAATTTTGTATTTTAGAGAAGAGTAGGTATGGAATTTAAAACTTTCTAAGTTGCCGAATAATTTTGAAGTCGATCAAACGATTAAATTGGATTCAGGTGTTCTAAAGAACACGCTGTATACCTTCAGCATAAAGATCACCACAACTAGCTCTACATCATGAAAATGAGGTTACATCGTTCTTTTCCATTTTTCAATACATTTGATCCATATTGCATATTTTACAATTAATATTAATAAGGTGACGGAAGCTACGGATTATGAATGAAAATTTCACGGTCATTGAAAACATCGCAATACGAAACTTTTAAACAGTGAGATAAAATTTCCACAAATATAAACTTCAGGCACAATTTTCTACGAAAATAATACAAGAAACAATAGTTTTGTGCATTCTTCTTAAATTAATTTTGAATTTTATAAGCGCATCAAGAAATCAATGAGAAAAACACGAACTACGTAAGTAGCTATTTTACAGAGTATGGTTTTTGAAGACGGTCGGAAAATAGCTCGTTTACAAGCCAAACTCTTGACGTGAATGAAATATATTGAGATTTGGTTGCATAATAATCCATTTAAGGGACCTACTTAAGTAATTTGTTCGAACCGAAAACACAGTTCAGAATTTCTGTCAGCATACCATGTTATCTACTGTAACTTATTTTAGACTACAATTCAGTTGTTACCTTGATATTGCACACGTCAGATACATCTCGCAAAATGCGTTTCTAGAAGCGTTAGACTTCATGCTTTTAAATTTACCAAAGACCTTTATACAATTAATATTGTTTGTACCATGTTTATGACATTTATGTCGTTGATACGCTCGTCAAATATTGTAGGCAACTTAACGAAATTGTTTGCGTAACAGTATAATATTGATGGGCAGTTTCCAGCGTCTGTTACCGCAAAGTTGTTCTCTAAATAGTTTTGCTAATATTTCTATAAATAATTTCCGTGCTTTCATAGACCAAAATCTGAGCACTCGCATTATCAAGTAGAATTTTAACTGTAAACCCCAACTGCCAAAAGTTTTGTTACTTGAACATTTTCTATTACTTAGATGGTACCTATATGCATTTTGGAATGCCGCTTATTTACTCAGTGACTAAAACAATAACTCTTTTTGTCATAACCTCTGAAGTCTGCTATTTTTTCAACTGTAGACTAATTAAAACCATCTATTCTAGAAAGAAAATAGCTGAACATTTTACCAAATGAGATTTAAAAATACCTTAATGAGTCACGCAATACCCCTATATTTCTGTCAGATTTAACTTAAATAGCACAATCAGGTTTTTGTATGAATTGCAGACGAATCGAGAAAGATGCTTCCTCTACATCTAATATTCAATTAGGTTTTATTATCCAGGAGTCACTCACATAGATGTGTTTTTTAACTATGCTCAGGTCTAAAATACGGAAACTAAAATCTTGTCACCTAATTTATGTCCGTCAACCATTTTTCAAATAAATCTGCAGCGTTGCGTAACACAAGGTATTTTGGGACACTATCTGTGGGGCTTATAAAAGGTTACTAATTACCAGAAGCAGCCACTTGCACCAGCTCGTACGTTTCGCGACATAATTCAATTCTTATTTAAAGTGCTGTCGGGCTGAATCCTATGGGATTCCGATGAAGACGATATGTCATTTTCGCTGTTTGCCTTCTCCCATAGAATGTTTTTAGTAGTCTAGCACAGAGGAATAAAAATAAAACGGTCACCAGCTATCATTTTTGCCAGTTAACCCTTTGCCAGGTAAAGATTACCTCACTTATTCTAAAAAATACTCTAACATTTATTAATCCGAAATATTAAAGTGTAATGTTCCTTCCATGTGTCATGGAGGAAACCTTGCATTCTTTGACACAGTAGGCCTTTAAAGTAAACAAAGTGTTTGTACCATGTTTTTTTCGTTTTTCAACCGGGCTTTACTATAAACTTTCACTGACGTTTTTAATGTTTTAATCCGGCTGATATAAACAATTGATTTTCTAATGAAACAACCACCTTTTCATGTTTTATCTCACCATCAGGTCTTTTGGGATGCTAAATTGTTTTCTAATCTCCGCTCATTAATTGGCCCAACATAGTCTCTGGAATTTGGTGCCTGGCGTAGTCATTACCAATGGGAATCTAAAGTGCCAAAATGGAAACTGCCCTTCTTTTCTATCTTAAAAAGACAAAAACTGACAGTAGTAAGTTGTCAATTTAAAACAAACTTATCAACTCAATGGAAAATAAACTAAAAGGCGTATTTTAAACCGTTGCTTATCACGCTATTGATAATAGAAAAAAACGTTAGTCCACGCAAGATAATAATGTTTATGTATTTTATCTTAATTAAAATTCGAAAAGAAAGTTAGTTGAAGTGAATCTTTGACGTTAAAAGAACAAATAATCCAATTTCCTACGTTAAGAGCGAGTCTTGTTTTATGGCGAAGTCAAATAGTTTTTAGTCAGTTGGTGAATATGAGGTTAAAATATGCATTTATTTAAACACCTCCCACTTCAAAATGCCGATGAAATGTGAAAAACGAGATTAAATGATTTAAGACCCATTAGGTGAGGCATTTTTAAATTTACCTGCACGTCTGCATGCGTTCACATTCTTCTTGGCTCCTTTTAAAATACGTACTTTACTCTTGTTTATTTGCTGTCCAATAAATATCAGGACTGCAGTTCCGGCAAACCTTTCTGGGAAAGAAGAGTGTAAATTCACAATAATTATTGAAGTTCCACGTGCGCTATATTAGGGTAAACTAGATTATATGTGGAGGAGAAGGAGGTGAAAGCCTTTTATCCCTTGAAGAAATGCAACATAATACATTCAGCAATGCTACACCCAACTGCCTGGTTTTAAGTGTCTATTCGGCAATGTGTGTGCATGTTTTCCAAGAAAGCGTCAGATTTTAAATTTTGCTTCGTTCAAACAAAATAGCGTTTATTGTTTCTTTTGACAGAACTGGTCTGATTGGATTTTTCATGGTAAAGGGTGAATAATAAGTTAAATTAAGATACGTCAAGTCCTTTTGTAAAATACAGTGGATTTTGTTTGGCAAGACATTTTATATCATACGAAAACGTCCGAGTGCTATGCAGAAACTTCTCGAAATTAACACGAAAAAGTGGGTAAATCTATAGAATACAAACGCTAATCAGTGAAAAACAAGGAACAACTTGACGTGAATATGCATGTTGCGATGCGAGTGTGACGTTGTTATCTTCCCATTTTGCATGTTATTATGTGGTTTTACTTTAAATTTGCCACTAAGTTCCCAGTGTTGGAATAAGACTCTGGTTTTTCGATTATATCTGCATACTTTTCGCTCATGAATACAACCATTGTGAAGACCTACAGTAGGCAATTAACATCAAGCAAAATATATAAAGTGCTTACCATTCTAATACATTGCTTAACCAACTGACTAAATTTACTTGCATAATATTAAAATAAATGAGCTTTGTTTAAAATTTAACACATTAACTGGATTTAGCGTTAATTCGCTTACAAAATGGGGTCCGACATGTTCCAGGGTCCCTCCCCTTCAAACTGAACGCATTATTAAGAACGCTCATAGTCCACATAAGGGATGAAGCCGTGCCCTAGATTTCAAGAGGACTAAATACTCTTCTTTCTACCCTAACACTAGGCCTAAATTATTTGAAATTAACACAAAGCAATCTGCATTTGGGAGGATCGTATTCATAAGTCCTGCTAAGGGGACAAATATGCGCTTTATCCGTAAAACGAATCAATAAGATTGACAAGGTAGCAAACAAATGTAAAACGCATGTTGAGTAAGTTAACCTCACCTCTTGAGGTACAGAATGCATCTTCAACCAGATAACTGAGCACCTTAAATATCGTAAGCACACCAAAGTCTAAGAACACTTATGCGATAGGCATGCTAATTAGCAATTTCAGACCTATTGAAATGTGCAGTGTGACAGCTAGGCTATATTTTGAAATTTTTATTATGATTTTCAAATTAATGTTGCTCAAATTTAAAACAAAGTAGTTTGGTTTCTCAGTAATCAATGTGTTAATAATTATCACGATGGCAACACTACTGTACATCGTCAGTAGAGATGTTATGGTGTTATAAAAGCCATAGCATAACACAGCAATAGCAATAGACAGGCCGTGACGTTTTTAGGGGAATTTACAATAAAATTTAAGACCAATTTTTATCTTTATTTAATGCTTGATACGGGACACGTTTTTCTTATCAATTAGTTATTACACTTCCATTCCAAAAATACTTTTGACTACAGTCCAATACTAATAACTATATATGAGTACAATTTTGTACCAGCATCTATCGTTAATACATGGTCAGAATAAAAACTACTCAAAATACTTATAATTATTTTTTAAAATTTTATTGACTTCCTATGGCAATAACAAGCGTTTGTATTTCTCAAATATGCTTGTTCGCTGGCAGCGTTTTGTATGAAACTTGCCGGAATGTTAGAGATGCGGATTAACATTGTTTATTGGACTGAGAAAAGGTATCGTTAGAGTAAAATGTGCTCAGATATAGTTCTGCATTCGGAAACAATAAAGTAATTGCCGCGCTTCACTGTTTCACAAATTTATGAACGATTTCGAATGAAAATGTCAAACATTTTCTTCGTCCTTAAATGATATGTCATTAAGGAAAATATTTGTAGTTTTCCTCACTAACGTTTCCGACCACGTTGCCCGAACATCAAATCACGTAGATACAAACCGTTGCTAAATTGAAGATTTTTATCATTCTAGTAAATATTAACGGGAATCATTATTAATTACAAACTGGCGACAAACCGAACCCATTTACGAGACGTATTTAACAAGAAGAACCGAATCAGGTATCTGCTATGCGTAACAACTACACTTTATTGCTGTTTCTTAATGACTCCCTATGTACTTATGTAAGCTAGCGTTTTCAGGAGAAGAAAGAAAACGCCTAAGGAATATTAACAAAAATGTCAAATTTTTAATGGACCACCAATGGCTAACGTATCTCTTGATCTATGACGGTTTTAAGGGCCTCGTAGCTAAAATGGTTAGAGCGTTGCTTGTTCACTAGTCTTGGCCTTATTGTCGTTGATTGTTATCTTATCCAATTCATTTAGTTTTTAAAATTGAAGCAAATGAATAAGTAATATTCCAGATTGCAACCGATTGGATCACAATTTCATGATTCAACGATTAACAAAGAACCAAGGGACGTGTACTCAAGCCACAGGAGTTTCAAATTTGGCCTTATGATATGTTGGTTGACGCTGGCTTATAAGCGGGATATGGACATCACAGTCTTTTTTGTTTTACTCAGTGATTTCCATCTACCTTCATATATATTTTTAAAACTAATTACCCCGTTCGACTGTTTACATATGGGCCATGGACAAAATCACTTAAAATTATAACCATGTTAACCATTCACGTTTACACATTCCACTTCCCACCCAACATCTGCTACATTCAGTCCCATTTTTCCTTAAGAATTAAAAAGGGTGTATCTACATTGATATGCCATTGATCCATACCTTATGGCCTTTCAACGGCCAATCTTATTCAAAATATTTACCAGCCTGCCAGACGCTTACAACCACCAACTGTTTTGACGAGTTTTGAAAATATGTTTATTGTATCAAAGAGAATTTCGCTTGCTTTCAATGATAGAGATGTCACAGGAATAAAGGTTTCCATAAGGTCACATGTTGACAAGCCTATCAGTGGAAAGTGCTAATTTGCATAATTTATTTACTCCATTTCTGAAAATAAGGAGGTATTGATGAGGTTTCATACCATGACAGCAAGCCCAGTTATCAACTGGTAGATTCTTGATTGCTAACCTAAGAAATCCTGCTTAAACCTTCGGCTTATTTTATCGTATAGGGTAGATTCGCCGTAGTCTGGCCGCTAACTTGACCCAATAATGAGGTGACTCATAACTGTCGGTCAGGTCCTCTTGGGTCATTTAGTTAGAGCGCTGGCTGTACTCAAGCATTGAGCTTGATACCCTCAGTTCAAACCCCATCGAGGTTGACGTGTTTGTCACAAGTTAGTCAGATGAATTATTTTAAAGTCCCTTTCTTCCGAAATAATTAAATCAGGGTTCACAGGGACTTTTTTTGTGCTTTCGCGTCATTTTAAAAAGTTTAAGATGTAAAAGTGGTCCACGCTTCCTTGGCATCCTTCTGCAGCCCAACCTCTAATACAGAAGTAACTTGTCCAAATGAGTTGCATTCCATCTAGCAATAATAAAATTATTATGAAGTGAAGTGCATGTCACTGGTACCTTTCTCTCCTTCTACTAGTGCTTTTTCGAAATGGTTCAAATTAGCAAAATCAGCACAGTATTGAACAACACTGGTGGTATACTGGTAAACCTGTTAACTTACTTTTTTGTTTGCACAAGTCAACTCTGTTTCTGAAGCTTTCTATTCTCCTGGTTAAAAAGCAAAACCAACTCGACGCCATTTGCCGCAGTAATGCTTTTTCAGTTACATATTTTTATGGAAAAAAAACAAATGACTTACTTTGCATGCAGGTGAAGACTTGGACCAAAAATATTCTTCAATGTAGTTTATACTACAAAGCTGCAAGGATGCTCATTTTACGAATTTCTCCGTAAAAATAGAGAAAATAATTAAATTTTGTTTAATTGATATAGTTAAAATGGGAATAATGTGAAATTGACATGCGAACCGGTGAATATTAATGAGGCATTCCCTCCTTCGATATGGACCGCCTGATAGAATGCAGGCGAACAGAAGCACATCCTAGGTATGCATACGAATTTGGTTTGGTTATGAGAGTAAATAATCCACCTACTTCAGCAGATGCTGAGAGGATGGACTGCAGGGTAGATGGAGAACCGGTCGGTTTACTGGTCACGCATGACGTCAGGTCATTGTAATCGATTAGCCGTAAGGGCTAGGGGTGGGCAGTGTGGACGTTTAGACAGTCAGCGCATTGATGGGACGGCGATAAGCGTCAGCTTGGAGCAGGAAGTTGCGAGTGCAATAGATTTGGCGCCGATCAATAGTATATACTTGCCTGACTGGTTTAAGGCGAAAGTTGATCGCATGGTCAGGTAGCCCGTTACGCTCTAGCACACACCCATGGTATTAAAAGTTGCCAAAGTTTTTATGTTGGACTAATAGCTAACGGAAAATGGACAAAGAAATAAATAATATCGTCATCTAGGTTCACGTGCGTGGTGCACTAAAATGGTGTACTATGGCTGTAAAGGGTGGTTATCAACGGAAGCAGAGAAGTACTCAGATGTTGAAGATGACTTGGAGCAATATTTCACGCTTGTAAATGGGTGAGGGGTGTCTGATATTCGAAGCACACTAAAAGCATGCCAGAAAATAGGGATAAAATATCGTGTCTAGTGGAGTGCACCGCAATGCGCAGATGTCGGCTGTCTCGATTGGAAAGCAAACGTGATATGGAATTCAAAAGTTTACAACATGAGTTGGTTACTACTGGTGATCTAGAATGCGAACCAGGGAAAAATAAAACTTATGCGAATTCATCACGCATTTAAACAGAACTGCTATTTATAATGACCAGAAAATAGGAGAGTTTTTAGTTTTTCCACCAGATGGCTGAGTTGCCCCTTATTGGCACAAGATTGAAGGCCTAGTACTTCAGGCGGTGTAAACTAGACATTATGTAAGCTCGGTATTCTGTTAAAAATGCGAAGAAATGCCTAGTCGTAGAAGGCTTCAAATGGAAATGGAAGGAACGACAGTTTCTGCATATTTGGGTAAATGGAAGAGCATTTTCGTATGGATCTTTGGATAAATATCCAATTGAATTTTTTTCCACGACATCACATCTTACTACATACAGTCAGTGAGCGCAGAATTCACTAATAATCTAGAGTGACTGCTGTGAAAGGCAACTTGACCACATACTCGAGCGACTGGATAAGAATTTCCACATCCGCTCCAACAGCCGCCTGATTTTTTTGGCGAATATTATATACTCAATACGCTCCCTTGCCAAACGATAGAAAGAAATAAGCATCAGTGAGATCCAAACTTGTTTTGGTAACCATGGTTTCGTGCATTCAGACATAGAAATGTGAGACACGACCTATCATAAAATATAAGTTTAAAGCTGCTACACTTGTGAATCAGGAGCAATTTGCGTATGACAATTCTGGGACACATTTGTAGAAGATGCTGCGGCAAATTGCACAAAAATATTGAGCAATTGGGAAAAGGGTGAGAATGGAATACCTGAAAGATGCAGACATACAAGGAAATCTGCCAGCAAATTACAGTTGATTTCCTATCTCATTAAATGGAAACCGAACTTCGGAAATGTGCTTTCGATTCGAGCAAAATACTTAAGTAGGGTTGTAAAATTAACTTTTGTGTCGCACAATCCCAAGATATTTCAATCAAGGTAGAAGTCCTGCTTTTCAAAGAACTTCTTGCTACACACTTGCAAAAAGCATATTCTCTAAAAAGTTCATATTTACGTAGTATACATTTTCACCTATATTTTCGATGTCTTATAAATTGAACGATATTTCATAGAAAACAGGCACAAGAATATTCTTTAGTGTACTCATTTTGGAGCAGCGCTGCGCCGTACATCTTCCTTAAATCTTATGCCTGAAGAAAGGGTATCTTTAAGTTTTAAAAAAGGTTTCTTGTTATGATATTTTTGTAAGACGGTAAAATTTTTATTCATAATACATCATATCTGTCAACTTATCAATGTTTCCTATAAAGTATACAACATTTATCCAAATCTGTTTTAGGACTGTTTAAACACTATATGATTCTTCCTCAAAGAGCAGACAGATTTATGAATTGTCTTAAACTGGATGGATACAGCATGTAGTCTGTAAATGGCTGGCAGGGTGCGAAATTATTCGGCAATTTATGTTTCTTAAACCCGAAAAATATTCCCCTTCTTCAAGTATGACATGTTAAAACTACGTTATTTGCTATCAACTGCGTATAAAAAAAGAATATTGTTGTGCATGCTTTCTATAACTTATATTGGAATTAAGTAGGGCATCGGGAATCAATGAGAAACATGAATACTACTTAAGTAGCTGTTTTTACAGAGAAGCCTTTCTGCGGGTGGTCAGGAAGTATATCTTTCATAAACCGGCATATGCCGTGACTAAAATATTATGATATGAGCTTGCAAATAATCGATATAACAACCATATTAAAGTAATATCTTCGAATAGAAAACTCGTTTCACAATTTCGTTTGCCATTTTATGAGATGGAAAATCTACTGTAGATTAGTATTTTTATGCAGTAAATTGGCGGCGACAACCCCTCGTTTAAAGTACAGTTTGCCTGATAACAGGAAAGATGCTCGTTTCTTAAAGATGTCTTTGATAATTTAGTAATACCCCTTGCAGGAAATTAGAAATTGACCAAAAAATTGTTAGCCAATAGTGGTTTGATATATCATCAGACAATAGGAACTGTCAAGGAGTGGATGTCCCGCGGTTATCACGCCTACCATGTCATGCTGCTACATCTTGAATTAAAAAAGATATAGTACATCCATTCCGCTCCTGAACTTCAAAACAACATTTATTCCGGCCATTAATTAAGTTAGCGTTTTGGGTCGCACAGCGTATTCTCCTCATGCTGAATAGCCTTATTTAGTTAATCATTACACTAGTAATTTCAGCCGTTGTAATAGAAACGCCTCCATACCAGTATCCTTATATTCTCCGTTGAGTTCAAATCAGGATCCAGAGAAGGCCAAGAAATTTTATCAGTTTCGTTGCTCCTTAAACTATTTTTCATCAACTTTTACGTAGAAATGTTTAAATACGGGCTATACTCTATTCGCTCTCAAATGGTAGTATCTGGATTTATGATTGACCGTTTGCTTTCCTGTAGAATGCCAATTTTAACGTCATTCGTGGAACAAATCTCCTCGAAACATCCAACTATCGTCCCCCGTAATTGTCTGCTGCAGGCACCAGGCTCATTATAAATGCCGTGCAGGTAATAGTGTAAACAGTCCAGATCATCCAAACTACATTTATTTTCATCGGAACGTCATTATTTTCAGTTCAATGCAGCCTTTGTTCCTTGTGCCGTTTTAGCAAAAGTGAAATTCGTCATAGCGTCGGATAAGCAAATAGCGACGAACTCTCCGTTCTTTTGTGGATTATAGTCTGAAAACCCCGGTTCCAAAATTCGTTTGATTTTATATCTGCTCCTGTTTCTGGCAGATACCTAACAAATTACTGCTCTTTTTAACTGAGGTGTGTCGCCCCCTTTCATTTCGACTCCTTCCTTTTCATCGTAATCCACTTGCGATCTTTTCGGTCTTCTTTGACTTCTCTACCACTATGACCCAAAGAACGTAAGCGTGAAAATTCGTTGGCACAAAATCGGAAAGTCACAATACTCCAACGGTAATTCCACTGCAATTACCCCTCTACAAGTTTACGTAGGAATATACTTCTTGGTTACTCTTGGCAAATACAGGGGACGACCCAAATACCAAGGTCCAACCTATAAAGACAGTAAGTAGACAGATCTTGTACGACCCCATGACAATGGCTTCAATGCACTAAGGAATGCTGTATTTTTTGTAGCCTGTTTTAGATTATGATGTTCTCTTTCGGATAACTCTGTCATGAAGTAGTATCGACTAACTACCTCGCTTCACATGCCATTCAGTTGGTTTAAGAAACTTCACCTTTGCTGTTAATCGTTTTCCTTTTCAACAATATTATACCTTGAAAAGAAAGGAAGGGCTTGCTTTTATAATTAATTTCCTTTGAGTTGCGTCAGCCGATTGCTCTTATACTGCCTCAAAAACCAGAGGCCCCGCTAATAAAGCCCGAAGATGACTCAGGTAGGCTATCCTAGAGTTTACTCACCCCAAGGAATCCGTTTCTTTTTTTCGTAAATTCCTTAAAATATTAAAATACTCATCTATTACCAATCAGCAGCACTTCTCTGACATATAATTTATCATCCTACTATATTTGTTCCTCTTAGTAAGATCTGTGAACTTTTAGGTTTGGATAGAGGCTTCTCTCAAGACTACAAAATAAGCATTATTAGATAAGATAAATCTTGATTGGTTTTCACATTATCTCCCGTTAAAATAATTTCCTTAAACATTGTATCATTTTCTCTTTGTCTTATGTAGTGCTGACACTAGGCGGGCATATTCTAGGCCTCTAAAATAATAACTATTCTTCATACTTTTTCTGCTAAGTACGTCTGTTCTAGTCATCTTAGTCCGGAATAATAAAACGCGGTCATATTTAGAATTCGTAAAACTTTTCCACAGAATCTAAAGTAAGTGTTATCAGCTAGTTAGGATGAGCATGCGATAGAGGCCCAAACTATGGCTTAGATTATCCAGCAGAACTTTTACAAAGGGATAACGGTTAGCACATCCAGCAGTTGGACAACCGGGATAGGTATATGCAGAACGATGAGAACTTTTATATACGGTTCGCAGAATAAGTTTAAAAGAAAAAAGAGATATCAGAGAAATGCTGTTGAACTCTGGAACTATTGTAGCTTAAAAGACGATTTGGCGAGTATAAGCACTGCTTTCGATAACTTCTCTTCAGGCCAGTACAGTTATAGAGAACATTGGAACGTCTTAGAAATTTAAAACATGAAATCGATCATGTTTGTCTGTTTGTGTAAGTGTGTTATGTACGAGGTGTGCATAGGGGAAGGAGGATAAGAAAAAGTTTGTTTGGCGGTGGTGAGCTTTGGTAGATTCGTTAAAGAGGAAAGGTAGGAAAGAGATGGCGCGGATGAATGTATGAAGTTAAGCGACCGCTGGCCATGCTAAGCGTGGAGCTCCTACGAGGTTATTTTGTACACACAAAACCAGCTTTTTCAACCTTATGGCAGTCGCTTCTTTTGCTGCTAGTAGCCTTATACACTGTTTCTTATCATCCTTCCCCTATGCATACTTCTTACATAAAACACATGTACAAACAGACGAATACTGTCGATTTCATGTTTTAAATTTCTACTACGTTCCAGTGTTCTCTATAACTGTACTGTTCTAAGGAGAAGTTATCGAAAGCAGCGTTTGCGTTCGCCAAATCATCTTTTAAGCCTTTTAATGGGAATTTTCACATCTTTATTACAGTTCAGTTCAGTGTTTATGAGGGAAAAAGGTAACGATCTTTGAACGCCCTAATTATCACCTGAAAATCGGAATAATTAGTAACAGTGTAAATGAAGTACAACATCAAGTAGATACTAATTTTTTTACGTAAATAAATTTGATTCTAGGGGTTTAAATCGTCATGTAGTTCGCTTGTTGCTCTAGCATGTGTCTTTCAATGCGAGGTGTCAAAGTTTCCATAGACTGAGACCTCCCAATCTCTATGGCTCCACTACATGCTTTTAGATTAAGTACTAAATCAGATCCAATCTTCCTTGCAACCGAAGTAGTTTGGAGGGATTTCCATGCAACATAGTGGTTGCGTGTAGATGAAATAAGTCACCACACAAGAGGGCACAGGCCAAGCGACACATGACACGGAAAGCCTGCATGCTATTCAGAGCAAAGAAAGTTAGGTTACTAATGCGGGTGTCTTATTGAAGTAGACTTTGATTAATCACTAATTTTGTGGCTCTCCAGATATCGATCGCGTTTTTGTAAGATACTGGTGCGCAACAAGGTCGAAGCCCTGCCAGAAATTCGCATAAGTGGCATGCGTAGGGTCTTTTACATCTGGTGTTTTGTCCAATTGTGCATCCCGTAAATCAAGTTCGTTACAAACGATCTTTCCCTAAGAATGCCCATTTTGCATTGGGTAAGAGGTAAATAGTTTCCATACGTACATCAATTCATGTTTGACTTTGCAACAGATTGATCTCAGGCTGACACTTTGGGAAGATGGTCGCAGATGGAAGGCTCTCAATTTTATGGGCTGCTTTCCATTGCATAGAGAAAAGTCAAATATCGAATGAGAGCACATAGTTCTTTGGCCAGCTCTGGAGCAAGTTGAAAGAGCAGCTTTGCTGGGAACTCTTGTTGACCGCAAAACGTAAATTCTTTAAGTTTTTTACTTTTTGAAAATTCTCTTTATCTTGAAACTGGGTTATTTTCGATATTTTAGGCCCCATGCTTTCCCTATTACGTGAAATATAATCCGCTTCTTTAGTGAAAACAAACTGAAAGAACTTAGAAAAATGCTCAGAGTTGTGTGAACTTTCAGATTTCTCCACGAGTGTCCATTGAACCACTCAAATACACTCCAAATTACGCAATGGCAAAATGGCTGTCTCAGCATCTTAAATTTCTGACCGGTGATTCAGAAACCACACTCAGCTCATCAACAGAATTCTTGGAGAAACTTAAAGGTGGAAGTCTACTGCAAAAGACTATAATATGTCTTGACGTCACTTCAATTTTTACTTTTTTCCCAGGGTGTGGCAGTCAATACCGTCAAATTACTCCTTTATGCAATTATGATAAAACAGAATCGATGCGGATAGGTCCAACTCACCCAACTCCTGGAGGTTTGCCATTAAGTGGGCTTCACGCTGGATTAAGAATCTATTAGCAGGTAAAAAACACACTAATGACTTCACCGATCTCATGACGCATAGCTGAAATGGTCCTACAACGGTTGGTCGGCTGTCCTGCAACTAGCATTTCAATACTGTCTAACGAAATGCTAAGTTGGTATGTTTATGGCACCTGCATCATCGTCGAACAGGATCAGACGCAAGCATCCGATAAACATCTCAATGGCGTCTTCCCGGACATTAACTTTACAGCGGGGAGGAAGAGAACGACCTGCTAACTTTCCTTGATATCCTCGTCTGCCGCAAACAGTTTGGTGTCTTAAAAAATTGATTTTTCAGGAAAGTGACAAATATGACGCAGCTAATGGACTTCAACAACAACAAACCTTTCATTCACAAACGCAGTTTTGTATAGGTGCTTCATCGGCGTGGTGTAACCCGATGCATAGAACCACAAGGCAAATTTGCTGAATTGAAATTATTTCGACGGATCCTCAGACAAAATGGCTTTTCACACAGTGTTTTTTGATAATTGCATGAGACACCAAGGCGAGAGATACCGGCCACCAGCCCAATGGGAAACACATTTCTTCATAAAGAAATTCTTCAAAGCCGGTGGTTGTCTCCTCAATCTTCATCAGGTTTTGAGGCCGAAAAACCCACTTTCAAGGCAAAAAACGTCCGGAATTCTTTATTTAAACTGGTGTTATTGGCGATAAAGCAGCTATTTTGGAGAAACTTGTCGCCTACTCTGGATACGTATGGCAAACCATGCAGAAATAGTGAAGAAGAAGGATGCTAATGCTCGCTTCGTGATTCGTTTGACGGAACCAAGCCGCACGTTTCAGTTTAAAGAGACCACAATTCTCGTAAAGACTGACAACCCCGTGAGACGTGAACTGCTTTAGTCTTCGTTTCCTCAACTGCAGTCGATAAATAGGCTCAATGACCTAGCAGCCCTATATTCTGTGCCGAGACTTTGCCTGGGCAGAGTGATTACACATGTGGGGATGAGGCATGCAATCAAAATTTCCAATGGGAGCTCAGCAAATTTCCAAGTCATCAGCATTTCAAAAATTGAGAAAGATGCTGAACATTGGACAATTAACGATAATCGAGCAATAATCGCATCATGTACGCTCCGAGCAATGAATTTTATAGCTGATTATTGGATTAGGCGGGTGGCTGCATGCCAACTGTGTCCCATAAAGTTTGAATCCGTGGCGTCGTCCTCACCCTTATCTGTGAATGCCTGCGATTATAGATTCGAGCGAAAAGCCGAAATGTCAAACCAATAACAGTTATTTTCCAGCGACCGTATCTACTTATTTTGAACTACTTTCTGGAACTAACCTCTTTGATTTTATGGACAGTGGGATTCCTGTTACATGTGTTATCTTGGAAGTAGCTGTAGCGTACCATATGATTTTGTACAGTTCAAAGGAGCAAATTTCATTCAAAATTATCTCTTCTTTTAAAACTCAAACCTATGCACTTGATTTGCTGGACTTTTTATTCTTTAAAGGTTGAATTTTTATTTTTCCACAGTCTCATTAGCCACTGAGATATGTCAGTTGCCGTGGGCTTTGATAAGGGCCAGTGGGTTGTCAGTTGATTCAACAAGCACACCTTAAATAACTTAGAAATCTTAGTGACGTTCGAGGACAAGAGAATATCCCAGTCTATTCATGAGGTCTCAGTGCCCATTGTCAAAAGTCTCCTGTCACACATTTGGCCAGCCTTATTTATTGCATACGGTACTTGATATACACCATACTTCAAGAAAATTACTGTATGAGGTAGGTTATATATCTCGTATATCGTTAAGACGTTGTCCACGAGCTCTTTTTAGAACTAGAACATGTTGTGATCTGAAGATGACGGTTTTCAAAGGCGTACTTCGAGCATACTGCGGTCCATCGAATACATTGAAGTAACCTGTGAGAACCACGCCAGGTTGACCGCTTATCTCAGTTATGTTCTCCAACTGTCAAGTATCGGCGCCGGGATCCGTACCCGGTCGTAGTTAGATAGTCACAACTTCCGGGGACTGTGACAATCGTGCTTTTATTGTCAGTCAAATAGCCTCTGTACGGTAGGTTATCTGATCGGTTCCCTTACACAGCTAAGTTATTTACATAACTGAAAACTCCTTAATCCTGTTGGTCCTTTATGCCTCTCTAAAATACTTGGTACTCTGGTCATTAAGCTTCGCAATTTCTGACGTTCTGTGAACAATAATATCTGATATTTCCATAAAATCTGTAGGCATATCGGCTAGCAATGTTCACAGCGTTGCGGGATTCGAAAATAGATTTGGGCTTCGGTTCATAAGAATGTTATTCGCTAACAGGTTACTCTGTATTTTTTACATTTTTTTGAAATGTGATTTTGGTTTCACTTGTCATGGTTTCCCATCAGAATTTCGGCTTTTCATTCGAGGTGTTGCATGTTTTATGGAACTTTATATTCACCCTCAAACACAACTTTAGCTAATACTCTGGGTTTCTTGGTGCACACTTCTTATGCTGCCTTGGACTGCATCATCATCCTTCCTTAGTCCAGTTCTGTCCTGACAGCCAGGATTTTGTTGTTCTTACCCACTTGTCAGTCGCACGTCAAGTCGATGTCCGCTATAGTTATAACTTACGATCATGATGAAGCACCCATGCTTTTCCTTATAACATCAACCGGATATATGTATATGGTGCAACTCACTTGAAAGCCTCGTATTCTCCGAACTATGCCAGCAATTTATATTTAGGGCCTTTTTTGCACGTGTTTATATGCCGTTGTTTTAGCTAAAATGGTCCAACTTGAAATTTGTGGATATCACTATTATAACTATTGAATAAAAGATGCTAACACGCAGGTAGACGCTTATCACTTTGAATTGAAAATAAGTTTTTTTCGACTTGCATTGTATACTTTTTCCTCCAGGTAGTCACTGAATTTGTTTTTGCCAATAAACTTGCTGTTTAGTTCGCATTTATGGTAAAATTATGTGAACATTATAAAATAAGGGTCAAAATTACAAAAGACTAGCTTTTGCACGTGCGATGGCGCTTTTTCGGCATGGAATTTCATGAGAGCCTTCTGATTTTTAGTATTATACAGGAGTGAAAACAGTGGTAAAGTATAAAATTGTACGTATTGATAATACTATTTTTTGTTTTCAGCACCCAGAGGGCATAATCACTATGCAGTTCGTTGGTAGAGCGTTCTACTCAATGGCCAAAGATCCCAGTTTCGAAGCACATGTAGTCTGCACTTGGGATTAGATATGACTGGATAATGACGGCTAATAAACCATGAAGAGTTGTTTTTACTGCTTAAGCTTTTAAACTTTCGTACACTTAACCTCCTTACTACTCTAAAGCAGCTTTACAACTCTTGGTGCAACAGTCATCACGATGACTATTATTTCTTACTCCGGTACTTGCACTTAGGTATTGAAAGTTTTTTAGGTTAATGTCATTGCAATGTGGAATAAGCTACGCAGAACTATACAAATTGTGAAAAAGTATTCTTTTCTAAAGAGATTTATCACCAGGTTTCTGCAGCACCATCAAATTTGCAGACGATGATAAATTGTGGAGGCTCATCAGATCTGATGCCGATAGGCACGCACTTCAAGAGAGTCTCAACCTTCTTAGCAGCTGGTCTGTTCGTTCGCTCTTAAATTTTAACGTTGGGAAGTGTTTGGCCTAAGACTCCGTACCAGAAGGACCAGTGAGGACGATGACTCCTACCAATAACTTCTCAATGAGCAGACCCTATCGATTGTCGAGGAAAAGAAGGACCACGGTGTTCTAATAAACTCCTCATTCAAACCATCTTCACAGTGGTTAAAGGCAGCTAAGCGCCTAACACAGGTCTTATTTGTGCTCAGATGTTGATTTTTGCAGATTGATAAGGAACTCTGCCGGAAACCCTGCGGGTCATTTGTTCGATCTTACTTGGAAAATGCCGTCCAGGCTTGGCGTCCGTGGTTTGAGAAGGATCATCTACAGATGGAACGAGTAAAAAAATAGGTTTATTGATTTGGCACTGCTTGGGTGCCGTCAAATCAGGCGAGGGCTACGAAGATGGTAAATAATCTTGGTCATCTGCCTTACGAAACCAGGCTAGCTGAACTTGATTCGTTTCCTCTCAATTACAGGCAACTACGCGGTGACCTCATCCAAACCTTCTGAATTGTCAGAGGCTTCAAGTGTGCCCTAGAATCTGCTGACTTCTTCGAATTAGCTGGGACGGAACATCTGCGAGGTCACCCCTTTAAACTGCAGAGGAACTTGGTCCACACGGACGTCCATCGAAACGCCTTTCGGCAGAGGGTCGTTGAAGCATGTAATGGACTCTCTAACGAGGTTGTCCTTTCAGAAACGTGTGATATTTAAATGCAAACAAGATACTCATTTGCTGAGAAACTATTCTATATATAATGAAGATTGTGTCAGTAGTGACAGCTGGCGGTTGGTCAGATTTATTACTGTAAACGTTTATTCTATTGTTATTTTTGAATGTGACTAGGGAGCTCAAGGGCGGAAGCCTACTTCCCTCAATAAAGTGACTTGAATTCTGCCGGCTCGCACATTCGACTCTATCTTCCGGCTTGATGGAGTGCACGGCTTCTGAGCTCCACCCCAGGTCTTATCTTGAGAGTAATGCTGCTGACTATTAAGCCCGTAGCTGGTTGAATTCTTCAGCCGAAATCGAGCAACCATTCACGGATGCACCCTTGCCTGATGCAGAATCACGATTCTATGAACTAGGAAGGTAGACAGAAAACTCGCCACACTTGTGTCAACTCTTGCCCATTCCGAAATGCTATCATAGCATGGGCAGCAGTTTTTCCTCTTGAGTAACCACATGTACCAAAATACCCTATAGTTACTAAAGTAAACATATTACTTTAGGATTTTTACGGCTAGCCTGATCCCCAATGCATATTTCTTTTGACATGGCCTGCAAGCTGGCATAAAATATAATAATTAATTTATATATTTATTTAAATCGCTATTCCAGTCTCTCTTGTATTTGTCAGTTCTCTTTTATCTGCATACGTTACTAGAGGCCATGCGACTGCCTACCATGGGCTCTAGACTGAGTTCACTGGTATAACGGGGTGAGCATGTCCCATAAATTGAGCGGTGAGAACCACATCATCATAAATTACTCTGCTACGATCCTCGGGAACGTCCAGGAGTTTTGCATAGTTTGAATATCCCTAATGGCAACGAAAATAGGAGTTGAAGCTCGACCAAGCATTCTTCAATCACAGCTGGAATTTGATTGGTTTTCAGTGTCCCTCGAATAAACGTCACTAAGGGCGCAAAAGGTTGTGCACATCATTACTGGCCAATCGACCGAAAACTGAACTTTCAATCGCACCCGCGCCGTGCCACGCTATTTCCTGCGCTCCCACGCTGCTACGCAGATGCATAACTGCCTACATCTCAATCTACACATTTTCTGTGTACGCGTACTCTTTTGTGCTTTTTTGTAAGATATAGAGGCCTTTTTCGAAAAAAACACTCAGGAGACGGGCAAAGAAAGGGTTTACGACAAATTGCCCAGAATATGAGGGAAATATAGACGTCTGACTCATCTTCGTCGTCCTGGCATCCAAACTCCTCGTCCAGTTCGTCATATGACGACTCCGACTCGGAGACATCTTCTGCTGATGAGGAGACAAGTTGTGTATTGTATATTTATTTATTTAATTTATTTATTGCCAGTTTACAGGCAAGGTCAAAAGGGATATATACAGTAGGGGGTCCAGCTGACAGTGAAAAAACACTCCTGATCGTTCTTTAAGGTATTTTCAGGAGAAAAAAACTGCAGCTTGTTGAACAGATTAAAAGTTTAGGACAGGGAAGTGTTGACACAGGTGCACGGTGTAGTATTTCTCCTTTCGGTGTTGTGGATCTGGTCTTCTGTACTAGCAGCAAGTATGCCGGCGAGCGGCTGCTAGCTTTAGACTGAGGAATAACCCGATTACGGACTGCAGAGCCAGCAATATTGCCTTCAGCATGAAGTCCGGCATAGGATTCAGAGTCCGTGGACGCCATCAGAACGGAAAAGGGCTTCCAGAGAATCAGCACCCAAAATTTCGCGGAAGGTGTCCTGAATGTAGAAAAACTAGTGACAGCTCTCGTAAACAAAGGATAGTTTTGCTGAATTTTTAATACTTCTGGGTAGTTTATTCCAGATTGCTATAGCGTTTACCGAAAAAAACTGACGGTATTTAACGGTGCGTGCCAAAGGAAGAAATAAGAATACATATCTATGATTGGTGCGCCGACAGTGATCGAGCTGCCTCAGGGATGTAAGGGGTTTAAAAGGTAAAAACCGTTTAAAAAGCTTGAACAGTAAAAATAGTCCTTTCTGTAATCTACGAAGCCACAACGGGTCGAGGCTTGTAAGCTCACAGCGTTGTTGGTAGGACAGGTTTCTGTGCTCTGAAGTAATAACTCTTTTAGTAAAGAAGTGCTGGACTGATTCTATCTTCCTCCGTTCACTCGCGTGCAGAAGGCTAAATAGAAACGAGCAGTATTCCAGACTAGGTCTGACATACATTTTATAAAGGCTGGTCCTAATATTGAGGGTTTTAAAATTTCTGAGAAAAAACCCAGTGGTTTGGCGTGCTTTAGAGACAATCAGGGCACAGTGCTCTGACAGATTAAGACTACTAGAATATGATATGCCCAGATCCGTTATAAACCCGGGCACATTTAAGTCATGACCGTCTATGCTTTGATGAGGCTGATGGTTGTCACAACTAACCATAATGGAGCATTTGTGCCAGGAGAGCGAAAGGCGCCATGTGCGACACCACTGAGCGAAGGCTTGAAGATCCTTTTTTAAGAGCTCAAGCACAATGTGGCGATCGACCGGTTTATAACGATAGGCAACTTTTAAATCATCAGCGTACATAAAGGGCCTACCATACTGAAAACAATCAGGAACATCGTTCACAAAAAGGCAAAATAGAAGCGGGCTGAGTACACTACCCTGAATAACGCCACTCCTCACGTGCGTGGGGTTGGAGATAACATCGGAAATTTTTACCCGTTGTGCGCGTTGAAGGGTTACAGGTATTGCCTTGATGATACTATTAATTTAAAGTTATCATGGTATATGTACAGTCAATATGAAATTTTGGATATTTAAAATGTTTTCGAGTCAATGCATAACATAACTTTGAATGCGTTTTCACGTTTTAAGCGAAACATTGTGGAAGAAAGGTATAGTTGGAAAGATTTTGCAAGGCTGTTTTTAGGTAATCCTGTTGTGAGAGTCGTATTTTGTCAAACATTATGCCGTCAAGCCTTCTTTTAAAATCAAAAATGTTGTTAGCGGTAACCGTCTTGCTTGGTAACGAGTTCCAAGGTCGTACCACTCGTTGGCTGAAGAAAATCTTTCTGAGGTTCAATTGCACGCGTTTACTATCGACCTTGTAAGGATGACCATGCAAGTGAGTTGGACCGGCAAACTCGAAGAAATCCTCCGCTCTTAGGGAGGAATCATGTCTCCGGAATGTTCAGAGAAGGCTTCTCCGAAAGTGCCTGAAGGAAAGAGGAAATAGGTCAAGCTTTTCCAATCTATCTTTGTAAGGTAAAGCCTTAAGTCTAACGACCATCTTTATCCCTCTCCTTTGCACCTGTTTGAGGAGGTCAAAATATTTCTTCCTCCATAGTGTCCAGGCTGGTATTCCGTAATCTAAATGTGGTCACACCAAGACACGAAAGATTTTTCCGAAGAGATTAGGGGAAAATATTTTAAACACACACCTGATCCAATGCAGTGTATATGATGCTTTCTGAACTGCTTTCTTACAAGGTTCTGAGGGTATCAAATTCTTAGTTTTCAACATGCCAAGATCTTTGTGCGTTTCCACTTTCTTGATTGCGGTGCCATTAATAACATATTGGTGTTGCATTGCCTGGTTATGGCGTCGGACACGGCCGCCAAAGACGCTTCAATTACTCCTCGAATGGAAGAGAAACATACTGCATGAGAGGCTCTGATGTCATGGGTAATACGCTCGCATACACCCCTGAGTCAGCTGAGCAGTCTTCTGAAGATAATCAGACGGCTGACCTCCAACCTACCTTTAGACTCACGAATAATTTTGGGTGGGGCAAGTGATGCTTCAAAGGAAATGGAAATAGTCAGAAGTATAAAGGTTAATTTAGGATTTATGAAGCAAGTAACTCAGCAGTTTCTAGACCCTTTAATGCATCTAATAGGCAACAAGGTTTTAAACTATTTTAGCTATTGATGGGCTTCCGATTCCTTAGAACATTAAGTGAGAATTTTCAGCCGATTCTTGGTATAATAATGGAGCCTTTCGTAAGTGCAATATTTGTTGTTGGAATTTAGAGTGGCTATAAAAAGCCGTCAGATATAAAAACTGTCTGTAGGCCACTATCCCAAGAGTTATTATGTTTGACCAGGGATCGTCTTCGTGTAAGAAGCTGGAGTTTCGTTTAGCTGCTGTAATTTGCGATGATCCATCGAGAGCGTTTATTAAGCTAATTAAGAAGGTTAATGCCTATTATGGCTGTCAGTAGTGTTGTGGTAAACACGATTACGTTCATCAAGTATTCTATGATAGCCTCTCTGAGCTTTTGAGGATGGATGCCGATTTCCTCTCCGTCATGTAGCATGTAAGTTTGGAATGAGTACTTCCTTTCCTTAAGACCCTTTACATTCACTTTATCTTGGTGTTATGCATTTGCTTCTGAATATGTGGCTTAAAGGCCCAAAAGAAACTCCTTTCCAGTTGTCAACTGAAGCGATAACTGCGGTGAATGATAGGTTTAAGTAGCTTGATGTCTACCTGCCATTGCAATTTTCTTAGCACGCAAGTTCCTTTATTGCCTTAGATACCTGGAAGGGTACTAAACTGCGTCACTTTCTACTGTACACGGGTGTAGCCGTCCTTTTAGGTGTTTTCCAAGCAGATACTAGATACAATTTTTACTATTATTAACGGAAATGCACTTACTTGTTGGTCCCCTATTGTGCAAAGAATGGGTGCCTTTCTGTAAGCAATTTTTGCAAATTTTCATAGAAAAGTACTCGTCATTTTGTGGTTAGTCTGAATTGGTGTACAATGTTCACAGCATTGTTCCCTTACCAGACGATCTCCAACGACATGGTACCCTTGATGGCTTTTCGTCTTTTCCATTTAAAATTTATCTAGGCTAAGGAAAACATCGCAGCTGCTGTAGCGAGTAGTATGTAGATAAGGAGAGTTGCAGGCAGAACGTGACCGGTAACTGGCCCATCAGAATGGTAATTTACCAATTAACACCACAACGGCTAACATACATCATCGGGTGAGTCTTTTATACATTTTCGGTATATAAAGAACAATAGGTTACTAATTGGCACGGTAGGTCCATTCCGCTCAAGGATAAATTGATATGTGGGGACAAAATTGTCCACTATCCAAGTGGAAGCGTACGCTTAGTGTTTGTAGAATATGAAAATTTTGAGAATTTTTTAGTATCCTGAACAATCTTCATTTATTAGCGTTTATAAATCATACTTAGGGAACGTACTCAAACCATGCCAACTGCCGTCCACCGTCCGTAAATACGCCTACTTCCCAATTGACGGTCACTTCATCCTAATCGAAAGCAATCGACGATGAGACACGGAGGACTGGCAGCATTGACTCTGCCTGTGGTTCGCCAAGCAAGCACCATACATGTTTCCAATTTTGAAGACTGCATCAGACGGTAACTTTCCCTCAACAGTAAGCGATGTTTTGAAGTTAATGGTGAACTAGAAAAAAATAGACAGTGAATAAATCTCCTACATAAAAAATGGAGGCAGAGTTCAATAGGCCTCCATTTTCGAATAAAATACAAGCGAATAAAACTGCTTAGGAAGATGAGGTCAGGTGGTAGAGAAGGGTAACACTGCAGTAGCATTTCAGAATGAGATAATGAAACGTCGGGATGATGCGTTCTTGATCACTTAGGCGTATGAAACAAAATCTCACGAAAATGCGTCAATGAACTTAAGTCCTCAGCATCTTAGGATTCAGAATTGAATCCTGATGATGGTAAGAATCCAACGAAATGGTAGAATTTTAGACTGTGGACCACCAAATGTGTACGTCCGAATGACTTCATCGTTTGGATGACTGGTGATATAAGGAGACATCATTGTTCATGGGGGACTCGAGGTAGCGAAAATATAGTTTCAAGAGGGTTACTTAAATTCCCGATGGTCCTTTCCCCGAGTCATGGGGAAAGCTACTGGGAAAAGATGAGGAAAATAAAAGGTTAATATAATCAGTGTTAAGATAAATTCACAGTCGCCGCTTGAATGCAGATAGAAAATTTAACGACGTTATTTTAATTGGCAAGTTATTCCAAAGAAAGCCTTACCTAGAAGCAAAGAAGAGAGAACTTTTTCACGTGGAGGATGCAGGGGGAGGTTTAATAAGTGCAGAATTTATTAGGTTATAAGGAAGAAAAGGTTCAAAGGCGTGCAACCAAACTTGAGACTGGACAGGGCTCATTACCCTATGAAACCCGATTAGCTAACCTTGATCTCTTTCCCTTGAGTTACAGGCAGCTACGAGGTGACCTGATACAAACATTCCGTATCATGTGCGGTCAGGGCTGCTGCCTCGCACCTGGAGACTTCTTCCAGTTAGCAACAACCACGAACTTGAGAGGGCATCCACTCAAACTACGTGTAACTGGGGCCAGACTGGATACACGAAAGTTCTTCTTCTCCAAGTGAGCGGTCGACGCTTGGAATGCTCTGCCTCTGGATGTTGTTATGGCTACTTCCGTTGAGCTTTTTAAGAAAAACCTTGACCAGTATAGCAGTGCCCACTATAATATCCCCAGATCTTCTTAGTCACGTCCCAGTTGAATAACACTCTTATATGACAATACTACTTTCCATATTACAGTACCATTTTTATAGCATTTTTATTAGCTCAAACTCCTCGCATATGCCTCATTCACGAGAATCTCGTCACCAACAATATCATGTACTCATGCTACTCGTAATATGCGAGTACACATTTATGTTTACTCTTTTCGATGAGCCAACAGCTGCTTATTTTCCGCACGCTATTATGCAAACCAACTGTTTTACATTTTCATGATGTACCAGAGGCTTTTTAGCCATACTGTAACCAAGAGGGAGTTCAAAGGCGTTTGCCTATCTTTCCCTTAATAAACTTGACTTGACTTGACTTGACTAACGGGGGTAATTACAGAAAGCTTGGAGTGTTGAGTTATTATTTAGTCCGAAAACGAGACAAAAGCCTGCTTCCAGTCTCCTGACCCAAGGAAATTTTAGCTTCGTCAACTGGCATCTGGTTGAGTAGGAAGCAGTTGAAAGTATCGGAAACAGGAGTTTTTTTTGTGAAATGTCTTTGAACATTTTCAATTTTTGAATGGCTAGATTCATTCATTAAACCGAAGAAAGGAGAGCAAAATTCAAGAATGGAAAGTACAAACATAAGATAAAGTTTAAATTTAATTTCAGAGAGGTAGAAATTATAAGAAATAAGCCACAAATCTGAGCAGCTTTGGCCGTAATTCAATCGGCTGGAGGCGAAAGATCTAATTTGTTGGTGAAGCTTTAGCCTAAGTCCTTGATGGAGGAAAATTCAATCATAGGGCAACCTTCCAAATTTAGAGGTTACGGCAGCCTTGCAGGTCCAAAACGCATGTAGTGACACTAAGAAGGTGAGAACTCTATAAGCCATGTGGAGCTCCCCGCCAAAAGAGTGTCTAAGTCCAACCGCATTTGTTCTAGGCATCGTTCGGTCGTGGAGTTAGAGAAGGAATACACGTATTTGAGGTCATCAGCATAAATAAAAGATTGAGAATGTTTAACTATCGATGAAATCTCATTTATATACAGTAAGAACAACAAAGGACCTAATACGGTACCTTGAAGGACACCACTAACAATCGGGGTAGCACTTGAGTGTGAGGAACCACTAAAACTTTTTATTTTCGATCATTTAGGTATGATCTAATAAAGTCAGTAAAGAGACTACGAAATTCTATAGCTTCTAGTTTAACTAGAGGTCATCTGTGAGGCACTTTATTGAATGCCTTACTAAGATCAAAATATATAACTACTACATCTAGATGATCATTACGAAGAGATGTGAGTAGATTTAAAAAAGATGTGGCAGGTTTCACCAGAGCGGTCCGGTAAAAAGCCGTGTTGGGAAAATTTGATAATTTGATTACTTATGCAAAAATCCGTGATTTGTTTTGCAATTTGTTTTTCGAAGATTTTAGCAAGAGAGGGCGTTTTATGAACACCGCGATAGTCATGATTGTCAGATCGGGAACCAGATTTCAAAGCTAGTATTATAATAGAATTTTTCCAATAACCGGGGAAGAAACCATTTTCAAGAAATACTGATCAATTTGCTTAGTAAAGGTGGAAAATCTCATAACTGTTTAATAAGTGAGTTTGGAATGTTATCAGTTCCAACCGAATGGAATTTTTTAGGTGAGCTATAACTTTTTTAAAAATATGTGAAGGCGAGAAATTAATGGTTGTTAGAAGTAAATTTGAATTTGAAAGCAGAGGATTTGAGGAAGTGAGGCTAGTTTTAGTGGTAAAGTGGTTGGCACAAAACAAATTTAACAATTCTGCGTTGCTCAAATCCTCTGTAACGAATTTTTTGTAACAGTCGAGTTAGGACGGAGTTACATTCAGACGCTTAGCCGATGACCAAACATGGAAGATTTCAGCAACATATTTGAATGAATTGGCATCACTTAGTGCCCGAGACTCCCTACGATTATCTCGCGCGAGCCTAATTTTCGATGCTAATTCAAATATTTGTGCAATCCTTAAGTGAACTGACAAAGAGCTTTTAGATGAATCTTCAAGTTGCTTTCGTAAATTTTTAAGTCTGTTTTGGAGAAAATGTGGAACAGTAGAAGAAGCTGTATTTGAATTAAAAATATTCAACGGGATTTTTTTCGGCGAGGCTCTGCAATAGCTCACGGAAAAGTTTTGATCGTTGATTGAAAATACGCTATGCCAATGTAGAGTGCTTAAAAAGTTATTTAATAATTCATGGTTTGTGTAAGCAAAGTCAATGTTATTGCATTTAACCTCAGGCTTCGTAAGAAGGGGGACTGGAAAACAACAGTGAAGTATTGAGTGGTCACCTGTGAAAAGATCACGATGGAAATTCATAAAGAGAGGGTTGACATCATTTGTAAAAATTAAATCTAAATTTTGCCAGTTCTAGTAACTGACCTGACCAGTTGGGACATGTTTATAAAGTTAATAGTATCGACCAATTTCTGATGTTTTGGCGGAGTGGAATTTGCCTGCCAGTCAAGGTCTGGCAGATTAAAATCGCCTACGATTATTTTGACATCAAATTGAGTCCCTGTAACTTTTTCAAATAGGTCACAGAGCTCGCTTTCATTTCCAGAATAACACGGAGGATTATAGACAAAGTCAATTATCGCTTTTTTACTGTGCGTGAGGATGACTGAAGCATAGTATACATCTCCAGAAAAGGACGAAATGCTCAGCTGAAAAGGGAAATGTACACAGGATGAATTGATATAAAAGGCAACCACTGACAAGTTTTTCAGCGCGGTCTTGTCGGTACAAATTGAAATTATCTATAGCAAGCTTTGAGTCAGAAATAAGAGAGTGAGCTTAGGATTCAGTAATGCACAGCACATCTGGATCAAGCTCAAAGGCTACTGTTGTAAGCTCAGCCATCTTATTTACAACTGATCTTGCATTGAGTGAAACAAAGCTGAGTGTATTCCTGAGCAGCAAGTTACGCTCCTCAGTATTTATAAAAAAAGGAACCTATGGTAGCGCAGAAAAAATACTGGAGAGAAGAAACGGAAGGTGGGAAACAAAATTTGTCAAAATGTTACTGTTAAATGAACTTAAATTACTGTACAACGGCATATTTGGATGAAAAAAATGGAAAAGAAGGCTATATTATGGCGTAGGAAAGAAAGTGGGTGGCATAGAAATGAGATTTTGTGGGAAGTTAGCATAAAGTGGCGGAAAACGTGCATTTGAAAAAGGAATATATGATTTCAAAAAACTGGTAACATAATCAGAAGGGTTAATTATTTAGGGATTTCGGGTACTTTTAAGGTTGGGAAGATGCTAACGTTAGCGTTCGCATCTGTTGTAGATGCTGAGATGTTAGCAGGTTTCCCATCGGTATTGACAATACTGATTTTAATGCCTGTCTTAGCCAGTAATTTAGAGTTACTGGGAGTTTTCTTAGGTTTACTAGATTTGGCAGCTAAAGCAATCGTTGTTTGCTTGGGAGGAGAAAGAACTGGCGTTGACACTATTTCACTTGAACCAGGAACAAGGTTACTGGATGAAGATTCAGCTGGAATCGAAATTCCTGTTGATCCGGAGGGCCGTGGGCTTACATTAGCTAGAGGGCATAACTTTGAGATAGCTTTTGGTATTGAAGGTGTAGACAAGGTTTCTCGTTTGCTAATGAGGGTGTAACCCGACGTTCCATTGGGGTTTTATCCCTACAGATCAACTATTTTTTTTTCAAATATTGCGTCGCATCTTGAGGGATATTTTGGCTTTTAACTGCTCACAAATTTATTCTATGTACAAATTTTGTCTGATTTGTTCGTAATTTCTAAATTTTTGGCGTTTATAATTGTCGAGGTCTTGGTGAGCACATTGGTTGGTTGTCTGACTTTGCGGTTTCTGAGAGCTTTAAACTCTCCGCTCCTTACCCCCTTTACAAACTTGTGATAAAAATTACCCAACTAAGATTTGGTCTAATTTTAACGCAGGTTTTTACAGGTAGTCCCTATAACATGCATAAATTTTTGCACAAACTATCCAAATTATAAATCCTATATTTGACTTTATTCTCTTAGAACGCTTTGGCGGCACATACGAGTATTCGTCCGGTTGATCACGTATTCAGATGGATTTTGAGGTGGCGTGCGCGCCGGATGAATTGCACGATAAACTTCAGCGGTTTTACCGAATTGGTATGTTTTGCATTCATCTTTCATGCTCTTTTTATTTCCTGTATTATCTCCTAGGTTTTTTGTGCTCTCTGTTCAGCTGGCGTAGACTTTATAACCGACTGCCTCAAATGTTACTTTATTGAAATCTTGTGTCTATCCAAAAATTTGCTTTTCATATCTACAGCCTCCTCTATGGTAAATATATCTCACACTTACATTAAAAATAGCTATCACACGTGTCTGTCGTAGTAAAGTCTCCTTTATCATGTTATAACTGTGGGTTTATGTTAAGCAAACGAGAAGCGTATACGCTTTTTCATTTTTAATTACTTCGTTACCTTGCATTCGTTAGTCGAGATATGATGACGGAAATATTCACAATTTTCATGTGACCCTCCACCTAAATAGATTGTCATGATTTGGTATGTAAGTTGGGCTCAATACAGGACTCGTAAGGAAGTCAAGATATCCTACGAGCAAAAGTATGTAATAGTCTCATTTTCAACACAGGCACCAGCTTTTCTTCCACGAGTCGTCTCAATTTTGACGTACTGTTGAGCCCTTGGCTTGACAGCAAATAAAACACAAGCCTAGGCCGTTATGCTCGTCAACCTTTGCTATTACGTTGGAATGTTTAAAATAGTAGTCTATGGCATTGATTAGATCGGATTCACTCTGTGACACCTTCAGATTCCGTAAAATTTAGTGAAGTTTGCTTCTTTCCTGTGCTTATTTCCACGTAAATTTTTCCTGAACATACATTGCTATTCTTTGTGCTGCAGTGTATGCAAATGCACATTCTAAATGTCCTTAAAGTGAGTCCGGCGTGTTGCCCCTCTCTTATTCATCTCATGCACACTGCCGGTCCGAGAAAACCTAAATAAATTTCTCGCTGATATTTATGCTTCTTATGCATTTCCTCTTGTTGTGTTCACTATAAGCCATTTTCGTGGATTCTTGTTGAAATTCCATTTTCAATATGAACGGTCCTTCTTTCTGTTGCAAAGGTCTTACGGGTTTGATGTGGCATTATTTAATCGTTATCAGAGGTGCCTGCAAGCATTCCTTACTGTCTGCAAAATTTCATAATTTGAACTGAAGAAGTTCCTTGTGTAAAAAATTAATCGCTGTAACATTCGCCCGCTATCTCATTCAGTGAACCTATTTGTATTCCCTTTTCTTCCTGTTCAGTGCTAGTGAGCTTGACAGTTCTTCTGCTCACCGAGTTTGATGAGTGTGCCATATTTTTAATACTTACGGTCACTGATTTGTCAGCCACCCATTCCCTCCCTAGTAACTCGGATCTTTATATGCGACAATAGTAGCAGTTAAGTTGATGTGTTCTCAGTTCCAAAAAGTTGCTTTAAGGTTTTCTATGCGGGCAGGTCTTTAAATATTTCACATATAGGTTTTTTGAGGTCTTCTCGCTATAACTGAATCTTCAAAACCTATTAACGAGGCAACGTTATCAGTATGACATAAAAAATACCTGTTCAGTATCTCCTGCTCCGCTTTTATCTTTAGCTTCGATAAAATCGCATGTTTGTCGGTGTTTGCTAGCACAGTTCGCCTTAGTAACAAACTTGCCGCGCTTCTGTGACCTCTTCTTTCAGAAGGGAAACGTCGGCTTTTCTTACAGTCAGTCTTCACTGGAGACCTCCAGCGTTTTGCACCTTTAAGTACCCGAAGTTACCTGTGCTTAGGCTTAACGGGAGGTTTTATTCCCGATAGAGTGGATGGGCAAAAAGCACTTTCCTTTATTCGTCATAACGTGTTATAGTGGGATGCGACTAAACTTCTCGTGTGACATTGGACTACGTTGACTAATGTGGGTCATTATTTTTTTGCAACACCTGAGGTATTTGCATGTCGAAATTTCCTCCATTCTTTGAGCTATCTTGGTTGCAATTTATTATTTTAGGCAACATTTGCTTTACGTATTGCCAAAATGTTCCTAAACCGTTCAATAAAACTTATTTTTCGTTCTTTTCAGTGAAAGACCAACTCATTAACTATCAGCATCCGTTTAGCGGCTTGTTCCCTTGCAAACCTGGCCCACCTCAGGGCTGTGTATGTCATGTTCGTGACTCTGTTTACTGCGCGACTGCAGTTTGGGCTCTCCATCGTTGCTTTCAGTAAGTTAATGGGTGTTGTTCCTTTTTATTTTATGGGTCTTGGAACAGAGGCTATTCGCCTGCATATTAGAGCATGAATATGTCGAATGCAACATCTTTCTGAGTCACACACTTAATTGTGAATCAACAGATGGGTAGCAGCCACATCTCAAATCATTTTAAATGCCAATATGTCGATATTCGTTATACGAGTGCTTCGGTTCTTTTTATCCCTCCATAGGCGTTTGGGCGATGAATCCGGTCAAAGTTTCGAACTGCGTCAATCAGCGATCAAATGCATGCGTGCAATCCTTCAGGCCTGGATGCAACAGACCGTTCGTGTAGGTTGCTTACGTCTTTTTGATTTTTTACACCAACCATATAACCACGTTTCATCTTCTTAGTAGCATTCCTCTCCTCTTCTTGCAGTTAGAACAGTTCAAAACTGCACAGAACTTGGAGACTTGCCTCTCTACTCGACTTGACTACGCGACTGGCCAGCCAATCGAAGGAAAGGATTACAATCACCTACAAATGGACTGTGTCGGCCTGTATGTCCTCCAACTTGCACAGATGATTTTATCGGGCCTGCAGGTAGGTTTTATTCCTCAGTGTTCTTCATTCTTGCGAAAAATCATATTTTTACTTTCAATGCTTTCGTCCACAAGATTATTCACACAAAGACGGAAGCGGCCTTTGTACAAAACTTGATATTCTATTTGGAGCGTGCCTATCGCATACCAGATTATGGGATGTGGGAGCGTGGCTCAAAGCAGAACAGGAATATCACTGAGCTGCATGCAAGGTATTTATTTGAGGTTTGCCTCTTATGATTCCCTTTTAAAGAAATACTTTTTATTTAAATTTCTCCCCTTGACATGAGAGCAATATTCACAACCGAAATAACTCGGTCTCCATTTTTCTTTTTTTCCTTTGATTAGCTCGATTGGTATGGCCAAAGCTGCCATGGAGTCGCTGTCCGGTTTCAATCTTTTCGGTGTCGAGGGAGACCATTCGACGGTCATTTTTACAGAGGGTGACGCTCACAGTCGAAATAGCATGATTCTCGATACTCTTCTTCCGCGAGAATCAGCTTCAAAGGTCTGGCATTTTTGATTTATTTACCACCTTAGTACTTGATGCATGGGTATATTTTCATAACGCTTTACAGTAGGCAGCATTTTCTTTTCCAGCGGACAATTTTACAGTGCTTTGATTTCTTCAGCATGTATTTACCGCCTCAATGAAGGCGATTTTTTACTCTTACAAAGGTGCTTTGTTAAATTGGCATACCTTTCAACCCTCCTAGGTACCTCTAGGACTTAAACTAGAAAGTATATTAGGTCATCTTATTCTCTTACCATTAATGCTCTGCAAAACAGCTCGGCCGCCGCATCTTAGTTAGCCGGACATAAAATCGATCGTTTTTATCATCATGTAGTTTCGTTACTTCGTAACAATTACCGAGTCCTACACCTGCCCCTTAAAACGTGACTGCGATTGCTTCTCGTATAACGAATCTCCTCAATGCCGACGATTACAGACCGTGAAATGAATTTCCACCACAACTTTGGAGTTTTATCGAACCTTCTTTGTCGGCGAAATGACAAAATTACGCCGTAGTTCCTGGCATCTGTCCTGGAATGGTTAATTGGTCAATCAGGTAGTTTAAACGGGTATTGATAATCAAACTATCTTTCACCACCTACGACTACTACATTTTCCCAATCTATTAAGCACTCAGTAGGTGAATTCATCTTTGAGCTAGCAATGTGTGGCAAAACTACTCGCCTTGTTCGACACGCATCTAATCAACGATAATGCGATACGTCCGGTCTGTCAGAACAGGCCATAGAGTTATCTGGGGATGGTTTTTGCGAAGAAGATCTGGATGTTTCCACCTAGTTTCAGAAATGTAGCACGAAGTAAGGTTGGCTGCAGCCACATCAACCTCGATGTTTGTCTTCTTTTAAGTCACACGACAAGACAATAAGCACTTTTGAACACTGTTCACATTGTATACCACACTTTATTTTTTTTCACGTGCCAGTCAGCAGCATAGAGAAACAGGAAGGTCCAGCATTTTGTCTCCGCAATAAACCATAGCACGTAGTAATAGCCTCTTAAGCAGCGATTATTTTTGGTATATTGTTGGTTAGAAACCTGTGATCCTTGAAATAGGCGAGATTTTACGAACACTGTCGAGGTCACTTCGCACATAGAAAGAAATCCACTGGAAGGGGTTCTGTGATTTAGGATGTCTTTTCTAATATCCGCGCGGTCGATCCGATCAAACTGCTGATAGGTACATAATTGGAGCATTCTAATTTGTATCTTTCTTCAGAAAGGAAGCGCAATGGCGTTTTCTCATCCCTGCCAAACCTGATAACTCAATAGTCGCGGAGGAGATCCAAAATTGTCCCGATGGCTCAGGCGTTTTGTACGAGTAAATTGGTCCAGATTGGAGCAGACTTCCATGGCAGCTGCCCTATCCACTATTCGGACATCCTCCGTCCTCCATTTGTAAAAGTAGTCAAGGCTCTTGGAGATTAACTTGGTTGCAGCAGTGAACAAGACCACTAAATCATTTATGCGTGCTACGCGTAACACTGTCCTCGACTCCACATGTTCCAGGCTTCGTTCAACTTGGTATCCTAAGTCTCACGCAAGTGACTGACATAAAGAACACATTTAGAATCATTGGTCATCTCGATGCTGTCTGACAGCTTTCCAGATCACAACTGTTGGTGTGTCGTGATAATCTGCAGGGCGTTGGGATGATTGTGGTCAAGAGTGTGAAGATTTTCCATCAAACAGGATTGTCTGCGCTTTGTCTCGCTCTTTCATCATGCACCAGGGCCTGTCGGCTGACTTTTAATTATACCGGGCGCAGTGAATGACTTGATTCATATCCTATAAGTATCACGATAATTGACAACTTGGCGTGACCTGACGAACACCTGCCATGATCGGGTATGGCTCCCCTCTTTCGTTGATTACAAAATCGTACATAAAGCTTCGAAGTCCCACCTTAGCAATCAACAGTACGATCGGAATCGGCAGTCAACCAGGTAACATGGTTCTCTTTCAATCTTTCATAAAGTAATCTCGAGCGTTTTATCATCTTAAACTATGCCTAAAGAAACCTTCAGCGTTCTGGCCAGATAAAGCCAGTGATTCGCAACAAGCGTGGACTCTACCGACCGTCAATTCATTTCTTATTCAAGTTTCGTCATCAGGACGCATCGACCACTTCTATTTTAGCGCCTTACCTACAAGCAGTGTCTATGAACCTTTTGTGAGAAATTTTCGTTGTGGCACCCTTGTTATAATTCTTCTCGTATCCGCCCTCCAGCAGGTCTACAATTTCCGATTGTAGCACTGTAAACCAGATCGTGGGAGATAAATAGATACACTCGTTTAACATGCTCAAATATGTCCACTTTTCCAAATAGGGTACAGATGCAGCCCTCATTCCAACACTTTGCTGGCCCGCATTCGCCATCCATACGCCTGAGATTCACAAAATCACCATGAAACGTGTTGACGTCCTGAAAGGCAACTACGGCTACAAACGCTTTACCCGCGACGGCTACGCCACTGTCCTCGAGACCTGCACCATCTACACGCAGGGTGAACTCTCGAAATTTCGAGGCATAGAAAATGAGTGGCCCATGTTCTTTGCCTACCAGATAATTGCCTGTTATTTTGCCAAGGACTACGAGAAGGCGCAGATGTTTGAAGACCTGTTGGAGCCTCTCTTAGTAACCCCGGTTTCTGAAAAGTATCCTTGGTTGCCTAAGTACTACTTTGTACCGGAGGATTCTCTCGACGAGGAGCGTGAGACGCCGGGCAAAGCAATTCGAAAAAGCAACTTCAAATTACAGGCGGAACCCCGATTTTTATGGGGCCAGTCAGTCTTCATTGTCTCCCAATTAATGAGTAAGTTCGCCCGAAACTGAATGCGTATGTGAATTCTTCAAAACCAAATACGTTGACGCATTTTTTTAATTTATCCTTTAATGCAAATTATTTAAATCCAAGGCTTTCGTCGAAGATCATGTATAATTTGATATTGGAATTATTTCATTGGAACTGGAGCTCCAGGCAGTGCTCGAACGCTCTCAGTCCAATGTGTGAGAAGAAATAGATGCGATTGCTGGGACAAGAGCTTTATTCACCTGACGTTTCGGACTCCAACTTGAACCCATCATCAGAGACAGTATCAGATGCGGGTAATTCGTACACAGGGTGTTGCAGTATTTACAGGATGCCGTCGCTATGCTACTACACGCCTATGGCAATTAACAGCTCCCCCTTCAGCTATGGAGACTGCGCTCTGGTGCGTTAATTGTTTAAGGGCTAGAGACTCAGTTCGGCCAGATCAATCGCCCAGGCGCTCAGGCGAACACATTTTCCAACACCAGTACCGGTGAGCCAGATGGCCGAGTAATCATCACACCAACCTCCGACACGTGTGACGAAATTTCAGCGGCTAACGACCCGCATGCCGGTCATCAAACAATTAACGTACCAGAGCGCAGTCGTCATCGCTGAAGGGCGAGCTGTTAATTGCCGTAGGCGTGCCGAAGCTTAGCGACGGCATCCTATAAATACTGCAACTCCCTGTGTACGAATGACCCATATCTGATACCGTCTCTGATGATGGGTTCGAGTTGGAATCTGAAACGTCAGGCGAATAAAGCTCTTGTTCCGGTGATCGCATCTACTTCTTTTCTATTACTTCCTGGGACTCGCATTTCGCTTGTATTGGCAAGCCAAAGCATTTACATTTATCGATTGTGATTGGCTACGCGCCCACCTGTGTTTTCTGTAGCCGACGTCTCCATGATAGCGGAAATACTAATTTCCCTCCTGTTAACTGGAGATCTCGATGCGCGTCATTCTCACAGACGGGACCCGAGTCTGTTTATGCAGTAGTGAGAGCTCTGCTTGCTGCGCAAGCTACGCGAGGTTCGATTCTTTGATGTACATTCCGGTCTATGATCTCACAGGCTGATGATGGCCAAAAATGAGCGTGCTACAGCTCCTGTCCTTGTCGATGAAAGCTTCTCGATCTACCTAACGCCCGTTGTTTAACTCATACGTTTTACGGTTGACGTATTTCTTTTGGCAGGAGCAATTGCGCTTATTTTGACTAAAGACGAAAAACATGTTCGTATTTTTCAGGCAGTGGCCTCCTTCAGATACACGACCTTGATCCATTAGGTCGTCACTGTCCCGCGAACTCACGCCCACTGTCTCTGGTTTCACGCTATTCGACTATATCGGTAATTTATGTATAGTTTCTCTTGCTTTTCTATGTATCCATTGTTTTACATGCGGAGGCCAGTTGACTGAAACGCCTTCGTGCTGCTCTCCGGTTTAAATATCTAACATCGCCTCCTATTACTAGCATATCCTGAGCGTTGGGCGATTCAGGCTTCTTGAGACTTTATCTCAACCTGTTTGTTATATTGGACTGGTATCATGGAACTGTAGGTCAGTAGCAGAGCGTTTTTCCGTCCTGTCTCAGCCCTGTAGGCTTGAGTTTTAATATCAGGTTTAATCTAGGATGGCGTCAGCAGTTAAGCCACAAATAATTTTTTTTACTTTTTCTACCCTTGGCGACGCGTCTGTTAGTTTTTCCTACTTTGGACAATCTCCTACCACCTCGGTCACTAGCAATTTTTCAATTCTATTACAGAGTCGCCCAGCAACAATGCTTGTTCAAGTTGTCCTCATAGCTGAGTCGACACGCCTCCAGCAGATTCTGGCGACGTATGGTATCAGGACACAAACGCCTGTCGAAATTGAACCCCTCAAGGTCAGTTACTTTCGGCCTCACATCCTATCGTTCGCCTGCTTTTTATTGAAGGTGGCTATGCTCATCTGATCATGCTTGTACCTTAATGAACGATGTTCCGTTTTGGTGCCTTGCCTACCACGGTAGATTCGGACGTGTCCGGGGAAATCCAACCCTCATTCATAATGTATGTTAATCGTGAAGCAAGTTGAGATGTCGTGAAGGCTGGTTGTACGAGTTGTCTCTCACGTGAATTTGGTTGATTTTGTTCACATTAACATAGGGATGTCAGAGGAGAATGATCGTGACCCATATCGTGCGATCATATTAACAGCAAATAGGATTGGTGTGGCCTGCGTTCATAGTCTTCCTCGGCAGGGCGTCACGTTGTTTCTTTAAGCAGGAACAATGAGAGTTTAATACATCTGTAAACATTTGCCTGTTGATTAACAACGTTTCAGTGACGAAGTTACCCGAATGAGCCTTGATCGCCTGTGCGAAGATAACTAACCCGTAGACACCAAACCGTCGAGTACTTGTCGGGGTAAGTAAGTGAATAGGAAGGGGAATGTCTTGATCTTAACTTTGATTATTGCATGGGAGGTTTTGAAATCATTTCGCACTCTACATTGGTTTGAATTTTGAGTAGCAAGAAGAGAATTTTTTTAATTGAGTGTACATACTGCAAACAATTGTCTTCCATCGAAAAGTGGATTAAAAAACGCTTTTCACCAAGAATCCTTCGCCTGACGTCCATCGATACCCTTATCGTCCAACCAGAACAATTTTATGCAAAACGGTTATTCTTTCGCGAAAGACTTCCGTGGAAATCTTAGCTTGAGCTACGCAGCCTACTTGTCCAAAACACTGCATCAAACTGTTCGTCGAATTAGTGGAGCTTCATCTATAAAAGGCCGAGTCGATCATTTCTACACTGCTTGTCAGTTTATCCAAAATAGGCTTACCTGAAAACGTTCACCAGGCCTTTCCTTTTTGCAATATTTCGACAAACTTAACATAAGCATAGCCATTATCTACATTTGTGCTGTAAAAAAAGCCTCATTATCCTGCAGATTCTTCCTTTTTCGTAAATTCACAGCATGACAGATATGTGCACTGTTACCCAAAGTGATGGCATGGGGTCGATCTGCCGACCTTAGACATTCTAGTCGTGCACGCTAACCACTCGGCCACCGCATCACGATGGCGAGCGATATCGAAAAATTTAGTTGATTGTATGGGCGTACCACATGCCGATAGAATTTGTAGTGGATGCCAGGTGTTAGCCGGCAAGATCACTCATCTTGAGGAGGAGATTGAGAAGATGAAAATCCTGTTGCGGTCTGGGTTAGACACAGTCGACGATAAGAATGCACCTATTGGATGGATAACTAGAAGTAGGGCAACAGAACCTCGCGTAAAACGTACGCCAGCAACAATTTCCGTAGCTGTTACGGCAGCCCCAGAACGAACAGCAAAAATGTAAGACGAAAACAACCAGCGAGATAACTAGAAAAAAAAATCTGTCAGTAAAAAGGCAAGAGTAATAGATCAGCGCTTCCGAGACATATCTCCGCCAAACCCGAACCAGAAACCACGACGAGCGTGGCGCCTATCACGTTAGACACTGTAAGTCCTAAAACTATAAGCGAATCGCAAAAAAATTACAGCTTGTTAAACCAAGTACGAGCAGTGCTATCGATTCCCCCACCAGAACTACTGATTACAATGCACTGCCTTCTGTGCCAGGTACTTCTCCCAAGTCGGGCAAAATAGGCCACGAACAAGCATGTGCTCCGCCATCCCCAGCGACTAGTGTCAGAGCAATACATCATTTAGCGAACGACACTCCAATGGTAAATACAAATCAAATTGATAGAAAAAATGCATCATTCTTCAGGAAATCTCAGAATAAACTGAAATCACATCCACGGAGCGAGTTTCGGATGACCTAACGCTCTTCCAGGGCCTGCGTACTATCATTTTGGAACCCTCTAAGGCAGTCGAAGTGATCAAAGCCTTCTGCCTTGGGAAACGGGCAGAAAACCCACCGGAATCAGCACGCCCTCGACCTCTTAAAGTTGTGCTGGTCAGTAGCAAGTAGTCTAGGCTCATTCTTTCTAGACGATTTAGAATAAAAGGCTCCAACCCCGGCGTTTTTCGCAACGGGACTTCTCGTCAGCAGAAAGGTTGAAACGTCGCATACTAGTTCTAGAAGTGAGAGAGCAGTTCAGCGAGGGGGAGTGAAATTTCGATTATCTACGACAACCAAGTGAGGCAGCGTCCACCATTTTTCAATTGGGCGGGCCCGGTACGGATGACCGCGCAGCCGAGGGATTAACTGAAGGCCCGAGCCGCATTTCAACCTATAAGTCTCTTAAACCGGAAGTTAAAAGTCATGTACACCAATGCGCAAAGCATGTTATCAAAGTTTGACGAGATGAAGATCCATGTCTGTGATCTCTCACCAGACGTAATTTCCTTGACAAAAACCTGGTTGTCCCAACACGTGGACGACCGTGAGTTAACTATACCTGGCTACCGGCTATTAAGAAGAGACCGGGAAGGGCGTCAAGGAGCAGGAGTTGTTACGTACGTAAAACACAGACTCCTTGTGTCAGAAAAAACAGAACAGTTTGCATGTAGCTCCGAAACTATTTGGCTCACTATAAAGGCGCCGAGATCATACAACCTTGAATTTCTGACCGTCTACCGACCACCAAGAAGTGACTCTGAGGCCGACGCTCACCTGTTAGAAGAGCTAGAAAAATTTGCCTCTCGATTTGACGTCTTGATAACGGGCGACTTCAATGCACTGCTCATTGACTGGAGTTAAGTATGTGCACGTGGTCCAGAACTAGCCTTTGATCGACGTTTATTGGACATGTCACTGAGGCCATTCCTCACTCAACACGTCTTATTTACAACGAGGGTGCGGGAGGGACAGCGGTCAAACTGTTTGGTACTGGTGTTTACGAAATCGCTAGATATTATTGATGAGATGCGATATCTGCCTCCCCTAGGTCGGAGTGCCCGCGTACTACTTCACTGGGACTATTCAATGTTTTCTGAGCCTGAACAGCCCACCAAATTTAGAAGAAATATTTGGCGTGGTGACTATGATCAAATGAAGACTCAACTCAACCACATCAACTGGGAATCAGCTTTTTATGGCAATGTGGCCGAGGTTTGGGAATTGTTCAGTGAGTTATTGCATATTCTCCTCAGCAACCACTGCCCGATTTCACGTAAGACTGGATAAAGGACCCCAGTGGCTGACTCAAACGTTGAAAAAGGAAGTGAATAAAAAGTGGAGGTTGTGGAAGAAATCACTCGCTGATGAGAATTATGTGTTCATAAACGTATACAACGCACAAAAGAACAAAGTTAAACGGCTTCTCCTCAGGACACGACAAGATTTCGAAAAAAGCCTGTTGAACTGTGCAGTGGAAATCCGATGTTATTCTATAACTACATTAGAAGGAGCACGCGTACCAAAGACTAGCGAAAACCTAGAGCTTTGTGAGGATGGAGCAAAAGCGGAGCACTTTTCAGAATTATTTAAATCTGTCTTTAGGAATGAAAGCGTATTTATTCCTCCAGACTTAAATGAGGTTCCAACAATACAGGTTGTATCTTTTGACAAAGCAAATGTTCATGAAGAGCTGTTGGCTCTAAATGAGTCTAAATCACCGGGTCCAGATGATATAGCGCCAAAGTTACTAAAGAAACTCGCCAAACCGTTGTCAATGCCTTTCCAAACCTCGTTCGAAGCCGGCACGTTAATTGTTGATTGGAAATCTGCACGAATCACACCACTTTATAAAGGTTGCAGCAAGGTCTCCGCAAATAATTACAGACCAATTAGCCTTACCTCGATCTGCTAAAAAATCATGGAAAAAATAATAAAGCGAAAACTAATGCACTTCTTAGAGCAGTATCAATTATTATCCGATGCGCAGCATGGATTCCGAAGTGGCAGGTCTTGCGTAACGAACTTGCTCTATTGTTTGGAACACTGGACTCGAGCTGCACGTAGTCTACATTGACTTTAAAAAGGCATTTGATAGTGTCCCACACCAGCGACTCCTACACAAACTCAACCAAACAGACATTAGGGGTAATCTCTTATTTGGCCGCTCTCAAACCGTCCATGTCGGTACTCAGCAGTCGGCGGAGGTTACGGTTGAAAGCGGTGTTCCCCAGTGCTCCGTTCTTGACCCTAATCTGTTCATTTTGTACGTCAACGACTGCGTCAATGAACTGGATTGTGATGTCTCCATGTTTGCGGATGATATTAAGCTATGGAGGGTTATCCGAACTGCAGTTGACGTAAAGCATTTGCAGGAAAACCTCAACCGACTTCAACAATCGTCGAAGGACTGGCTTTTACCGTTCAATGAGAACTACTGCACTATTCTACGAGTCAATAGAACTAGCACTCCGAACCTCATGGATTACTGCCTGAATGGTATACGATAACATGAAATTGACGCACAGAAGGACTTGAGAGTGTGGATCCGACTTCATTTAAACTCGCTGCATTGTTCAAAGGTAGCCAAGTCTGCGATTTCAGCTCTGTACCTTGTCAAGCGGGCTTTCTCTGCCTTTGATGAAGACTGCTTTTCCAAAGTCTTTCTAGCTTTTTGTGGCCGAAATTGTACTTCGCTATCCAAGCTTGTAGACCCTGGACCGCGAAGGACCTCAATATCCTCGAAAAGGTTCAAAGGCACGCAACCAAACTTGTGACTGGACAGGGCTCATTGCCCTATGAAACCCGATTAGCTGACCTTGATCTCTTTCCCACGAATTACAGGCAGCTATGAGGTGACTTGATACAAACATTCCGTATCATGTGCGGTCAGGACTGCTGCCTCGTACCTGGAGACTTCTTCCAGTTAGAAAAAACCACGAACTTGAGAGGTCATCCACTCAAACTACGTGTGACTGGGGCCAGACTGAACACACGAAAGTTCTTCTCCAAGAGGGTTGTCGACGCTTGAAATGCTCGGCCTCGGGATGTTGTTATGGCTACTTGCGTTGAGCTTTTTGAGAAAAAACTGGATCAGTATAGCAGTGCCCACTATAATACCACCAGATCTTAGTCACGACCAGGTTGAATCACATTCTTATTATTACAATACTACTTACCATATTTAAGTACCATTTTATAGCATTATGTATTATCTCAAACTCATCGCATGTGCCTCACTCGCGAGATTCTTGTTAACAACAGTAGCATGCCCTTATACTTCTCGCATGTGTGAGTACACGTTTATGTTTACGCTTCGATTAGCCAACGGTTGCTTTTTTCCGCACGTGATTATGGAAACCACCTTTTTTTTAATTTTCCTGATGTATCAGTGCTTTTTTAGCCATACTGTAACCAAGAGAGGGTTTAAAGGCGTTTACCTATATTTCCCTTAATAAAATGAACTAATCTCATCGTGCGACAGTTACAGGGCTTGGATTACTCTGTTTGAGATGAATTTGTCGGATGTGACCTATAGCTCCAGTCGCATCTGATTAAACGTTGCTCCCTCTGTTATAACGTAAGTAGACGTTGATTTAGCACCGACCGTTATCAGATTATACACTCACTCGTTGAAAAAAAAACACCAGAATGTATTTGCGACGCGTACGATCTTGTCGACCATTGATGAGTTCCGCGTGGAATGACAAACTCTTAAAACTGAATATTTTTTTGGTGTATGAATGCTCACTGATCGGTTACGGGACTTGGGGCTCACTCATGAGCCCCGTCAGCGGCCCCACAGTGTCTAGTATTATAGGTAGAACTTTACCAACAAAGACAAGAGAGACTGGAATGACCATTTCTGGCTTATTAGTCATAATTGGCCAACCATACCTAACCCCAGGTGCTGCAACACCCGAGGTTCGAACCCGTGACCCCCTGATTAGAGGTTAAACCCTAACCCACTGTGCCATGAGCTCGTTGTCCCGTCGGTCTCGATCGGATATATAAGCGTTGGTGGATGGACACAGTGGGTTAGAGCTTTGGACTTCCAATCAACATGTCGCGCGTTCAAGCCTCGGGTGGTGTACCGCCTGGGGTTGGGCATGACTGGCTGATGATGGCTAATAGGCCAGAAATGGTCATTTCAGTTTGCCTTGTCTTTGTCGTTAATGTCTATCTGTCCAGATATTTTTTTATTAACAGTTAACTTAAGGGATTTCCTCATCCCCTGTATCTGATGCACACAGCATCCCCCACTCTCACTCTCTTCTCATTTTAGTTATGGCCGCCACACCTCATTGTCAGGGCCTGTTTGTTTATGGGTCTGAGCAAGCGTCTTCGTTTGAATGGCCGACCACCGAGACCGCTTGGACCCATTGGAACTAGCAAATTCTATCGGTACGTCATTTCAGCGTTATTTACTCACAAGCGTCTAATATTTACATGTTTACGCGTTTCGGTAGAAGCAGATGCCTGCTGTGTCTGTGGTATCCCAAAGTTTGTCGTAGAAAGACGCGGCGTGTATTTCTTCAGATTACCTAGTCACTTAAAATGCAATCTTCGGTTCGGCCCACCCTGGTTGTTTTTCTCTTCTTTGTCTCTCATGCCAAGTACACTGGAGATCGGCTTCATGCTCATGTGTATGCTGTCATTTTAGTCTGATAAAGATTATATTAATGTGTACTCTTGGTTCTGCCACGCTCTTTTGTCTTTTGCGGAAAAGACTGTTCGTTCTTGCATATCGTAAAGTTTTACCAACCAAATCGTTTTGATACTATAACGCTGGGGATGGTCTTGATTTATTCTATAGGTGTATAGATACCAGCTTTCCGTCGTCCGAAGTTTACTTGAATTAGGTGACTATTCCTTTGATTGACTTTATGTTATTTGCTAGTCAACATAATCCTTTTTGCAGTTTTTGATTTGGAAATTAACGTTTATGCTCTTACTTCGAAGAATTTTTCACCATTTGCCTTTATAGTCCAGTATCCTACTTTATCTGTCTTTTAGTATTTGCGGCTCAACTGTGCTCGTGTTCCCCCACCTCTTTGAGAACCAAAGTTTTTACTTCAGCTACGACATGCGTGCTGTCATTGAGGAGGTGAAGGTAGGTCCCCTATCGACTGCGTTATATCCTATCTCTCTTAATATTCCGAGTTTCGGGTTTTCTAGGCTGCCCACATTTTTCTACTAAACAGCAGAAAACTTAAATCAAACCGTAATGTTGGACTCACCATTGTGATAGTGACTGTTGTGCATCTGCTGCCAGCCCAAGCTATCGAAATCTATGTTATTCCATCTGTTGTACAGCTGTCTCCGAAACGAATCGTTGTTTTAACCTTAAGTGCTACAAGATCATAGACTATTTCATCCGAAATAGCCGTTTCTTTTGTATAAAGAAGCAGCGGAATAAAAATCTAACGCCTTTTTGTATCCTGCCATGTGGTCTTAATATAACAGGATTAAACCCTTAAAGTTCGGTATTCTCTAGGATAATAACCCGAGACTCTATTGATTTTTCTTTTATGTTTTCATGTTCTGTTCTCAAATATATTCTAGTAGATTATTTTTAAAAAATCAGAATTCAACTTGGTTACTCGCTTATTTTTTTTTTTATCTTTCCGCCTTCTTCCTTTTTACCTTAGAATGATCTGGTCTTCTTATCAAAATGCTGGAGAATGAAGGGCAGACCGACGTACTGTTTCTTAGTTAAGGAAGACATGATACTGTGAGTTCAATTTTAATACCCGTCACAAGTTTAATCCACGTACATTCTCCGAACAGTTTGCAGTCCACAGTTTTTATGTGACTTCTTGAAGTATTTTGGACTGTAAACTGAATTTGGATGCACACATCTGCTGACGTACCATGTGACCTTGCTGCCAAACTGTACGCTGAATTGTCAGCACTAAGATGCGGGCTCTTAACCTCCCTTCGGCGACCGACTGTTATGTTGGATTGGTTTCTTTATTTAGCGTCCTTCAATTCTGTAGTGAAAAGGACGACCTGGGAATAACCTCGGAATTTCCTTAATTTACGAAGCGCCCATTACGCGCGCTTAGATCCTGCTCGCGCTACCAGACGTTTTTGAATAAGTGGTTACTGACTCCTATTAGTAGGTTGTTTTGCTTGATTAAGTTTTGCATCCGCCTTTTGTTGTACCATGCCTACCCGGACACCGTATATGCACAACCCACCCATTTTCTAGCCTCCGATTTTTGTTAGCTGTAATTAGATGGCTTTCCTAACTAACGGGGGGATACTATTACGTCATTTGATTATGGTAAACTGATAACGCAGTCTTCACCACTGTGGTTCAGTTCAGTGTATTAATGGGCAATATGCAGTCACCCACGACGGTTGTGGCTGTCACTAGGGCGGTTGCCCTTTTTAGCTCTATGGGTACTGAGATTTTCGACTTTTTCGTTAGCTTTTAGCCTGCTAATCTACTTGATTATGCTTATTTTTACGCAGTGCCATTAAAGTTCACACTGTCACTTAATGGGTCCCCGACTAGTTTAAGACAAAACGAAATCTATTTTCTCTTCTCTTATCTTTCGTGTTAGCAACAATAGAGATGTCTGCATGTTGTCATTATAGTCGATTGCAAAGATTGACTTCGCAGTTTTCAGAAAAAAATAATTTAATTCTGAAATATACCTTTCTTAGGGTTTCGCGCAGTCTCGACCTAGGAATAAAATTTCGGACCCATGTTGTTGTCTCTGAAATTAATATTACAGGAAGGTCTGAAGGTTGTTTACGCCAATTTTTGCTTGATTACACAAGGGCTATGATCTTTGAGGCTCAAATTCAAACCGCTAATAAGCTGGTTAGCAATAGCTACACGCGTTCGATTGAATCACTTTTTACTGCACACTCACTGAAATCATATAATTCCAGTATATCGTTAAGGTAGGGGAATAGAAACCCCTTCCAGGAAAGGTACATATTGCCGTGTTTTGACCTTTAAACCTTGGCCGCAACTCAGATCTTCACTCTCACTTTCATCTGTTTAGAATTTAGCCTCAGGCCACCTGTATTATGGAGGGGATTTCTAAGCTCCTGTCTTATTAAAATTTCAACTGTGAATTCTGTTAAACTGGATCTGTTGGCCGATAACTGCCGTTTTCGGTTCCTATCGCTGTTTAGTTTGCTCTAACTTCAGCCTTGCAATGTCACCTGCGTCCTTCTTCGTTGCTAAACATGCGCTGCCTTAATTTTTACAGCGGTCCTGGACGTGACCAACTCATTCGATTTCTGGTTAGTCTGCAAAACACCTACGTAGATGGTGTGCGTATTGTTCTCGGTCGAGCGCAGGTCAGTAATTCCAGGCCAGCTTACGGCTTCTAGTGTGTGATTTCTCTTTCCCGTCATCACTTACCCTCATTTGCCCAACTTTCATCTAATTTTATTCGAATATACTGTGCTTTCATCGCAAAGTCGCTAGTCCACATATTCAAAGTACAGTGTTTGGTTCTGAAAGATGACTTTCGTTAAAAAGTTTTAGTATCAACAACTTTGCCTCAGTGACCTTCTGTCCATTTTAGAGTATTGTATTCAGTCAAAGAGGTAGGGCCTTCGTCCAAAGTAACTGTTAGCCCCTAGCGTTGTTTTACGTGCCTTTATGGTGGCATTCATTTTCGTTGAAATTTCTTCAGTCGTTACTGCTTATAGTCCTGATTTGTTGTGGTCCTCCGAAAAGGAACTCGCTTTATTCCTTTTCTCTACACCTTGATAGAATTTAGTTGCCACCGGCTGCACCGATTATCTTGACTTCTTTCCTGACTGGGCGTCCCGCCTGGATGAATTCAATGGCCTGCAACAACTGCAAGCAGGACGCTCCTATCGAAGTCTCACTGACCTGCCTAAAGCCTTGCAGTGGGACGAGGCAGGCGACAACGAACGTGAATGCATTTTGCCGGCCACTCTCGCTATGGCCATCACTGACGCGGCGGATAAAAAGGTGAGTGCACCCGTCTCTCTACGGGGTTTTCCTTTAGGCGGCCTCAAACGGATTCCGCAGACTGCACATTCTTTCATGTTTTGTTACTTAGTATTAAGGCATATACACCCATTTTCATGTATCGAGGGTTGCATATTTTGTAAGGTAAACGTTTTCATAAGGAGTCTTGTTGATCTATTACTTAATTGTTATTTTAAAAGTTTTACGAGACAATTTGTCAGACATCTAAAGAATACAGACTTACTGAAGAAAGTACTAGGACCTGTGTTACTACTCACCGTTAACCTTATTCATGTTCTGCTTAAACATGGCTGCATTTTTATCATGTTTATATCCTGCGTCATAACTTTTTACCAACTCGCAGAAGGATATCTTAACGCCAGTTGACGTTCCAATCTGTTCATGATCTTTTTTCCACTATACAGCACTTTTCCAAAATGCCGGACGCAGACCTTGCCAGTTTTATCTTTGAACCTGAGGTCCGAGAGAAGTTTGCTCCACCCGTCTTCTCTAAGGGTGACCCTGTCTTGGAGACGGCTTTCGCAAAAACGGCCATTGATATGGCGCACGAGGTGGCTGTACTGCACGAACTCATGACGCGATACAGCCTGGATTACGTTATCAGACAGAATGAACCCCTGTCCACAGTTAGAGAATTCCTAACCAACCTTCTGCGAAGGGCCGGACTTCATCAGGTGTGGTAAGTGGTAAAAAAAGTCGGTTTAACTGTACCCCTAGATATTCATTCAGACTTCTGAGTTCTTGCAAGCCCAAAAAGGATATCACACGGTTTTAAGGTTTTCTTCACCGTAGAAGTATCTACTTTCTGGTGTACTGGAGGGGGTTAACGTAGGGTGCAGGCGCTGCAATGAAACATGTCGTGGATAGTCTGATGTGGAACGTGATTCAGTGAACATACAGGCGATAATCCACAAATTATTCTAAATAGGTAGGTCCTGGGGCAATCAAAAAAGCCTCCATATAACTACTATTAGGGAAAAAATCCTGGTGATGAGTCCGTGGTCTAAAATTAGCACATTCAACTTAAACGTTCATTCGCATTCAAAGTTTTCCCGGTGGTGAGTTTGGTTCTGGTTGACTGTTGTTGAAAAATAAACCAAGTTTGACTGTTCAAGTCTCTCGTATTTGTATTCCCTCCCCCCCCCCCCCATTAATTACTTAACAACTGAGCATCCGAAAAAAATAATAGGTTTGAACCAATAAGTGTCCTCTTTGTTGTGTTAACGAAACATCGTATCTCCATACCCTACCGTAATCTCTAGGCTGGAATTGGCTATAACTGAATGTACGTGTTTTAACCACTATTCTGCTCTTACATGACGCACTTGCAAGGTGTTCGGTTCCTTGTGAATCTCTCAACAGTATCTATGTGTTTTCGAGCCTATTTAAATATCTTTCGTCCTCTGCTTCTCAAAGCGCTATCTTCAGCGTTCCTTTTATTTCCCGACCATGAGGTGCTTTTTTACTGGAAGTTCTGGACTTCTTGCATTTTACCCACATATTTCTGTAGGACGGTCGTTCGGTTGTGTGCGGCTCTTTTGGGACGATATGTTAATAGTCTGGCACCCAGCACTTCTTCCATTTTGGTCTGTGGCAAACAGCTCACGATGGGTGCCGTGCAAGGTCCGGAAGTGGGCGTTAACAAGCCAATGAATCCGAACCAACTGTATGCCCTGCTACGGGAAGCTGTGTTTTCCGTGGATCCCATTCAAATTTCCCTACAACAAGAGTTAATCCTCGTGATTTCCGCACTACTCAACAAGGATACATCTCTCTTCAAAGGTATCGCCGTTATACGTCTCGGGTAAGCTGGCATTTCCGCCCCTGCCTCCCTAGTTCTACTACCCCACCACCGCCTCCCTGCCTCACAGCCCTCATCTTTGGTTTTCCGGTGTATTTATGATTTTTCCTAGTTATTTTTATGCCCCGTAAATGGTCTTTACCGGACCATTCACCGGTTACGCAAATTGACCGGAAAGAGCTGTACGACCTTTGGGCGTACTGTCAACCTCGCCACTAACTGTCTGGCCACCATTTTAGTTGTAGTACATTACCAGCAGTTAAATTAGGTCTCTTTTCCGCTTGAACATATTTAAGTCTCATGAAACGGAAACTTGGTACGATCAGGCAGAACACCTTACCCGTCGTTCTTAATCATCACAACTACACGTCCGTCCTTGCAGCCAACTCCTCCATCAGGCTTTAAGCTTCCTACCTAACCGCTGGTTTAGAGCCTGCAGATTTAACACGTCGATTACTACTGGGCTCATCTAAAACACCCATAGGCAACATATCATCCTCACTTAATTTGCTCGTCTCATCACTAATGAACAGCTGTCATACCTTCTACTGATGGAATCTCCAATGACACATGTTTGCTCACATGTTTTACCTCGAGAGATTCAGACAGTTAAGCTTTTCCATGTAGGCGGCTGAGTGAAAATTTTGCTTTGACGCTGATCAAAGCTGAATGACTTCATTTCGCCAGATAACATTGCTACCCCCGTTGGCATTTAGGTATATTAGCTTGCTTTGACTATTCTTCTTAGCAGCTTAGATTTATACAAGGAGTGGCTGCACAACCTTGGCAGACATGCGGGACTTATACCCTTCTCTATAATATTTGGCTTAAACTTGACGCCCCCTTAGTAGTCAAAGTCAGAGCGTACAATCGTAGCATTTCATTGTTGTGGGCAGAAAGACGAAAACCAGTGAGGTCGGAATAGCTCTTCCTGGCTTGAGGGTCGTCATCAGCTAGCCCTATTCAACTTCAATTGTCGCAGCACTTGAGGCTCAAACCCGCGACCTGTTAGCTAAAAGTCCAACGCCCTAACTACTGCGCCACGGGCTCGTTGTCCTATCGGTGTTGGCCTGGAATATTAACGTTCGGAAGCTGGCCAGCGAGGATCAAATATCAGACTAAACCATGGTGTTTCGGGGAACCCCTCTGCGTATACTTACCTCCAAGTCCTCAGGCAGGCCGCGCCGCCGAACCAATTGAAAAAGCGCTTGACTCATGAGGTGGATGACGACGGGTATGTGCAAGCCACCCCAGTCGTCTTTCATGAAGGACCCAGGATATCTTCATGATTCTTCTGCAGTGAGGATACACTGACTCATTCGGGACGCAGTTACTGGGTCCTTAGGAAACAATGATCAAACAGCTCCATTTTTCGCTCATTTTCCAAGTGCGCACAGTCTAACATTCACAGCCATAGGGCAGGACCGACCGGATGGATGCCCGTCACACGCGGACCATTACGGCGACGGAGATATCACATGAGGCCTATAAACATTTAAAGGATTATGAGATCCCTGTGAACTTCCTCGAGACAATTGCATCCTTACCTTGTCCATTTGGTAGTGGTCTTATCTCGAAACATTTAGAGCATCCACTTCTTCAAGTTTACAGTGGTCTATCCAAACGAATATCTTTCTGGGTCAGGGATACACCCTTAGAACACTGGTCTTCCCAGCGTTTATAGATAGGTTAATTGATTTAGCGGCCTCGTTCACCCCGGGCCTGCTTTCTGTAGGTTCTCAGCCCGATCATAACCGTGATGTTGTCTGGGTAGTAAAAGTCATCTAGTGCCTATGTGCGAATTCGTCACTGCCCAAACCCTGAGGAGCTAATTCATTGGAGAATTGAGCAGAATGGGTGAGCGAATATATTCTTGTCGAATGTTAGACCAAATATTAAACGACTGGGGAAGGCTGTTATTGGTCAAAACCGTGCCTTAGGGGTGTGATAGCAGGCCATGACTATGCAGCGTTTGTCATTATGGACCTTTCTATCCGCAGCAGGCCTCATTAGGCGCGGACTCGAACACCGTGGCAAAGTCGACAAGGCAAGCTATAACCGTTTGCTGGTAGTCATGACTCAATTCAAGAGTTTCTCGCAGTGTGTACGTATTCGGTCGCTTCATGCACGTCCGTCGGCGTGGTTGGGTCTCCTTTAGTATTCAAGCACACCAAAATTGCATGGAAATGGCGATGATTTTTCAAACAATGCTGATAAGAAATATGCCGTGGTAGTTCTCATGTGTTGACTCGCTTCTCCCCTTGACGACAGACGCTAGGAGGCATCAGCCTGGGCAACCAAGAACAACCTAATCTCTTCTCATTTACTCATGGCAGACTGCTATGCGTATTTGCACCCTTAATGCCAGTCAAGAGCGTTGAATGTAGTCTGATCTGCGAGTAGATTCCAGTCTCGTTAGATCTTTCTCGGCCGACATGCTCATCCTCTGTCATATTTGCGTTTTAGTCCTCCCGTTTCACAGCCCCCCCCCTCCCCTTTTAATTTAGTTGGTTCTTGGAGGCAATGAAATTGCAACTGGAGGCTGAAGAGGTTCCTCGCGGTAAAAATGTCTCCCCGCCGCCTGGTGGAGATGATCCAGAGCAGAATTTAACTTCCACCCGCAGCCTCGGCGCCTGTCGACTCCACTCTCTAGCGCCCTCCTATCTAAAGGGCCTCCTTCACCGCACCCTTCATCTTAGCTTGTGTGATGTTGAAAATACGTCAATTAGACATCGTCACTCTTCCAGGCTTTCAGAAGGTACGCTCGTCCTTTCCGAAGTTCCCCTCTTGCATAGATGTCACCTGGTCTGTACGTAAATTCCCAAGCCCTGATGTAGAACGCTTTCAAAATTTAATACGGAGCAGTTGCTTTACCCCTTATCCAGAAACCACATAGCATCTTCCCTCAGCAGTAGTTTGCCTTTCGAGCTCGACTGGAGCCTTAACTCCATTATTTTATGGAGAATTTGCTCAAAAAATGCCCAAACGCGGCTCCCTGAATTACATCGTGTTTTAGTGGTCTCTGCTTTTGTTGTCTGCCAGCGTTGCTTGGGTGTGGCTGTTGCACCCGCGGCATTGATTCGTGACCCAATGAGATTTAGGCTTTGGGTTCAATGGTAACATCCTTCAAGTAGGCCCTTTGGTCGATCATCAATCCACCCTGGTGACTACCCCTCCGCGGACGCAGAGTTTTGATCGGTGCGAGTGACGACATCCAGAACTGTCCCACGAGGTGGGTGCGGCCGTAACCTATACCGGGCCTGTAAAGTTTTATTTCGGAGGATTTACTCCAGGTTCGTGTACTAATTTCCTCGGAACGTAAGCCAGGTAGGATTAAACTGGGGTTTACATACCAGAAAACACACGGGGCACACTAGAGGACCCCCTGACGAGCCAAACTCCTCGCAGCTGCGTCATGCAGCGAAACAAGATTGGCGAGCCACAAGTGTGTGGACTTTTAGCTAGTACCTGTGCTGTAAGTATGGTAAATAATTACTTAGTTTGTACAGCTAAGTGCCAGTTGGCAGCTTGTGAATATTATGCGGTTATTCCGCAGTGGCTGATGGATTTCGGCCTAAATATTCATATTAAAATTTTTGACCGAGGCTTTAAAAGTGTGTTCCGAAAGACTTATTCAATGTTCGTGCACTAATTTCCTCTGAAATTAAACAAGGCAAGTGATTTTGTGTATGTGATTAAACCTGCGTGCGTTGACCTCACTCTCTTACTACACTCACTGCGTTCTGGGGCAATCCCGCTGACCGGTATGAGTGCAGTGGCTGAAAAAGTAAACAACCCATCGACTTCTGCCACACATGGCCTCCTCCCTAACTCCATCCGTGCCAGGCCGATGTTTGTGAGCTCACAGAAACGAGAGTGCCACGCTGATCACCTTAAGAAACAGTATGTACAAGCCCTTTGCAACTGCACAATATGAGTACCGCGCTGTTGTTTTCACGAACTTTGGGCCGGACTGAAATGCCTGTCTGCATGGCGTCACCTCTCGGAAAGCGCCACTTTCATTTTACTGCTGTGCTAGTTTACCAATCTTGTCTAGGTGCCCACTTTTCCCCTCAGGTTTATGTGTATTTTACACATGCCAATGAATCTTTTCGACTAAACCAATTAGCTCCGGGTTAGTTCTTTTGGACTCCTGGTGTTCTCAGTTTTGTATATGAAACGGAGTCGGTAGCTTCAGTAAAGGTCTATTCTTAACTAAAATGCGGTTTCACTCTTCCCAGTTGCCATCTTGTGTGCGCGACCCAGCAAAGAGATTCTGATTGCCCGTGAACTCGACTAGAGTCCGAGCAGATGACTGCATACACCGCTTCTCGGGACCCCGTGTACTGGTAGATTCTCTCTTCTGTTGAATACTGCCAGCAAATGGGGCTGAATAATTTATCCCAATGCGTCCTAAGACATTCTCAGTTCGGAAATTTGCTGCACCTCGTGCCAGTCTTAAAAATTCTGCCATTTTCGAACCCCCCACCTTTGTATGCTATTCTGTACGTCTAAGTTTGGTGTATCTCTTGTCTACGCTCCCATTCTAGCAGATTATTTCGTAAACCAAGCAAGTTTAATGCTTAGTCGGATTTTTAGCCCATCTTATTTATTTTCAACGTAAATAGATGGTCGTGAGCAAACTTCCAAGGAAAATGCATTATTCCAGCGTCAACTCGACGGTTGCCTCGGTCGCGTTCCCGCCGCTTTCTACGAATCTGTCTACCACATTCTGGAGAAAGCCCCCCGTGGAATTCTAATTATGTCAAACATGTTACCCCAGGTACATATGTGTGTTTTGTGATGTTTGCCTTTCTGGGTGATCCATTTTCGCTGCTCTTCCCTGAAGCGTAATATATGACCGATAAGTATCGGAAGTGGGACGTAGTCGGACACCTTGATAACTAGGACACGTTTCTCCGCCAGTGTTTGTCACTTTTTCGATGTTGCTAACTACCTTTCATATTTCGAGCAATCAGTTAAACTCCCATTTTGCAGCGTCGGACAATAATCCTGAGTATCGCAATTGTATGAAAATGCGTTGTGTAAGCCCGTCAGACCTTATCGATCGCCCCTGGATCCCTCGCTTACGACAAAGACCCCAATCGATTTCAACTCTCGGTGTTTACAATCTCAATGCTTATTAAGAAAACACGATATTAACTCCAGCACTCGTGTAGTTTAACCATGGTTTCCTTCTAATAATTTTAATGTTTTTTTTCGCATACCTGTTTCTGATTTTACCAAGGATAAGTGTTTTTACTGGTTCTTTCCACTTTCAGAACCCCACCCTCTTAGACATGACTCCACACGATCTTAATCTAGTCTTCCAGGTGGAGTGCATGATGCGATCCATTGCTGATCCTGCCTACCGAGCCCTTTTTGTGGAGACGGTCATGGTTATTGCGGTGATCTTGGAACGCAACGAGGAACTCTCGTTCACTGAGGTTGTGGACTTCCGAGTGGTCATCGAAAATGCCATAAAGGATTTTGCCGTCACTAATCGTTTGGCCGCGTAAGTTTCTTCCTCGCCAGCTTCGTTATGGGGGATCCAGAGGAGCCTTAACTAATCAAAACGCATTCCAAAGCCTCAACTCCTTCATTCTTCGGTCTTCCTGATATTTTTAGGTTTTTGCTGATAATTTTTGAGCTGCCATTAGCTATCTCCGTTCAGTTAGACTTAAGATTCGCAGAGTTAGAACCCATGGTCTTTGTTTTACTGTCTCTGAGCACGTATGCATGCCGTGTCCCGAAGACATTTTATGTTCCTTAATACCGCTAATTGAGTACCTTCCGTTTTAATAAGACCGAATCACACGATTCAGTTGTTTTTGTGAGTGCAACCTCACGTCCAAATTCTGGCTGTCCCCCTGTGCCTTTGTCTGATCCCAGATGATATTCAGGGTTGTGATTGACTGAGTGAAAACTGGGTAAGCCCAGAACGCCTTTGTCATCGAACCTCTGTCGAGTTTGAATTGCTAGATGACTGCCGCCAACTTACTTCATCGCTCTAGAGGGTGTGGCGGCGAGATCTGTAAGACCTCAGGGACCACCCAGATACTGTTTGTCTATATGCGTTCAGAGTTAATTAGCAAACGTGCGGCAAGTTCCACACAGTCACCCTTTGCGGTAATACCTACATACTATTTGCCACTTACCGCACAATGCCTGAACAATGCCGAATTCAGGGACTCACTTTGGATATGCTCTGCGGATTTCTGAATCACCGTGGAACCACGAGTGTATCTCTAGACCCGCCAACTTCGTGGCTTTGACTGAGAATCAGCTTCCTTGATTTGCTAAAAATCTTCCACACCGTTAACCGCATGGACTTTGGAAAATAATTGTGCATTTGGATGTCTGCAACGATGCACACAAAGTTGTAGACGGTTACACGATGACATGGTGGCGTGCACCATGAATAGTGGGTTAGTCCCGGAAGCGTTGTTTGTTCACCCCCTAACTTCTTCAATCTCCGCTAAGCTGTTGGTGCCTACCGCGAGCGGCGACATGCATTCCACGTCATCTATCAAGTCGACGACAAACTTCTTAACATCCAGCGTATGTAGGTAGAATCGGTAGTATCCAGGGCCCGTGTCGATGACCTATTCGTGAACGGCTGCGCGCTGAACACTATAAGCGAAGCAGATATTCAGCCGGCCATTGGCACCTTGTCTGAAACGGACAATACATTTTTCGTGTACCAGCCGACGCCGATCGGGGAATGTATCGAATCTCTTGTAAATGTCAGATAAAAATCGCCTACAACAGTAGACAGGTTCGTGTTCGTTGTGAGTACCATCTCAATAAATATCAAGATTGAGGACAAACTAAAAGTTGGAATCTCAAGGGTCAGCCCGGCCTTCGATAGTCTATAATACTCAGTTCGTACTTTTCATGCCATCCTCTCCAAAACTAAACTAAGGATGTATCGAGCTATTTTTTGAATGCCGCAGCACAGGTACTAGCTAAAAGCCCAGACACGCGTGCTTCGCCGATAGTCTGCCGCTCCATGGCACAGCTGCGAGGGGTTCGGCACATCAGTAGGTCCCCCAGCATTCCCCTTGTGTTTTCTGTTAGATACTTCAGTTTTGAAATTTCAGCTTTTCAATTTCCTCGGAAAAAAAGTTTTGTAACTTGGAGCAAATCTGTATATTCTCCGTATCCACCGCAACAGGAGCACTGCTACATACACCGCCAGTTTAGGCATAGTGCCATCTACTCGCCGTTGTGGCAGCACGTTGAAATGGCGCATGGGTATGGTTCGCGTCCATGAACTTATCGCAATGACTGGGAGCCAAGTCAACATCCATCACACACGGCTTACTTGCACATTGACGCGGGGCATTCAATAGCGTCCAAGGCTATTCGGCTATATGGGCATAAATGAGGATGTTCTACAAAACATCTTAGTCCTGGTCTGGTCTACAGCACCTTCCTGGACGCGACAACACGTAGCCGTGCATAGGCCTATTCGCTCACGTATACACACTAATTATCAGCAGCCTAGCCTCTGTTCCTATCATTCGATGGCATTCTTCAGCACCCTTATGACTGACGACACGTCATTTTTGAAAATTCGCGAACTTTAATTGTGTGACAGTTCGACCGACGAGGTCTACCATGTGCCCGTGGGATGGTGACTTCGTTGTGAATTGCGTCACAATGATAGTAGACTTTGCATCTACCGAACTCTCTCCTTGTCATCCAACTGGGCCCAGTGTCATGGCAGTGACTGAATGCGCGATCGGGCGCAGGTGGCTGACACGCCGTGAACACGCGCCTTGGTGTGGCACTCACCCCCTGGTCTGCGCAATTATAACACTCCCACTCAGTGGGATCGCACCTGTTCCCCCTTCTTCAGTTGTTTAGGCAGAGTGATAGGAACACCCACCTCACTACCCGGTAAATCAGGTGAGCTTGCTCTACATTCCAGGAAGGATACTTATTCCAAACCCAGACATGAAGCTTTCCTCAAACCTTGACCTAAACCCTCACCCCTAATGTCCCTGGCTTGTGGTGCGAAGTCACCTGTATTCCATGGGGTGCCTATTCCCGTGTCTAAACTTGATATGCCTCACTAAACGGGCTGCCCATTAGCTACTCTGGACCAAAAGGGGGCGGGGGGGTTGTGTTCCCATACTGAATTTCGAACATGGGGGACATGGTAGCAAGCGCAATTACAGGCTCAAGCCGCCCCAGCCACCTGCGCCCGATCACGCCTTCGTCTTCGTTAGCTTATGTGGACACCGGACATGGGTGGTTGAGGGAAGAGAGAGAGTGTGGTAGATGCAGCGCCAGTCACTTTCCCTACACCGTCCTGTGGAGTACACGGTGGGCCTCCTTGGACGAGAATCAGTGCTTTCTACGTAGCATGGTCGCTGGCCTCTTCGGACTCTGGCTATCGAACTGTTGCTGTTGTGATCTCGTCTTTGCACAGTTTTTCCCTCGAATTCTCGATACTTCCCTGGAACCCGCAACCGCTTAGGCTGGCGGCAATCGAGTTATGTCTCCAGTGGTCGGCATCTCTTTTCATCTGGTCACCATCCTCACTGGTTGACTGAAAGCGCATGAAATGCAGCTCCTTTGGAAAATAAACAAAGTAACTGTTATTGCTAAACCGATTGATTTCTATATTTCGAATAACCCATCTTGAATCCTTTAACAGGAGCCCCAGCAGTGGCAACAACAACGATCCGGAGCCAGGAAAGAAAGGAACCCGTACCCGGCGTCTATCCTGGCCGAAAAATGATATCGCTGATGACTGGTCCATCTACCAAAAATTCGCCTCCACACCTGCAAATATTCGTCTCGGTACCACAAGCTTTCTTGCCAAGGCGGCTGTCAGTTTGCTTCTGCACGGATCAATCAATCTTCGTGATGTCAGTAAGGAGACCTGCTGTCTCTCATAGGTTCCTGCGACTATCCACCACAGTCGATCTCCTCTCGTTCTTCGCATTACGGGGTTGATTCCGCCTCCGTTCTTGAAAGTCGGTTACTCGGTGTACAACCTGTCTCAGCATCACTATCCCTGTATTTTCATTCCTGACACACCGATTTGTGGCATATGCATTTGCGCTAATTCTGAACACATTTACGATCATGGTCTATAGTGCAATAGCTAACTTATCCCCTGACCTTGCGACTCCACGCCCTTCCTCATCTTATTATCCATGTCTGATTATCATGAATACTTCCTCTTTTATCGAATGCTGCTTTTACAATAGATTTCTCATCTTCCACTGTGTCTGTATGGACTTAACACCAATAATGGGTCTCCTTTTAGCGGTGAGGCGTTTTAGTCGCCTGTGAGTTCGGATGATATTTTCAAACTCTTTACGTTTCGCTTGTTGACCCTCCCGTCTCCCTGATTTCCATCATCGGCTTCATTGCAACTAAGGCGTTTAATTGAGGCGTAAATCAGCCCACTCAACCGAAAAAAAGTTTATGATTGTAGTCGTGATGAAAAGTTAACGAGAATTTGAAGAAGCAAAGATTATTGCGTGCTTTCGATGTTGGAAATATGTCTCGTACATTCTGTTACCCACAAGACCATATGTGCTTCTCGCTCATAATTCTCCGGTTGTGTTGCAATGGGTTGTCATTTGGTACTGAAAATACTTCGGGCATTTTCTCATGTCATGCGCGTGGACGTGATGTTGCTTCAGTGACGTTCTTTGGAAACCAGCACCAACTGCCCCTGGTTAATCCACTTGAAGTGTGCGACACATAGCTTACACAATAACAGTTATCTATGGTGGCCTAGTGGATGGATGATTTCCGTAGCTGGCGCATTTGATGCTGGCCTCTCCGGGTTTTACTCGACGTAGGCAGGTGAGGCCTTGTCGGATGGTAGACAACGTTCGCCATATCGTGATGCTGTTATAGTATGTTACCACTTTATTTTTACTTTGTGGGGCAGGTCGGTTCCCTCCGCTGTTTGAGGGTGTTGAAACTCAACTGTCTGCGAGTCATTGTTCGTCGGACTTGATAGCTTGCTTATTTTGCAATGGCTTAACAGACGCCTATCCGCTACCTCCGGGCACGCTGCGTGACCCTAAGCTAAGCTAGATCATAGGCTGCGTCTTGCCTGGATCGCTCTCACCCTTGTGATTTCGGTATAAAGCGCTGTTGTGCATTACATAATGCCCTTTTTAGTCACTGATAACGCCAACGTAGAAGGTGTCATTCCTTTCCTGATCCCTACTAGAAGAGGACGGAATCGGCCTTGGAAACGGTATGTATCGTCGCTTCCACATCCTGGATCTATTCATCCGCTTCGACCTGAACGTGCCGTTGCAGTTTCGGTTAATTTTTCCTTTCATTTTTTATATATTAGCAGTTGGTTCCTAATAAAATAAAGAATAGGATGGTATTTGCCCGTGAAAAAAACACAATCATCTGAAAATTTTTCTAAACTACCTTGATTAGCGCATAATTAAATGGAGACAACAGCTGCGGTAACCGAAGGCTTGAAGTGAAATGAGCACGCCAATGGGTACTCACCAGACTGGGTTGGCAGTCGTTTAAGTGTCCGCCAACACTTGCTGTCCATCCTCGTCCTGACATGACAGTCAACTCTCAGGTGAGAATCCATGAAGCTGTGTGCAGCTTGGCGGTCACCAGACCAGGATAGCCACTGTGTCCCATGTCCCGGTGAACTCATTTTCCTGTGCGAACTGGTTTGTGGGGTTGGACGGAGCTAGCCGTGTTTTCGCGAGACTTAGGCCAAGTCGGCCCCTGTGTTCGGTCTTCTTGGCGTACTCTTGTCATTACCACCATGTGATTGGGAAAAAAGATTGGGTTTGAAAATATGCAAAACATTTTTATAGGAAATTCATCTTAACCCCTCTGTTCGGCTGTATACCTCCGCTCCTTTGAAAGTCCAATGGAGAAGATAGCACACGATACTTATGAGTCCAGCCTTCTACAAGTCATAATTACGTCGGACCATTCGTGAAATTGAGTACGATTCCCTAGTCGTATAGATGTCAAACTGGCGAATCGCCGTCGGATAGATGTCCGATTTCCGCGTGGTAGATACGCTAGCCCAACACGAGAGCCAGATTCGGGCACGGCAGGCATTATTCGGGTTGAACCCCGTAACGAATGCCAACAAGAGGGGTGCGGTGGTACGCGGAGGTGCAGGCTCACGCTGCACCAACCACTTTTGCCATTTATGGCACCCACTGCGTGCGATGATATTCAGGTGTGGCGGCAAGGTCGGGGAGTCTCCAGCCGCGCAAACTACCTACGCCCGCGTCCGGTCTTCTTAAATCTCTCTTGACGCCGGACACAGACGGGTGAGGGAAGAGAGAGTGCGTCACAGCACCCTGTGCAGAATAGTCATTTGCCCTCGAAAGCTGTGCTGTCCCGTCTCCTTCAGATAACCCATTGGGCATTCGACCGAAGGTTGGGGCAGCTCTGATTGTCCGAGAACTGTTTCGGACATGTCCAGCACGACCTGTTGGTCCAAAAATTCATAACCGAATCAAGTAGGAGGTCAATGTACGCTTTTCTGGAATGGCTGTTGTATGACGGCACAACGCAGTAAGGTTGTGTCATCCTTGCCATAACAAACGAAATCCTGGAGAGTCTAATTCTTCTTCCATAGATCAGCAAAAACGGACTCATTGCATCGTTAATTCAATTCCGTCATAAGGCGCTCGCCACGATCAATAGCGCACATACTTGGTCACTATCACCCCCAGACCTTGTGAAAACCAAGTTCAATTGGAGGTTGAGAAGTTGCTTATTCACCGAGACTTCAGTGCTGGAGTGGGAACAGGACACGGTATCTAGGATTGATTATTTCCTCGTCACGGAGTTAGGAAGCTGCAGGAACGTTGATCTTCGACTGCTGAATACCTGCATGGGACGCCGCGTACTGGGTCTCAACATCCTGCTCTGCCTTCCCGGTCACTGGTGCATTCCCTGGCAACTTTTGAACGACTCGTCATGTGCTCGCCGTAAAGTGCTTGGAACAGAGGACGCGTCTGATGCCAAATTCGTACCTGGTCACCGCCTAGTCGTTTCGATAACTAGGCCCTTAATTTAACCAGGAATATGATGTCAGTGGAAGAGATCACGGAAGACGTTGAATAATGCAAAATTCTGGCAGGATTCCATTGGAAAAATGGACGCCCAAAATATAGCAATTTCATATTCCGAGTGATGTGATCATCGTGGTCAAATGATGGAGTCTCGAGGACGCCAGCTATGCCAAATGCCAAAATTAGTACGACTATTTGGACGACAGCAACGTAGGAATCCAGTACTTGTATTGAGAAATAGCCAATGCTTTAGGACCGGTACATTTAAATGCACTGCCGCATTATCACAAAGCAGACTTCCTGGAAATCAAGAAGGTTAACAGGTTGGAACTGTCTACTGTTCTCTCCCCCTCCTCACGTAACACGGGTGTCCGTGGGCTAACTTCCAGGAAAAATAACTGTTCTCGTGGCTTGGCTCTAACATCTACTTTAACCCAGACTTTAACCTTATCCTAACCGCAAATCTATCTGCCCTTAGAATAACTAAGTTTAACTATAATCTTTGTGTTAACCCTAATTTCCCAGGAGTTAAGCGCAAAGTTACCTGTATTACAGGTGGTTTCTGATCCCGAATCCTACCAAGGGGGTGGGTCATTTAAGCAAATCCTACAGAAAGGGAAAACTCGGTGATACACCGACAGTTATGAAATTAGCAAGTTATTGCACATGTTGTTTTTCCTCTAGAGGTGAGTGTATGAATCTAGAATACTTTCTTCTACACAAATCTTCGGAGGTTCGATCCGAAAGTTTGACATGTATATTCGAGCTCAAATCCATGTAAAATAGTCCCACACCGTTGACAGGAATTCAGTGATGTATGAATACTTGCTGAATTGTCATACTCCCGGCATGAGGAATAGCTAAAAACTTTGCTTGGATTACGGTCAGTCAATCAGGACTTATTCGCAGCCACCTAGTCAGCTGCTCACTTTAAACAGGACTGCCCACCTGAAAGCGAAGCCATAGATCTTCAAAATTGTCCCAAGACGCTTTTTAAATGATCTTAACCGCTCATCTGCTGTTTGCGCAGACACCTGCAGGAAAATTCCTGGAGTGAAAATTACTCAGCTTCGCTGGAGGGCCAATCAGGACATCCCATCATAGGTCACGCGGCTGAGCCCCAGCCACCGGCTGAATTCAAACATATATATTGACTATGAAGTTTTTGCTAGACTAATCTGGATGCTGCAGAAGATGTAAACTGAAAATACGATTATCACATAGCTTTGTTTCCAGTACTGTCCTCTACAACCTGTCTATGGCTTTCTATGCCCTACTGCCAGCAAATTATTTGCCGACACTTTGCTCAGTCGCACGGCAGCACACTTCAAGGAGCAATTTTTCCCATGGGCGCCAAATTTGGATTACTTGTCGATACAAGTGAAAATGCGAGTCCCGGGAAGTCATTAGGAAGAAGTAGACGCGTTGGCTGGGACATGGACTGCATTCGCCCAACTTTTCGCATAAATAATCCATCCAGCAGCAGATACGGGTAGCTATTACACAGGGACTTACAGTATGCATAGGTTGCAGTCGCTATGATACCGCATTCCTACGGCAATTATCGACTCCCCCCTTCTTCAGTGATGAGTGTCATCTGGTGCGATACTGGTTCGATGGCCGGCCTTTGAGTCGTAGATCGCTGGAATTTCATCAACCGTATCACTTGACACATTTTAGCACGTATCCTCTATATCAACAGACCTTCATTTAGCCGAGGTACAACGTAATGATAGGTAGACTTGGCGAGCCTTGAATGACAGAGATGGAGAGAAACCTTTCAGGCTTGTTCTGTGTTATTAGATTCAACTCTAAGACCCTAAAACACAGCCTAGCAACGTTATTCGTAAGACAAGGAAAACATTTCAAGATCATTTAAAATGCTCTAAGACTATCCAGCAAAATACTAAAAGCAACTTTCGTTGTGATAAAGACCACCCGGAAGGATTTTCATAGATGGTTTGTGCATTAGGCTGTCTTTCCTCGATTTTGTTTGTTTCTGATACTTTGTTTGCCGCATGTTGAATATGAATGTGCTTTGTACCAGCTCACGGCCTTGACAGCAGATTAATCTCGGACCCATTCACAGAGAAGTGTTGTGTACTTGTTCTTACCTCTTCAGTCTCATGTCATCCACAAAGTTGGTAGGATCTTTGGTTTGAGGACTGCCCAAAATTCAAGTAAGCCATAGAACCGATGAGGTGCTACTCAAGCTAACGAATTTCTGGGGGCTAGGAGTATTGTATTCTTCTTCGCCTATGCCTTTACATTATACGTCACGACTGAATCTAACATGTACTTAAATCTGGGCCTAGTTATCGGCGGATACGCCAAATCATGATAAGAGAATTATACGTATGAGCACCACCCATGTGTGAACCGGTATCTAATGAGGACTATGTGGATCTCGGTGATCTTGCTGTGGTTTCTGGCTCTCAAATAGAACCGCAACATCAGCCCTAGGATAAACGGAACGTCTACCTTCAATGTCTTGTGCTCAATGCCATAGTCTTTGAAACACTCATACTGACCTACAAGGAAAAATAGCGCGAAATCTTTCGATAATTTCAGTGCTAGAAGCTAAGAACGCAGATATCAAGAAAGCGAGTTAAGTATGTAGGCATCCCGCATGAAATTTGGGAAAACCGCGGAAAACGTTTGCTCAAACGTACACCCTTCTCACATTACCCAGCTGGAAATAGTCATTTAGTGATTTAGCTGGTCACGGACGAAGCCATAACATGCATGACAGTAGTACCAATAAAAAATGTTATCAATTGAAGTCTGAGAAGCGTTAAATTTTCCAGCTTAAAGCTCCAGGCCCACCCTCCTCAGTAACAAACATTACGGTTTGATATCGGTTAGGCTGGACATCTCCTTGTCCACTTCCACACGTTCGCAAATCGGTTTCTACTACTGTTGATCAAACTGACACAGATTCCGAACTGATGCCACTTGGCAACCCGACATTTCAACCATCGATTTCGACGAGGTTCTACGTGTGCCCTGCAGCAATGTGGTGCAGGTACGGTGACGTGTGCGTGAATTAGATTGTAGTGAGATTAGGATTGCGCGACATCTACCGCACTCGCCCACCCCCTACCCCACCTAGACTCGGTGTCAGGATCAGGACTAGTAGACCGGAAGCGGGAGGAGGCGCTCCTAAGAGTGCCGTTACAGCTGGTTCGAGGCAAATGGAGTGGGAGGCCACATTAGGAAGGAGCCAATGCAGCCTGACTCTCAGTCCCCCGGTCAGCCACTCCATACAAAACACACATTGGGCTGACCACGCGGTCCGAGTTATCCCGTCAGGTGGCAACCTTCCAAGCCACTGCTTTTAGCGCTCCATGCCCGTCAGATTGTTTATAGTGAGGAAAATGTGCTGAGTGGTTTTGACCTCCTCTCTATTCCCACTTCCAGCCCTAGCCGCTGTACGAACCGGTCATGTGTGGGCAAGGGGCACAGCTGCTGACATACCTAAAGACCGCCTGAGAGTACCACCTACGTGACTGTACCCCCAACCATCAAAGGGGTTGAGCTACACAAATCTCACATGTGTGTGAATGACAGAGGTCACGTTAAATTACATTACCATTACATTATACATTACATTCTGAGTCTCAGATCACCAGTCGGCCACTCTTCACAAACACACACAAGGCCGATTGCGCGGTCTAAGTTGCTCCGTCAGTTGACTGCCATCTTAACCACGGTGCTTAGCGCAACCTTATAGTCTCGGACTCGGATCACACATGCAGCAACACATGGTGCCGGTGATCGAGGGCAGCGGGACATCTAGAGTGTGATCAATGGTGGTGGTCGTCGTAATCGTGGGATTTGAGGCAGGGTGGACAGTTGGGATATTTGTGGCTGAAGAAGTAACTGTTTCCCTGTTGTTACTGCAATGCGTTCGAAGGTGTCCGAGGAGACCGATGCGCGGGCAAAATATACGTTGGCAGTGTGGACGTGTTGGATGGATTTGAATATTCAGATTGCGAATTTAGGGCAGTTTCGATTTGTGAGCCGCCATTTTGGCTTTGGCAATGAAGATCCTGTTTGCTTTGAAGATTGCTGAGCCAGTCTTCACTGCTCTTCTCTTGGCCTGTTTGTTGTCAGCGATGTCATTCCATGTCCCTGAGTTGGCTTGCAGTGGCTTCAGAGAGTTCTTCAAGGTGTTCTTGAACCGTCCTTTTTGTTCTCCCTGTCGACGAGTACCCATAGCGACATTTCCATTGAAGAATCGTTCGGGTACTTGCTGGTCGTCCATCCTCACCTCGACGGCGTTGTACATCTGCAGTTTCATGTTCAAATGAAGGCCACGTTGAGTTCAAACGGTGGCTTGCAGCCGGCCGAATGCCTGGCCGACATTGGAGATCTGTTGAGCAACCTCGTTGGTGATTTTTGTTATGTGGGGGAGTATGCTTCCTAGATGAGCGAGTTGGTTCACGGTTTGGAGTTGAGTTCTGTTGACAACGATTCGAGGAGTGTTGTATTCCGTGTTGAGTGGTGGTTGGTGCATTCGCACCCTAGTTGATGTTGTCTCTGAAGACGTTTTTCCGTTTCGATTTTTAGTCCGAAGTTGGCTTAGCCAGTTGCGAAAAGCTTCTTACTCCTTTGCATGTTCACTTCCATCGCAGCGTTGTGTGCGCAGTCTTCGGAGCTGAGCAAGTGATGGACATTAATCGTCCACATCCCATCTTGGAGCTGACGTTCCTTGCCAATATATACTGCGCCACAGGAAAAAGTAAAGGAGAAAATGCACATTGAGGTGGTCTGAAATGACGATTTTTTAGTAAAGGCCCAATAGCAATGCTGACGAAGACAAGGGGGACTGGAATGGCCATTTCGGGCTCATTATCCGTCATCAGCCAGCCTTACCCAATTTCAAGTGATGCCCATCCGAGGCTCGAACCCCCGACCTTTTGATCAGATGTCCAACGTGAAGTCCAACGTCCATCAAAGAATGTTCATATGGTCGATCCAAACCGGCAAGACAATGAGCCTGTGGCTCAATAGTTAGAGCATTTGACCCCTGATTATTAGGTCACCAGTTCGAGCCTTTAGATGGGGAACCACCTGGAGTCGGGTATGACTTGATGCTGATGGCTAATGAGCCAGGAATGGCCATTCTAGTCGCCCTTGTCTTTATCGATATTATTAACCCGCCTCTATTACCGCCACCAGCCGCTATGTGGCTGCTGTTGGGGCTTTAGAATGAACGTTAAGGCAGAACGGGCCGAGGGTGATCCGTTAACGATCAGTGAGCGTGCACCAACGAATGACAAACGATCCCTGACCCCGTTCCATTGTGTTGAAAGCGAACGTACGTTTGCTCGCCGACTATTCTCCTGAATCCTTCCATGCGAATTATCGCAACATTATCTGGCTCTGTTGATTACCTCGTCCATGACCATCACTGACAGTCTTGACTTGGTATTGCAATTAGAACACGCCGTCAGCGATAATCAAATGTGGATTGCGTGTTTCCATGACTGTTTGACTATTGACTGCGTCAAGTACAAATGCGGACTTGGCCGTTTTCTGAAAAGTAGGTTGGCTTGTGAAAATCAACCAAAAGAAGGTACAATCCCGAAAAACTCAGACCCATTGAGCTTTTGCCCTCCTTGCGAGTGGTTTGTAGTGAACGTTTGTCAGTTCATCTCATTTATAAATAGCAGCACGGAATTGTAAATGTTCATCAGAATAATGCCTTGCAACATAAGTGCAAAGTTTCTTTGTAATATCTCCGTAAGATTCGTATCGAATTTTTACCCGCTTCCCGCTAAATGCAAACTCATGGTTCCTGTGTGATCGACCTTCCCTCAGAATTATGCAATATGAATCTAAGGTTTTAAACAGATGTTTTTTTCATTTAGAAAAAAAGTAAAGCAGTATGATCGTAGTCCCTCTGGCCTACTCGGAACAGCCGAGACAAACTGTATTAATGCTAAACCTTGTTATCCCCGGTTATTCACATTTCACCTCATAAAGCCCAGTCAAATTGCAGAGCCTGATTTTGTCTTTTCCAAATCATCCCGGTTCCATGCCATCAGGATTGGATACCGAAAGAGAGTCACCTCTATCGAAGGGTTGTTTGTCCGTAACTTTCACGTTAAATTCAGTCCTCATTAACATGCCAGTGACTGATCAGGCTTTTTGATAAACTGTCGGTTGAAGAAGTCTCTTTTCTGCCCCTCCACTCTCTGTCGACAAAAAAAACACGGAACAGGAGCCGCCCTTAATACAGACGGCGTTCCACCAATTTCCGAGTGACATTAACGTTAAGGTTAGGGTTCGTGGTAGGGTAAGGTTAAGGATAGAGTTATTTTTCGGTTAATGTTACGCTTAGAGTTAACGGTACAGGGGGGGGGGGGGTTTCCGAGGGGAATAGCAGCTAATGTGTATGTTAGGGTTAGGATACGAGAATAGTTACCCATCCTGGAATCAAGCGCAAGGTCATCTGCATTAGGTGAGCGAAGATGCTCCTATCCCTGTGTTATGATAAAGAAACAACACGGTCAATTTCGGATAAATAAAGAGAAGGATTGGATAACTGGGGAGACAAAATGCCAGAAATTTTGAACAAGTGTAAATCAAGGCCTATAGTTAGGATACAAACCATTTTCTCCCGACACCTAGTCCCAGAGAATCCAGCAGAATTAATCCATTGTGAGGCAACGTATTTTGGGCCCATTAAGCGAGAATGCCATCTATCCGAGTTTGCTTTGAGTAAGAGCCTCCTCCGTACCTGGCGCCTTCTGCTCTTATTTCCATTTTCGTGTTGGTTTTACACTTGCCGTCGCCCAGCCAGTACTAAATCTTCCCTTAGTATCTTTGTTGCTTGCAAAGGAGCAATGCGAATGTGTCACCATACCGACCGACGTGGTTTCTGTCAGCCAGTGGGCAGCATATTTATCGATGCACTTCGATGCTGCTGCTGCTGCTGCTGCCGTTCACCCCTCGCAAGTTTCCGCTCTAGCCTGGCCACCATCAACCAAAAAGCCTTCTGCAATTTGCTTCTCAACGGGTCACCTTTACAATTATCATCTCAATGGTGAGCTCGGCTGAGCCCGTGTGGACCACGTGTCTAAGCAGCGAACCTGACTGAAGTTCCTAACAGCTGACCACCTTCCCGTTAGTCCGAAATGCAAGCTGTTCTCTCAACATTACCTGTCTATATTCTGACCTAGGGCAATCGCCGATCCAATCTGGGGGATCAGGGGTTCTAATAAGCTCTTTGAATGCACGGCAGAACGTGTGATACTGATCGGATTAACCGATGAATAGATGAATCAAAATCAATCGTTAGCTAATGACTTCAAATGCAATAAGAAAATAAAATAAAATTATACATGTGGTCAACCACGAAAGCACTTTGGCTTTTTTGTAAGGAATTTTCAAGCTGCATCTTCTCTCGCATCCGTAAAAATTATTCATGAGAGCGCATATTGAGATTTGAGGTGCCAGAGACCGTATCACCTGGAAATAAATTTTGCTAAGGCCGTCTCGCTTGTGCTTCTCGTAACTCTTTCCTCACGATCGACCTTATGAAATTTGTTTAAAAATAGACTTTGGCACAATTAAGGCCTTCTGGTCTTGCACACCGAGTCTTTTTAATTCAGTTTGGTCCGCATTTACAAACATGAATTCCGAAATTAAAATAGGAAACAAAAAACAGATTTCCAAACTTTTCTCCTAAAAACTGCGCTCAGTTATTTGCCTGTTTTTTTCTTGATATTATGCTGGCCCCTCATCTAGTCTCGCTTTTGTCTCTTCCATGACCATTATGAGAGCTTTAATTGAGAACAAAATTAAAAGAAAACCACTAAAGTCATTTATTTATCGCTCCGTTGTAACAACTAACACAGGGAACGGAACGGCTCCTCGGTTGTTGCGGTTGTTGGTTGATGAAGCTGTTCATCTTTAAATGCATCCCATTGGATTGCAGAAGAATCGTTTGTCGCGTTCTCCGCTCTCCTTCAGTTTTCTGGCTAGCTGAAGCTCCCGCAAGTACCGTTGCGCCTCGGGTGGCTGAAACGTAAGCGGACAGAGCACATATGTGCGAGGAGAAGGAAATTTTGTTGCGGTTAACAACAGTGTGTAAACTTTCCAGTGGCATGAATTTTGCCAGCTTGTGGATAAACGCGTGCTCAAAACCTATATTTTCAATACAATTGTGTTGGTATAGAGGTTTTTCACGTGAGGGAAACCCATAGTTTGTTAAATCATTCATGGACATTCCTACTAATTTAAAAGTTTGCATTATAGTAATTAGAAATTTTGTTGTGATTTTCAATCGAGCGTAAAGTCTCGGGTGGCGTGACATTTGCCATTTTGTGCATAAATACTGCGTAGATCCTAAATGTCTATGTACGCAAGCGCTGCTCTGTCAGTTTTTCGCGTTAGGGGACCTCATGGTTTGCTAAGTACTTTATAGTAATTCCTACTTATTTATTAGTTAGCATTATAATCCTTGAATTTTATTCATCAAAAGTGATATAAGTGACAAGGGCTCTAATCGTGTTTTTGCAATATTGGCAAATGCTAAGATTGTCAATCTGGTCTTTAGTTAGATTCATACTTTATCCTCTTTTAATCCGTTTCATATGTAACCGATATTTTGCCACTGCAATACGGCCTGTTAAAGTTATTGCAGAGTAACTACGTCAGCATGTAAGGGACGTGAACTATTTTCGTACATCTGAGAGACTAATATTTTCGGTGTTGTTATGGGAGGGTAAACCCTTGTAGATGCATTATGGCAAAGTTTTGCCGGAGGAGATAGAACCGAGGTCATTTGAAGTTAGATTATATAAACTGCATTCAAATCCTCCTCACAGGAGATTTTGTATCAAGCTAAATGGCTGCCCTTTTATAGAGACTACATATATGCCGCACCTAGGCTAGTTCAAATTCAGTATATTAGGCTTCATTTCTTCTCTATCATGCAAAATTTCAAAATCGAGGTGTTTCCTAGGCTCCGTCGTTTTACTTTTGGGCATTTTATCTAACTTAAATAAGGCAGGCCAACCTGTCCTAATTTTTAAATGCAAAAAGCAAATAAAATTGCTCTGATATATTTGGGGTTACAAAGAAAAATCTTTAGGTTGGACATATAGTAATCAAGCATTTCTATAATGATAGAATCCTTACACTCAGTCTCAATTACTTGAGTTTTAAATCTTCAGCTGATGCTTTAAGCAGGTGAATTCGAATTATGACTTACGAAGTAGTCTATTTCACCAAGAGGTGCGTACTGAGATTTCCGTGAAAAAATTATCTCGTCTCCTCTTCCAGTGGAAGTGGGCACAGCCACGATGTATCTGTTAAAAAAGGAGACTGAAAAGAACAACGATGCAGGCGAGACTCATTTTCGATTCGGTTGGGTCCTATTTTGTGGACTATTTGAGCTCTCCCCAGTAGGCTCTAAAAATCAGAACTTTGCGACTTAAATACACCTCCAAATACATTCCATTGGTTGAGTGGTGCGAGGGAGTCAACCAATCTGTGCACAATCACATGACATTTCAGTTTACATGTCAAAAATTCGTTGAGACCCTTTGACTTTACAAATGGGTAACTGGGATTTGGGTCAATTTTCAGGGTTTAAGCATTCAGATTTGCATATATCACTTCAAAATTTGATATGAATTTCTGAAAGGCCGTGCCGTGACCCTTCTGCAAAAATATTGAGCAGTTATTTCTTGAAACCGATTTGCTTAGAGACACATGTATGATTTTTTACGGCGGTGGTTTTTCAACGTCATTCCACATTTTACAACTAAGATATCCGTGGCATAGGCAATCGGGACGACATAAAGCAAAAGTTATCTTAAATATCGGTACCAGTTACCGCCGTCTCTGGCCTAGTTTACCTCAGAAGCAGCCCAATAACCGCTCCATTCGGAGCTCTACTGAATAACTCTTCATAATTTATTTTGGTACGAGGGACGTTACGATTTGAAAAATCCTTAAGAAGCCAGTAAGTACGTGATAGATCTTGTGAATAGAAAATTTTTATTCTAGGGACAGTGGCACGCAATGAAATTTCCTTTTCGGTGATCAGATCTCCCCCGAACAGCTTCCTGGATCTCACCCGTCCAATTCTATCTGCGGTCACTGGTTATTTGAACCAGGGGCTTAAGTGACCCAACTTCTGAAGCAGAGGAACACACCGTGCGTATATTTGCACTTTTATTGCGCTTATTTGAGCCATCAGTCCTCTTAATTGAACCAGATATTTTCACAAATCTGAAGTTAGATATATAATGCTGAGGGAATAGCCTGCATTTCGGGCGGACAAGTAACAGGTTTGAAGTTAGGGAGATCAGTCATGTCTTCTGCATGGGCCCGTGGCTGACGTGACATTACACGGGCTCAGACGAGCTCACTAGCGAGATAAGAAGCCAAAGATACGAAGCAAAAGACAGAATGCTTGCTAACTGATGGTGGCAAGGCTCGATCGGACGCTTACGAGGGTTAAAAAGGGGTAGCAGCGTCGAATTGTTTCAATAATATGCTGCCCGCTAACCCACGTCGGTCGGCATGACGACGCATTCGCAGTGCTCTGTAGCATACAACGAAGATGGTAAGGAAATGTTTAGTGCTGACTGCCAAACGGCAAGGGAGAAATTCATATGGGAACCTTTGTCTTCTTCTACTCATGGTCTACTTAAACTTGTCCTTACACATACGTGACCTTGGCTCAAAAAGACAATCTTTTATTTGGCATGTCTACCTCTATAATTATTACTTAGTTTTCTATCGCGTCAGGGTATGTAGACATACCAAGTTACCATCCTAAAGCAGCCCACACTAGTTCTTGTGGTCTCGATGGTAGGTACTGTTTAAATTGAAGTTTCCTTGCGCTTTTGCTCGACAGTCCATCGCGCTTGAGCAAAAGTTAACAGTAAGCGGCAAATCACTTGAGAAAACGATGTTTCTTCTGCTTGAATATAGAGTAAGCTGTGGGAATCTTCCATGTCTCAAAACCACGTCTGCGTCTCGGGTGTCTCTTAATTAGTTTCGATGAATAGAATAAAAAACGGTCCATTTTACAACAGGGGAGATTCCCACAAACAAACACATGCCTGGATCACATAATCAGTCTCGGTTGGCCATGACCAAGCACGGGACTGTGCAAATTGGAAAGTGTCCTCTACATGGCTTACATTCGAGGAGCTACATTAAGACAGATGGGGTTTATTCGCTCCGACCTATCCTGCTTGCATGACGGAAAGGGTCACTTCCGTTCTGCCTTAAACAAGGCCATGCCTACGGACGGGGTATATAGGTGCGTATTTTAAAGTACTTTTAACCTTAAAAGTGTTCAAGGCGGACCACATTAAAGGGGCATGGTTTTAGAGTTCTTTGTATGACAATATTAGTTGTTCATAGGATACATTAGTCGCAAATCGAAGCAGCAAGGTAGACATATCAAAAATGAGAGTGAACTCAACCGTATATGTGGTAGGAATTAGGTGATGGCATGCTGACAACGAATTCAGAAAGTTAAGCGAAATGCATCCAATATCTGAATGGCTGTCTCCAATGTCAATCAGGCAACAAGCAAAATTTTTAAGAGGACAGAGTGCAAATAACAGTTTCGATAATTATAGCAGCTGAGCCAGAACGAAAATATGACATAAAAATCGATAGAAAACAAATTTTTCACAATAACACACTAAAACATTACGCCGAAATTATACGCACCGATAAGTGACTTCCCTAATGTGATAAACCGTGATCGAAAAGGGCAGACGCTTTGAAGACTTTTTAGGCAGATATTCGGGCTTATCACTAGATCAGGGATGCGAGCTTGATATGAATGAAGAAAGGACATATGTATTTGGGATTCTTGAATGTTTTTCCTCAATTAAGCCGTCATTTATGTGCAAATAAACGAAAATTTTTGCCATCCTTAAGATTTATTTATGTGTTGGGAGTTTTTCGATTGTCATCAAAAAAGAGAACATGTTAACGTTCGTTTGATTAATATCTGCTAGGTACAGTTACACTGTGATTAAATGTGTTGACACAGAATATTGCAGATAAAATTGCTAAAGTGTGGGTGACTTTTGTTGATTAATAGATGGCTATTAAGTCGCCTTCTAAATTACTGTACCATCGGATGGATAGAACATTCGAATGTGCATCTTAACTTTTTCTGTTTCGGGCAGCTGGGCTAGCTACCCCGTTGCGTCAAACGCCTTTGAACCCATGTGAATTGACAACAGTTTGAATAAAAATCTTTAGAATTAAAATTTTATTGAAAGCTGATGTTAGCGGCCTGTGTCTTGATCCGAAGTAGCTGCCATAAGGTAGAAACTTACAATCAATTGTCAGCTCCACCTTCAAGAACGGGCTTGGATCCCTCTAAAAATTTAAATTCCACCACCTTTTATAGTGCGGTGCCCACAGTTCACGTCCACAATCATAGTTATCTACCCGGACGCAACTGACAGAAACGACCTCTACTGTCAGGCATTGTGAACATGGCATTGAATCTGTCCGGCAGCTGATGGGTAATAGGCCCCAGCAATTTTTATTCGAGTCGCCTTTGACTTTGTCTGTCATCGCTTTAACCACGTTTGCCTATCCATTTATTAGCCTTCGGTAGGTCGATTAATTTCGGGTACATGTGCCTCAACAGAGTAAAACAGAAACAATGCTCAATGGTATAGCCTACTTAAATGCATAAATTCTCAGTATAATGACACGAATCACAGCGGAGACCCCGAGTCCTCAGCAAGCTAAAGCTTTAAATTTCATCACTTTATTTTTGAGGGTACACGAGAGAATGTACAGCCTTATTTCCTGTGCTTAAATTAAAGGTTGTGCCTATGCTCGTGTTTTAATCCTATGCCTAACACTAACCGTGACCGCAACCCTAAGCTTGAACCTAAACCTACCATCAATCCTAATCTTAACTCCGCCCCAAATAGTCAGATAAGATTTCGTTCTGCACAAATAGACCTTTGAATATCCTGATTTACCACAGGTTAGTGCTTCTTTTTCTGAGGAAATATAAAAGCTTTAATTTCAAAACTGAAGTGCCTACCAGAAAGCACACAGAGAATGCTGAGTTGCCCAATGATGGGCCAAACCCCTAGCATCTGAGCCAAGCAGTGGCAGAATTTCGGTGAAACACGTGTCTTGGCTTTTAGGTAATACCTGTGCAAACCACGTAGTAAATACTTGCGTAGGTTATGCAACTCATTGCTCGTTGGCAACTTGTGAATATTACTTGGTGATCCCGCAGTGGCTGAGCGACTTCAGTCCAAATATTCATAGAAAATTTCAGTTTTGCACCAAGAAACCTTTGAATATACTGATTAATTGCAAGTTATAGATTATTTTCCTGGGAAATGAAAAAATTTGCAATAGTCAATCACGATGTAGTACCGCCCGAAGGAGATATACCGGGCATTTTGTGAATGAGAAACTAGATCTACGAAAGATCTTCCACGGGATTTGCACTTAAAAGTCTTAAATTCAGTGTTCTTTTGCATAACGCGTGAGGTTAACACTTCTGGTCTTCCGTTAGCATAGGCTAACTGAGGATATTTCAAGTGGGAAAGGGCTTATTGAGGGTTGGGTGTGAGGAGGATGTTCTATAGTTTATATTCTTTCTTGATGTTATAAGTATCGGTGAATTTGTAAAATTAAAATCAATGTTTACACTAGTAAACTTTTAAAAGGCTCGATTCAGGCTCTGGTCTGCAAGCAGGGGAGGAATGACCTTGAGTCAATACAGAGATCAAACTGTTATCGGCTGAAAGACAAACGGATCACTATGGCATGATTGGTAGGAAGAGAGAGTTAAAAACCAGACAATAGTGAAAGGTGTTAAAGGAAACGGTTCGCGCGCGATTTAAGTCAGTATAAAAGTAGGCAAAAGAACAAAGGAGAATAGGATAAGTGCAATTACCACAACGAACATAAAAGCCTTTAAAGCGTGAACAAACTAAGCAACAGACAAAGAAAATAGTCGAATGGAGATATATAGTTTATTTCTGCTTTGAACATTTATTTTTTGCTTTTATCAATCATAAACTCATGCAATGGGACTTCAGTTCTCAAATTGGGACAAATTGTTTTTTGACGCACTTGACATATGTATATAGGAGCTATAAAGGCATACTCAAGTTATTTTGCGGAGTAATTGCACGAACAATAAAATATTTAAGAAAAGCGGATATCTTCAAATGAGCTACTCAGACCTTACGATAATGCCACCAGAGATTGTGGGGTGGCTAGTCTGAGAGAAAAAGCCCAAATTCGGTGAAGTACCTTATAATTTGTTTCCTGAAAAATATGAATATGCAGTCTTCGGAAGTGTTCACAGCTGTCGAAGTGAATCAAGGAGACGCGTTGCCAGTCAGTGGGAGACCAAGTAGTTTAATAGTATTTTAGTTCAGGCCCAAAACGTTTGTACAGTAAATATAGAGATTTGCTTCAGTCAAAAGGGGGTTTCATCTTCGGACATGGAAGGGACTCACTGCATACCTCTATAGCAGCGGGTTCGCGTCAGATCTATGAAAGTAAGAATTCGGAAGTCTGTAGTGGAGACGGCGCAGGAAAGTAAGCCATCTTAATTGGCCAAACGGTACGCCAATTTCCGGATAATGAAAAATGAAGCAGTATTTTCATTTAGTTGAAGCGGCATCCCACTCATGCCTCTGTTTAAAAAAATTGTCATTCCCTGTGGACCAAACCTGACCATGGTCGGTTTGATAAGCGTAACTTTAGCAGCACACAGGAGGCAGGCACTATCAAATACTTCCGTCGGTCCCACAGTAAGTCACCTAACTCGCGAGACCTGCTGATGGAGATTGAGATGACTAACTGTGGTCAAGCAAGTTGCTGCATATTTTAGTCATTCGCCTACCATATTCCGGAAAATATTATTTTCGCGAGCAGAATATTGTTATAGATAATTTTAGCAGTCAACATGTTTTAAAATTTGAGCAGAAACCAGCGTTGCCTTCTATTTGGTGGCTTCCAATGCAAACGTCTATCTTAGGCAAAACTTTAGAATCCACGCCTGTTTTTCTGAGGTAAGAGTAATCTAGCCTCGACAGTTTTATCAAATAGAACTTTCTGCGCTTGAGAATTGATTTTTTCTCCACGTTATTCGGCTGAAGCAAGGTGTAAATGAGCAGGATATTTTTATAAAACTGGAGGCTTTATATATTTGACAAAGCCAGATTTATAAACTTGTGTGAGTTCATGTCCGAAAACGCCTACTGGCAGTCCTTTATGTAAACGTGTCGATATTTTATACCGTTTCCGAATCCATTATAACATCCTGCGAGAGGACTTTTCACCAAGCAGCTATGTTAATGATTAGCTGTATACGACGATATTTTTGTATGAAAAAGTTTCCCTCATGCCTAATTTAGAAAAGGAAAGGGCAGAAGATTAGCCATTTTAGCGGTATGTTCGTATCCTTACGACCACTCCATTATGCATTTATAATCTTAGAACGCGATCTAAAAGTGTTTACGTAGAATGAAATTAGCTCCAATATAAAGTGAGGTCTTTCGGTGATGCGCAAAAAATTAAAACCATTTTTTGTAAAACGGCAAAGCCGACCAAATGGTCCAATTTACACCTTGGAATAAGGTTAAGTACGCAGACATCCGCCAGCAAAATGCCTTAGTTAAGCACTTTTTAAAGAGGTAATTTTTAAGAGAACGTTTTTGTAATTGATTCAGAGCATAATCATTGTCGAATATGGTATGAGCATTGGACTTTTGATCAACGGGTCGCGGGTTCGATGCTCGGGTGGACCACCACCTGGGGTTGGGTATGGCTGGCTGACGATGGCTAGTAAGCCAGAAATAGTCGTTCCAATCTCCGTTGTCCTTTCCAGCGATAATCAGCCACCTCTTCTTCTACCAGCTGCCGCGCGGCTCCTGTCGGGGTTCGAGAATGAGCCCCAAGGCAGAACGGAACGCGGGAGTTCTGTTAGCGATCAGAGCGTGTTAACTAACGAATGTAAACGATAGGTGTGATGGAAGAGAGCCCTGTGGAAGGCAAGCACATACTGGAATTTCAAGCGAAGTTTAAGCAAGAACAGGCATTTAAAAATCTGTATCTTAAATAAAACTCTGCGTTTAGAGGCGGAACTTATGACGTAAGCACATGGCACGTTAGGTAAAAAGTAACATATTTTTCAAACGGTGTTTATAATACCGGAACTTAAATGATAACGGAAATGAGTTAGACAAATAGCGCAACAAGCGGCACAAATTAATGTTCAATGTTTTTGTTATTCGGCGTCAACAAATAACCCCTTGTTTCCGGATAATATTTTTGGACGCATGAAAATTCAAGTATTAGTGCGTCTACTTCAGGCAATTCCCTTTAGGATTACATGATGATCCATTAACAGCTCGGAAACGAGATGCCCAGAGGAGCTTCGTTTCGGGACAGTAGAAGAAACATATGCAAGTTTTTAAGTCGAATGCTACTATCAGTGAAATAAACAGAATATAGAATGGAGGAATATATGCGAGTTCCAGGGTCTTGATGCAAAGAAGCTGAATGTGCGATCACCGGAACAGTGCGTTTATTACTCTGAGTTTTGGTGATAGAAGCGAAAATATGAGTTACAGGAAACTACGCAGAAGAAGAATAAGAAACGATCACTGGAACATGGTGTTTATTGGTCCGACGTTTCGGATTATCCCTTAAACCCATCATCAGAGACGGTTGCAGAAAGGGTAACAGGGGGCAGTTTTTATAGGGCGTGGTGGCCAGGCAACTACAGGCCTACTATCGATAGAAGTACTATACTGGGGGTCGTAGTTGACGTGAAATGGCTTTTGGTTCCGTACCCGAGTTGTTATTGGCCGCGTTTTTATCTCCGTTGTCGGTTCTTAGCGTGACGATTACTCGGTAATGTGGTTTGCTGTCACTGGGACTACTGGTCACTCGCATCCTCCCCGTATGTCTAGCAGTTGTGCGAGGCAAAATCACAACACAGAATGTGGAACCGCGAGGTAACTGCGCTTAATAATCGCCTACTAATCAGAGAACAATGACTCAAGCAGTTCACGGCTCATGCGGTTTTCAGCCCTTGCGAGAATTTCGGCCTCGTCAAACTTGAAGGTGTGGCCGGGTCCCGTCGCATGAGTCGTGACTTGAGGGTTAGTGTTGTTCGTCCACATTGCTGCCACTTGCTCGGTCATTCACATGCGGAGTAGTCTCCCAGTTTTTCCGACGTAGTTGTTTTGTCCACAACTGCACCAGATTCGGTAAACAACTCCAGACGCTCCTTGTCGTGGTAGTGGGCATTTTGGCCTCAGTATTTGGCACCTGATGGCTGCTTCTGGTTGGTGTGCAACTCCAACTCCGAGTGGTTTTAGAAGTCAGCTAACAGCTTCCAGGACGTTCTTTAAGTAAGGTAGGGCTCGTCAAACTTTTGGTCTCCTGCGGTTCGGTCTTTCGCCTTGGTTGCGCAAGCGAAAGTCAACAAAGTTTGCGGGTAGCCTTTTGCTCTGAACATCCGTCGAAGCTACTGCAATTTGGCAACCTCGTCCTCTGATTCGCTGTAGTGGGTCACCACACGCTGATGTAGTGCCTGTGCGTAACTGCGTTTGTGACTGATTTGGAAGTTGCTGCCAAAGTTCAGTGTTTGCGTCGTTTTTGTCGCTTTCCTTGAATAATTTAGTTTTTAGGGCACTACAACGCTTGCAGCAGACGAGGACATCAAGGAAGGTTAACGGGTCGTTTTCTTTTTCATCCCTCGTAAAGTGGATGTCCGGGAAGAAGCCATTGAGGTGTTATTTGTATTTCAGCATCTGATCCCATTCGATGATGACGAAGGTGTCGTCCACGTATCGAGCCTAGAATTCCAGTCGATAGTGTTGGAAAACCCGTGGTTTCAGTCGTTGCAGGACCGCCTCAGCTATGAGTCCCACGATCGGTGAAACCATTGTTGTGCATTTCACCTGCTCATAGATTCTTCCTTCCAAGGGGAAGTACGTTTTGAGGAAGAGCTTCAGGAGCTTGATGATTTATGCTTCTTCGAGGCAATTCGCCGTTTCACCGTAATATTTTGCAGGAGTAATTCAACGGCCTCGAATGCCAGATCCTGGGAGAATGAAGTAAAAATATACGTGAAATTAAAGGATACCATTACGTTATTTGGCATTTGACTTTCCCCTTGAAGTTTCTCCAAGAATTGGGTTGATGAGCTGACTGTGGTCTCTGAATCCACTGCAAGAAATTTAAGACGCTGAAACAGCCACTTCGCCAGTCCGGAAGTTAGAGTTTCTTTGAGGGATACAATGGGCCGAGAGAGCTTTCCGACCCACACAGGAGACCATCATCCGAGACTGTGTGAAGGCAATAACAAATGATCATTTTTATGGCTTTAAAACGTGGCAGGGTGTAGAGGTTGAGGTGGATTGGGATGTGGTCAAGTTAAGGCAGGGCGTATGCCATATCGTGGTGTGCTGAAGGGGTGTGTCGTTGGCTAGGAACTGGGCCGCGCGTCTTGGTCGCGTAAGGGTTACGCGTAATAACAGGGTTTATATATCGGTGTCTATTGATGAAGTGTGTGTTAGGTACCCAGGTCTCCAGCAGTTATTGCCCCCTCGTATTGTTGGCTCGCGCGTGCTCACGAAGTTGAGTCCGTGGCCTACCTCCAGAGTGCGCGCGGTGACTTGAGCCAGTGGGTCGCCTCTCTGAATCGTCCGTTTGTGCTCGATTATTTGCAAGCTAAGTCGTCATTCAATCTGGCCTGCATAATAGTGAGGACAGTCACGAACTGGGATTTGATAAAAAAACACCAGCTTGCTCACTCGCGTACAGACGGATTTTTCTTTCACATAATTACCTTGCGCATTTTAGCTGTCAGAAGATGCGTGATACCCACGTTGAGCTCTGTGGCAATATACTCTGTGGCTTCCGACACATTCGTTTTATACGGCAGAGAGTGCCAAAATGTTGATGACTCTCCTCTGCGTGTTCCCACTGGTGTGTATGGATACGAGTCCGAATGCGCAGAGTACTAAATTCACTCTTCCAGTGATCGCGCGTACACCACCTTTGCAGACCAGAAAATGTTCAGAATAAGTAATAAAGATCTGCAGGACACTTGGCTTCATTTATTTTACTTAAAGGCACATAATCTACCGCAAACTCTCCTCACTAACCCACTTTCCTCATGGGCAAGAAAAGTTAAGACGACTGAAGGCAAACCTTAACTCAGTTATTGGCGAAGTTAAACAACCCAATTGCGTGACCCCCATATCACCTGATTCCCACTGGAAGTGTCAAGTTCTAGCCTCAGTTAGACAGAAAACTAAAGGCATCCTCGATAAGAAGCCACTGCAACCTGACTCAACCCCCCAGTCATAAAGAGAATAGCGTTACCCCTTCATTTGACAACAGGTTCAGGTGTGTTACACTTAGAATAGTGGGGAATATGCTGATCTGCCGTCGGAATACGTTCCACAGTGTCCGCGTCACTGTCGTTTTCCTCTCCCCTGCGCAAGTAAGCCGTCCGAACCTCTCAAGAATGCACGCTTTCACGTACACGGGCCACATGCGGCCTGGGCCCTGTTTCCAATGCCTTGATACACCAAAGGAGATGCTTCTTACGTATGCAAGATGTGCAGCGTTTTGCCGCCATTTTGGCACCGACAGAGTTATTTCATGCTTGTTTCAGAAGTTACACAGTGTGTTTAAAAAATATATGTCGTATATGCAGGGTGTGTAACGCAGGTTTGTTTGTAACACATGGATTGCGTGTGTGCGAGTGGACTGAATTTTACGGATGCAGTCTAGACTGTGGTGATTTAGCGAAGATCTTCGCGAATGCACATGTGACCAACTAGGCCTTCACGATAGCCGAAGGTTCTGAGACTTTGTTGACAGTGGAGACGTGAGTGAGGGGCCGAATCGTGGCGATAATGGAACTGGGTCGTCGGTATCAGTGTGATGAATCCATGTGTGACTGAGAAGGTTGATGTTTGATAAGAAAATACAGCCACAAGGAGGAAAGTTTGGGAATGATTCCACAATGCTAATCGTGCTGATTCAGTGATTGGGGGGGATGGGAGAGCAGATGGAAGGAATTTACTTCCGCGGTAACGATGGTTATGCCATCAGTCTGTGAAGAAATTATCAGTTGGGTGACTTTCTATGGCAGCGGACGCGAAGATGGTCGAAAAGTCCGGTGCGTGGTTGGAACATCAGTCGGCAATGCGGACATGTTCGTCGGTGTTAGGTCTTTGCACCTTCGAGCAGTGTTACTTAAAATTTAAGTGCCTCTGTCTTTTCGCTGGCCTCTTCTATGCGATAACCTCCTAGAGTACGGCTAAAGTGGTTTCTAACGGCATTGCACCTGCCGATCGATCATCAGCTCTTCCCAGGTCTCCGGATTTATTGACAAGCCCTTAATTAAGGTCGGTTATATGTCCTTATGACAACGCTTTTATCCACCTTATCCGCTAGCATCCCTTATGAGGTCACCTTAAAATAGTTGTTTTTGCAAGTGCTAGCCATCCATTTTCACAAAGCGGACGTTCGAACACAGGTTTAGCTGCCTTCGTATGGGTCTGGATGCTGATAATGCCTGTATTATCCCAGTCTTCCGGTAAGCGAATCCTATCTCGTCACCTGCAGAATAAACTGGAATTTAATGGCTGCGTTCTCCTTGCCGACATTTTTAGAACATCTTTGTTTCCTTTGACCCACTTGTGAAAAACTCGGCGGCCTCGGTGGGATTTGAAGTAGGTCAAAGGAATTATTCGAATCTGCCAAAACCCTCATTAATTGTGCCTGATAGCCATCTGGTGGATTCTAGATTGATTTCTTAGGAAATCCTGCTTGGGCAGTGAGCTTTCTATATCAGAATTGGTGGATTCCATACGTTGCAGTAGGCTGGGCGGGTAACTTGACCCAACTCACGGTTCCTGGTGGAGCCTTGTAGCTCAGATGGCTTGAGCGTTGGCTGTACTAAAGCCTTCCCCCTTGCTGGTTTGGGTTCGAATCCCACCGAGGTCGCCGAGTTTTTCACAAGTGGGTCAAAAGAATTATTCCGAAAATCCTGCCGAAATCCTCTACTTATCTATGTTTCCGCCCATTCAGGAACATTATCGAAATGCCCATCTGATACATCGTCAGTTTTTTGTTCGGCCTTACCAGCGGCAATTCCTTATTGGGTTCTACAGTCAGACGAAGGCTTGGTTGGCATCAAAGATTTCGCTATCAAACTTGAGGTTTCTGGCTATTTTATGTCCGCATATGAAAATTCGTCCATAAATGTGGAGCGAGTTCCATTTATGCTAATGCTGTACATCTTATTCTAAGCAGAGGACACTTGATGGTACACAAACAGTCTTCTCCGTGTTTGTGAACTTATTAATAATAATTCTTTACTCACGAACCAGCAGTCTACATCTTAAGATGTCGAAGTGAAAACGGTACTAAGAAAAATCAGTATATGAATAAAACAAATATGGAAGAATTTCAACGACCCAACAGTGTAGCAGGCTAACGAAACCGAAGATGCCCTACAGCCAAACCTCCAAAGTTTGTGCAGCTGGAGGTGTGTAGGACCATACTCAGCAGCACGTCTGCTTTCGTCGCAGTGCCGACCATGCAATCGTTTGTGAGCAAGATATCATAAACACTGATCGTGCAGGCTCACGTGTTTCTTTGAGTGCATAGGATTTTGAGATAGTGATCGTCGTGTTAGTGGGTGATTTCGATTTGGGCCAATTTTCAGGGAAGACACCCATCATTCTCGTGGGAAAATGAGAACACGACCCACAATATTCACATTGATACCCACAAAAACCAAAACCCAAGTCAATACTTGCCCAGTCAGTGCTTTCGAAAGCTTCAGAAGTTGCCATATTGGCCATGATGCGAGTCATTATTCCCTAGGTGGGTTGCTATGGATGACAAACTCCCCAGTCGTTTGCGGATGCACTTCCAATCGCATGTATCCACAACTACCGTTCAAGACTTCTCTTCGCCAACGCTTGCGCTCTCAAAGCAACGACAGAAGGGAACATTCAAACGAAAATGGACCTCTTCGCCGCTGCCACCTGCGGAAACTTCGGCCTGATCATCAACATGGACAGAACTGTGGTTATAGACCAGCTGATGCCAAACACCGCCTACGATGCATCTTGAATATATGTCAACGGTGTCCAACTGCAAGCCGTGGGCACTTTCACTTACGTGGGTAGCACCCTCTCCTACAACATCAAAATCGACGGTGATGTGGTCCTCCAGAACTCCAGGCCAGTAAAGCCCTCGATCACCTGCAGAAAGTCGACTGGAATCGTCACGGTTTCCACCTCAGCACCAAGCTCAAGACGAACAAAGCTGTCCTCTCTCTGACACTGCTGTATGGATTTGAGATCTCGACGGTGTAGCATAATCAGATGCGGAAGCTCAACCACTTCCATATCAGCTGTCTTCGGTGGGTAATAAAGCTAAGGTGGCAGGACCAGATCCCGGACAGGGAATGTTTACAACGAACAGGACTCCTGCTGCTGAGACAGCTGCAAATGCGTTGGAGCTGCCATCATGTGAGGATGTACGACGGGCGACTGCCTAAGCTACTCTTATATAGAGATGTTGCTATGGGCCCCCGGTGACAAGGGGGCCAAGTGTTACACTACAAGGACACTCTGAAGACTTCCTTCAGTCAATCAAAGATCAACCCGGCAAATTGGGTGGACCCCGGCAGGAACAAACCAGCCTGGGGGAGGATCGTGAAGGCACGAGCAGCAATCTACGAATACAACCACATTACCGTCACTAAGCCAAATACGAAACTCGTAAATAGCACCTACCTGCCTCGCACCACCAACACTCAGCCACCCCCAACATGCCCACAATGTCCGCGACTAGTTCGGGCATGAATCGACCTTATTGGACGTATTCGGACCCACTGCAGCAATCGAAGAACACCATATAGTGTCTCTTCGTCCATAACTTCCCCGCCCTGCATGTCAATAAACAACACTGACGGTGCTTCCGATCCCTGTAGCCATTCTTCATCAGCATCACCACCTCAAAGTCAGCTGAAACGATTCCTGCCTCTACGGTCAATACAAACAATCAAGAACCACCGTAAATCATCAACCCCACAAAACCAGTTATGTCAACTCGGTCCCTAACTGCGTACGCAGCAAACGCACTTTTACCGCACGCATCGGTCTGGTCAGTCACCTGCGACTCCATCGCACGGAGACCGGTGAAAAAGTGCCTGTGGCCTGAACACAGATTTGTCGAGCGCGACCCCATTGTCTTTACTGTTTGCGTAAATTCACACACCGTATGAACCTGCTCAGTCACATGAGTATCCACGAAATTGGAAGCAATCGCGATACCAACGCACCCAACAGGTCTTGCGCACCTTTCAATATTCCCATCGCCAGTCCCATCATGAGCGTGACCACTAGTACCAGCAGCACAACCCGCGCAGACCCAGCACCTCCCGACATATCTGATCCTCATTTTGACCGGATGTGCACCTCACACCTGAGCCTGGTCGGTCATTTGCAAAATCCATTGCACAGAGACCGGGGAACCAGTGCCGGACGCACCCGCCCCAATTGTCCGCACTGGCCACACACATTCACCCACCACATGGACCTAGTAGGCCACATGTGTCTCCATGAAAATCTGCAATAGAGCACTGTCGGCTATACCACATAACCACATCTCTCCTCACAGGAGTCTACATCACCCACGCACACATGAAACACCACACAAAACCACCGCCTCTCAATGTGAGGCGAGTATAATCGTTTTCTCCTGCTATATGTTACTCATTTGCTGCATGCGTGATCCGAGCCTAAGACTCTCACGGTGCGCTGAAAACCGTTGAGTAGAAGGCTGCAAATTGACGAGATAACTTGGTCCTCCAGACTGAGCGTCAGACTGCCATGGCCCCTTCTTGATGTAGCCCTTATGGCACTCCCACTCAGCCGGTATAAGGCTCGCCCACCATTTTTGTTGTGTCGTTGTTTGTGGTTGACCACGGTGCGGGGGCCTGCGCACTCTCCCAGCTCCAGTCTTCTTGACTCTGTCTTGACAACGGGCACAGGTGGCGAATTGGAACAGAGGGTGAAGTAGATGCAGTACACGTAAGCTCCCCTTATAAATCAGCACAGGGCACCGTCTCTGCATCACCATGCTGTAAAGCACTAAATCGACGTCGTCGAACCCGACGATCGAAATGGCACGCAGCTGGGTTACCACAGCATCTGCGTAAATTGCTCTAACCATTCCAAATTCAGTGTGCTTCTCAAGAGTTCATCCCGCCTGAGTATACTGAACAAATATGTCAAATGTGCGAAGGTTGGGTAAAGTCTGGTCAGTAGTTCATGCTAATCCTCTTGTATTTGACAGGTAATAAAAATTTTGTAGATGTTTTCACGGTTGCTTGAAGTTCCAAAGGGACATTCAAGGAGACGTTTGCGCTCCACGCGAAGACTGGATGTGACAAGTCACAAAATATGCCTGAGATATTTAGTCAGCTACTTCTTTGATCGTTCTGACTTTCTGATTCTTTTGATATGATAACAGACGATCAATTATGGTAGTCATGCTATCTTGAGCGACATTTTCTCATATCCGCTTCTCCTAGTAATGCAAGGTTCATGTTTTCATGAGGTTAGTTCGCTAAATTTGCAAGTTTCAGCTGGAAGCGACTCAGTGTCCATGGTATTTTTAATGAAGAACAATTTACCAAAACCTTACTGGGTGGCATAATACATGACGTCTAAAATTTACACGTAGATCCGGAAAGGTTAAATTCTATGCCCCGTACTCACTGCAGCACAGTAAATAGGAAGGTGCCGAAGGAAGGACAGTATTGCGTAACATTCCCGAGAAATTACGATTCGGTTTGGGTTGAGGCCAGTATAAGGGTTAAGCGAACGGACAGGAAAAGGGTGAGGGTTATCACACTAATTTGAGACCAGGTTGTTGCTAGAGCCAAGATACGATAAAATGCCTTCATTATTAAATTTAGCGAAATGCAACAGGCATTTACTTCGGATACGTTCGTAGTGGACACACCCCAAACATTCCCATCAAATGTCCGCAAATAGATAGATATATAGATGTTTTAGTTGAGTATCCGGAAGGGCACTGTCATTGGATAAAAATCAATTAAAACTTATGCGAAATCGTGTACAGTTAAGATTGAATAGTAGGTCAGCTTTTGGCGATGACAATTGGCACAAATCAGTGAGGTCAAAATTTTTATAAAAGAGCAGATAGTGAAAAAAACTCCTTGGGCAGTTTAATGGAAGAGGAATATCTTGAATGGGGTTTGTGGGATTTTAAGGAGAAAAACTGTCTCTCCTAGGTGAAAAATTACGCATTTGGTTGGACCGACATGCTGATGAGAGCGTAGGAGTGTTCAAAATGCTCCTTGTCGTGGGAGAAATAATGTTACGACAGAGAATATTTTTCAGCACCGCAGGTGTGATCACAATGCGTATCGACTGGCTATAAGCGTAACGGTCAAGGATTCTAGGCAGGTAAAACCTTCGCAGGCATCATCTGTACGCTTAGGGTCGAACAAGGAAAGGACCGTGGAGATCGTAAAGATCATGGTAGAATTGCCTGAGAAGCAACCGCAAAACTCTAATTGCTGCTTTTTTAGACCACCTACAGAGAAGCCCGAAACGAACGTCAACGATCGTTGTAGGGTTAACACTGTGACACTGCTCCGCGAGGGCATATGAAGCAGCATGGTAGGTTGCTTCTGAGCGTAGTATGAAAGGATAATGGGAGATCCTATAATTGAGTAAGAAGAGATCGAAATAATGCGATCAGTGGTGCTAGTTGGCATGAGAATTGATAATAAATCTTAGGCCTGCACAGCTCAGTATTCAGATTGTAATTCTCATGATGGTTATCGGCATTCGAAACGGAGGTGCTTTAAAACGAGCGCGCAATATAACATAATTGTTTGGCGATCATTTTACGGAGGCATGGGTTATGAATACATCATAGTTCGTGGGAAAAAAGATGCATGGAAGAAACAATTTTGAGACGGCCTTCTACATTCTCGATGGTCCTTTCTTGTGGTCGTAGACAAAGCTGCGTGGGAAGGAAAAGGAAAAGAAGGTTAATTGAATCAGTGTTAAGATAAATGTGCAGTCTTCACTTAAACGTATACATGTTATTTGATAACCTTATATAGATTGGCAGGTTATTCAAAATAAAGCAATACCTGGAATCAAAGAACAGAGTGTTTAGATGTGGATGATATAGGAGGCAGTATAATAAGTGAAGAGTTACGTAGATTGTACGGATGACTAGCAGGGTAAGGGCTGGAATTCGGGAAATATTTTTTAACCATTATGAAGGCGATAAATGAGGCAGAAGCCAACTTTCAGTCTCCTAACCCATTGTAATTTAAGGTTAGTTAGCCGGTACCTATCCGAGTACGAGGTAGTTGAAGGGGTCGGACGTAAGAATTTCCCGGTAAAGTGTCTTTGGACCTTTTCAATTTTGGAACGGCTACACTTGGTCATTAAACTAAGAAATGGACATCAATATTCAAGAATGGGAAAGACATACATTTGATAAAGTCTTAATTAAATTTCAGAAAGATAGAAATTATAAGAGATAAATCCACAAATCTTGGCGCTTTGGCCAAATTTCTATCGGCATGAGGCGACAGATCTAAATTTTTCGTGTAGCTTAAACCTACAGTTATTCGCCGCGTTTCGACTAGAAAGTTCAAAAGCTGATTGTGTTACATAGAAAAAAACCATAGGATAGTGGGCTTGCAACTTAGTTTAATTCAAGACATTTACAAAACTTTTTACAAATATAGTAAGTGAGGGAAACTGTCATGTTAACGGTATCTGATGTATGTTAATACCGATGCTGCAAAGTGAAAAGGAAGGCATCTAAGAGAGACGTTGACAAAATGCGTACTATTAAATAATTTGTTCACTGTTTTAAAACATTTACTACAGGCCTAAGGTTGTTTAATCGAAACACCATATCATAGAAGGCCTTCTCATATTTCACAGACGATGGTCAAGTTGCTGCATAACTTTTGAGAATATGTATATATCTGTATATATTTAAAACGCTGACATTTAACATTTATACCATAAAATACCTTTATTCCCTACATTAATTTTATTATTTGTAGTCTGATTTCATTCACATTATCCATCTGTAGGCAAGGTTTCGCCAAAAGCAATCCTCATCTATCTGTTCCTATTTATAATGACTATGTCCCATTAAGAATTACGTAGCACACCTTACGTTGTTAATTCTTCTTCTCGCTTAACACTGCCAACCGAAAGAAATTATAACTGCATTTTAATTAAATTTCTAAATATGAAAGATGCTGAATTCAGCCGACTATTTAACTATCCTTCAGTTGGGTGCATTAGCCTGAGTGTTCAGTAATTATTGCCTGTCATTAGTTTTAATTCCTTTTAAAATTAATCATTGGCCTATGTACACACCGTGATTTTTAGTAACGAAAGCATTGTTTTGACCTTTTGATGGCTCGCTCCATGAATTCGGAGGGTATCACCAAAACGTGAACCGGATAGATGTGTCGAATTTGTAACATTTATTCAACTGGCGATCGAAATGAGAATTTGTCAATCTTATTCAAGGATTATATGCGATGGACTATGAGAATATCTTCGAAGTGGTATGTAAAGACATTATGACACATGAAACAAAACGCCGTTTACGTTCGCGTTGAGCCTCGGTTGTTGTCAATCCCTCTTCTGGCAAAGCAACCACCTTGTCCTTACTATTACACTTTTCTCATTGTAGATAGCTTACCGTTGAGACTCAAATTGCTAATAAACGTTTTCTTCGCGCATCATACATTTAAGTCCCAATAACACCACCTCATATAATGCTTACTAAGCCTTTGAATTTTAGTCCAATATTTCGCAGACTATAATTTCTACGTGCAACGAACCAGAGTTCCGACAGAATTGTTTGAATGGACTGGTAGAACTTTTCGCGCGGATCCCGGATGAGGATGGAGTGATGGAATGTCGGTGAAGATGCCGGTGCCCCCTTCCACTCTCGAACGCTGACCCCCATCCCCACGAGTACCGTCACCGCTTATCGTATCGCTACCCTCCGTTCAATGTTAGCATCCCCTCGTCCCGACCCTGCAGTTGCCCGCCCCGTTGCACTCCTTCTAATGACTGTTGCGTTTGAGTGATTGGCATGGTGCTTAGAGACCATGTTCAATAGGTGCATCGTCTAATAACGACTACAGGTGCGTTCCTCGCCCGTTTGTGTGTGTGCAAACCTCGAAGTCTTCGGCCGCTACATACGGTAAAAAGGGATATTTAAACAAACATCTATACAAATCGCGTTCAAGCATACAGTTTATGAACTTGAGTTCTTGCAATTTACATAAAACAATAAAGGAAGTAATTAATAATGGGTCACTAACAGACATTTTCAGCTTTGGTTTTACGCACTGAGCGAGATAAATATTATTAACGACACATTCAGGGATGTATTATTTAGCATTTTCATTTTATTTTGTTGAAAAGACACCCATAAAACATGGTCCATGAACTGATAAACGCACATTGATGCTTAAGAAGTATAAGTAATGACTACCTTTTTCGATTATAAAAAAGAAAAGGGCACCCATTTCATGAATTTAATTATTAAACGTTATATCTATAACAGTTGCTGGTTGCGTTATAGGAAGATCAGAGTAGGATTGGGCCATTCGTTAAATTTTAAAGCCATGTCCACCGAATAACGGAAGAATATCACCGAACAAAAGCCTTATCAAAAAGACTTCCCTAATAGCAAGGAAACACGATTTGAGTTCGATATTTCACGGTCGGTCGTGCCGGTATTTTGATTGGATGCCTGTTTTTGCGCAGTGTTTAAAAGCGCACAAGACAGCGTGCACTATCATCGGTTTATCGATTTGACGGGTGATTGGTGTGCCCGCGCAGCCGTGGACGTCACTTCCTGATGGACACGCTGTCGTGTGGAGGATATCACTGACTGGCGTTGCGTTTCTTGTTTTACCCTAATTAAAACTGCTTTTCCTGCTATTTCTCAGTATGAAGACAAAGATGAGGAATCCTACGGGTAACGTTTTCTCACAAATTCGTTAATTTATCTTAAAGTATCATGGCAGATGCGCTGTCTAATTACAGCAGCTACAAGGGATAGCCAATTTCAGTCACATTAGTGTCTTAATTAATTTCAACATAATTTAACTATTCAATAATTTAATATAAATTTGCGTGAAAAAAGGCAAATACATTGCTGTTTAAATTGTGGCATGTAGGTCAAGCTGTTATGACAGCTTTCGTGACTTTGAATTTATTTTTGTCTTAGATACATGCGCGTTTTTTAAATTTATTGTTTTTATACACAATCCGTAGTTATCAAAATGAACCCCATCATACGGCAGGTTAATATAGCCCGCTAAATTATTTTGAGGTCAAAGTGATAATTTAAAAGTAAAAGCATTTTTGTTGACACGATGGTTTACTCCAAAAACATCTGTCCAATTTTCAAACGTGTCAGGTTAATTTCTTAAGAGCTAAAATATTTAAGATTTAGCTTTAACATTTTTGACTGTAAATTGTCTCTATGATCATTTGTTGAAAGACAAGCATGTGTGTGCTTGGCGTGGTTAACCATTAGTAATTTAACCGTTTATCGGTCTCTGAGCAAAAAGTCTATTCATAGTAAACTTGGTATCTGATATCAGCTTTATCGCTTTTTCGGTAGGACAAAGACACTAAAGCGATTGCAGACAATCTGAGATATGCTTGCTTAAATTTACAGGCGCAAATTTATGCGGTTAGCTGTGTGTTGCGCATTCTTATCAGGAGAAAGTACTTTATGCTATATCAATAAATTGAATATAAAAACCGCATTTGGCGTTTTCTTCTGAAAGGTATCTACGAAGATTTATATCGAAACATCTTTCCAGGGGTATTTAGACGGTGCATTTCCTAGACATGGCGAAAATCCATCTGATTTTCTGGCATCGTCTGCTTAATCGGAAGTAAAAAGGCCTTGGGGATATTCTCATGTCGTGGCTGGGGTTTACTTTACCTATTCGGAAAGCTTTGTAAACGGTGAAAATTTCCCCTTTCTTCAGGACTGCACTGGCATATTCATGAAGAAGATCTAGATCATGTGTCACTCGTTCCTTCGGAATGCAGGACATAGATACTTGGACACCCCGTATTTCAATATTTATCTCACGATTTATGGGCAAGGTCTTAATTTTCCCACCTACGCTAGGGTGGGAGTTAGCCGACGTAGCATACTCAACATTAGAGTTATTTTCGTCCAACGCTGGGGTTCTGTGACTTACATTTTTTATGGCATATAACCTTCGTCTCCAGAAGCTCGTTTCTTCATTTTCTGGGATCCCTGCCGATTGCCCTCTTTCCATACTAGAGACTGTTTAACGGCTACACCGAGCTCCTTATTGGATGCAATGGCTGCGGAAGCTGTGCATGCGTATGCGCGTTTGTCTCCTTCATGTTCCATCGTTGCGAAATTCTTCTGTTCGGGTAAAATGCAAGGAAGTTTCTATAACATCTCTATCCAACCCCTGCATATCCTTTTAAATCTCGAAAAATTTTGAAGAAGTTTAAAGCAGGTCGCATACGCTTCGTCCTTGTAATTGACATCCAACAAACATAGTAAACTCTTGGCCCGTTTGGTTGGAGGCGACTTTAAGGAAACTTGTCTGGAAATGAAGTCATTCGTGTTATGACTATCGTTTATTCCGTCATATAAATTTAAATCTCCGAGTACGTGGTGCGGCGATATCTCAGTGGTATCACCGTCGTTTCCCACACACTGGTGCCTTGCTTTGGACCTCGGCGGTGCTATGGATTTTGCCCGAATCCCGAATAGTATATTTTTGACTTCCATGATAGATCGCAACAATGATAAAGGGTGTTAAAATATGTTAAGAGGGTTTTAGCGGGAGAAACTTTTCGAATAAAATATCGAAATGACTCAGCCTTTTTTGACTGGAAGATCTCGTAGAGCTACTGGCGAGAAGTCCAAAACAGTTTTTTTCTCCTATTTTTTTTAAATTGGCGGCTCGTCGAACTCCGCCTCCAATTTAACCGTAGGAGTTTTTTTACTGCTTCTTTTCCAGTTCACCGTATATGCCAAAAATTGTTGACTTTTGTTTTAAAAATGGCAAATCGTTTTGAATCGGATATGTTTACCATACTACTAATTTCTGCTGTTCATATGAATGCTCACATAGTGCAGCAATTATCCACTTTGTATTTATTTAAACCACGGTACTAAGTTTGTAATGATGGGGTCCTCTGGGCCTTAAATATACAATTTATTTATTTATTTATTAGTTGTCTAAGGAGGATGAACAGTATGTCGAAATGAATCCGAAGCTTAATAAATAAAGTCCGCAAGAGTAACCAGTAGACTGAACTCTCGAAAGGATTAAATCCCTCGGAAGTCAAAAATTTTAAACCGAATTCCATGGGAGCATGTCGTGAAATAAAGGCCGAGCAATTAGGTTCCTGGGCCTCGGGTTATCGTATAAGCTTGATTTATAACCTCACATTGATCCATTTTTTATTAATGTTATGCAGGTTTATTGTTAAATAGCGCTTAAAATTAATTATTTGTTTGTCCCCTTCATCCTTGAATAACAAATTATTTGCTTTGGTTTAATGCATAATTGTGGTCGAAAAACATATCGAATTCCTTCTGACAATTTTCTGTTTATGGCTATTTTCACATTTTAATCTAATCTTTCGAACATTCTGAGTGTTCCGTTGGAGTTATTTACAGTCTAATGAAAAGCAGGAATGTACAGGTTCTATTCATGTTCATGGCATTGGGGGTCTAACTGAAATAACCTTTGATAGGGAAAAGTTGCTCGCTGCCAGCAGAAAACTGGACAATTTGATTGGTAGGCTGCAAGGGCAAGACAAGGCAAAACAGATTTAAACTATGAATTTGATTACAGAAACGGATGAATAAGGTAGCTGCTGCAATCAAAATGTGGAAGATATTCTGAATTTGGAAAGCTAGTGATGGTTCGCTTAAACAGAGAATAATTTTACTGCATTTTTCATATTCTTAGGTATTTTATTCCAGATTCAAATTCCGTTCACAGATTATTAATGATCATACTTAACTGTTATTGCCGAAGGAAAACGTAAAGATATTTCGTGCTGACAGTTACGCTGAGCGTGGTCATGATGGTTCAGGGTTGCCAAGAGACTAAATTACCACTGCTTAAAAAGTTAAACCGTAAGAAAGTCAGTTTATATTCGGGGAAGTCACAAAGACTGAAGGCTAGATATGTGAAAGTTTAACAGTAAGAGGTTAAAAAAATCCCTAACAAATATTAGATGATTTTGTTTACTTCCAGTCAGCAGCGCGCAATAAAATAAACAGAAACTAACCGTATTCCAGGCCAACTGTAACATACATTTTATAACGATGTAATTGGAAATCGCTATTTTCAAAATTTCTATGCATAAATTCAATCCTTCTGCGTGCTCCGGCGATAGTCAGGGCACAATGCTCTAAGAGATTCTGACACCGGAAGTATTCTATACCCAGATCCATAATAACTGAAATCAGCCTAATTTCGTAACTGGCTGCCCAGACTCAAGGTTGTGTGTAATAATGCTTTTACCTTCTATTCGGAAGAGGGATTGGTATTGTATAGCTGAGGAGATTTCGTTGTACTGGAAGCTGGTTTCTCTGAAAAAAACACTTTCTTTTGAAGGTATACTAGTAAACGGTTCATCAGCCACTATTTCCGTATCCAAGGTTCAAGCATAGTGAGAGGGATGGCAATAAATACGAACGGTGAAAGAGCAAAGGAATACTGAATAATGTCAAAAGTATAGCAATACATGTCAGAGAGAGTGAAATACGTGGACGCCGAGACTAGCCTGACGTTGGCTCGGTGGACTTGGTCAAGTTGTCAGCCGTTTCAGCAGTTATCCTTATCACCATAGCTTGGGAATAGGAAATGAAAACAGAATAAGTATTTTTATTTACCCGCCATACCTCAGCAAACTGATCGTTACAGCTGATGATCGTCGGCATCAACCACAACCGAGAATATGCATTAAAAAAGGACAAGACGCCATATGTAGCACTACTGGGCTAAGATCTAAAGATATTTTCAATAGTTCGAGCAATATATCGTGATCAGTTGTTTTGTATCCATGGGCAACGTTCCGATCATCAGTATCTATAAAAATCCTGTCATTTTAAAATTCATCTGGAACGCAATTGAGAAAAATGCAAAGGAATAGTGAGCAAAGCACAAAACCCCGAATAACTTTCTACATATATCTTCGGGGTTGGAACTAACATTAGAATGCTTAACTCGTTCCTATTCTGAAAAAGGAAAGTAGGAAAAGTGGAAACGCGTGGTAAATGCCACCAAAGGTTAAGCGAAATTAAGCAACAATTTGTGAATTGCGAATACAATATTCATAATGGTAGAACATGAGCAATGACTGAGAGTTGCCAGCTGTCGCAATATCAAAGTTTAAGGGAACCGTACTTATTTATTGATTTTATTTTATTTATTTATTGCCAGCTTACGGGCAAGGCCAAAAAAAACTATAATACTATACAGTAGAGAGTCAAGCTGACAGGGAAAAAAATCCTGATCGTTGTTTCAGGTGTTTTCAGGAGAAAAACTGCAGCTTATTGAGTAATTAAAGTTCAGGACAGGGACGCGTTGACACAGGTGCCCGGTGAAGAACTTCTCCATTCAGTGTTATGGATCCGGTATTCTGCACCAGCAGGTATGTTGGCGAGCGACTGTTCGCTGTCGACTGAGAAATAAGCCTATTGAGGTCTACAGAGCCAGCAAAATTGCCCTCAGCATGAAGTCCGGCACAGGATTCAGAGTCCATGAACGCCATCAGAACCGAAGAGAGCTTCCACAGAGTCAGCACCAAAAAGTTTCGGAAGGTGTCCTGAATGTAGAAAACTAGTGACAGCTCGCGTAAACAAGGGATAGCTTTGCTGAATTTTGATAATTCTGGGTAGCTTATTCCAGATTGCTATAGCGTTTACCGAAAACAACTGTCGGTATCTAACTGTGTGTGCCAAAGGAAGAAATAAAAATACATCTCGATGACTGGTGCGCCGAGAGTGGTCGAGGTGCCTCAATGATGTAAGGGGTTAAATGTACGACTGTTTAGAAGTTTAAACATTAAAAATAGTCCCTTCTGTAATCTGCGAAGCCATAGTGGGTCAAGGCTTGTAAGCTCACAGCGTTGTTGGTAGGACAGGTTTCGGTGTTCTGTAAAGAAGTGCTGGACTGATTCTATCTTCTTTCGTTCACTAGCGTGCAGAAGGCTAAAAAAGAAACGAGCAGTATTCCAGACTAGGTCTGAAACACATGTTATAGAGGCGGATTCTACTGTTGACGGTTTTAAAATTTCTGAGAATAAACCGACTATTTTGGCGTGGATTTCAGGATTTGAGTCGGATGTTGACAGAGCCTTCCCTATTCTATGTGCCTTGAGAACGTGAATGGACTCGCCGTCCATTAGCAGCGTTTTCGCATACAATTGAAGGAGCTCTAAGTCATGTTTTACTCGCTCCTTCGGAATTACTGATGCTAACTCAGGAACTCTCTTTATGATAACATTATGTTTTCGATTCAATCGAGCGCCCATTTGCATTTCAAGTCTTTCATGTGATTGAGTACTTGTAACCAGTTCACTTGGTCCGATAGGTCCAGATGAACCAGGTGTTGAGCAGGCTGGAGCCAAATCTGTGCACGACTTGGTCTTCTTAGACCTTTTCCTCTTTGGCTTTACAAACTCGCCAACCTCTTCAACATCGCATGTTGGTGCAACGTCTACCAGCGATGGAGCGATTGGCGGTAAAGCCAGATTAGTGATGATGCTACCCGAACTAAGTACTGGTGGAGTGGAGCAAGGACTAGATGGGGCTCCCTTAAGAAGTAGCGAAAATTCCTCTGGTTTACCGGGTTCAGCAATCGCGATACGTTTTATGTGACTTGTATGTAAGCTTGAAGAAGCTATATATGAATACGAATTTGGCTTTTTGGTAGGTTTATTATGAACAGCTTTTTTAACAACTATAAGTGTTGAATAAGTGAATCTCCATTAATTGATGTGTCGGCTTGACTTTGATCAAGTTTTCTAAGTTTTTTTGAAAATGGAGAAATCGTGGTTAATGGCAAAAAGTCATCAAATGACGTAGATTAGTCGTGCTTTGGGATGTATTTTGGTAAATAAATAAATAGGTTTATTGATTTGGCACTGCTTGTGCGCCGTCAAATCTTTCTTTCCGTGAACTAGGCAAATTTTCATTTTGCGAGTGGAATTTAGTATCTTTCACGGGAGGGACTCAAAATCTTATTTGCGTCCACCGATGAAACGGTGAATGGGACACCAAGTGGTCGAGGTTTAAATGATTCCGGTTACGTTCCCGAGAGTGAAACTTATAGCATAGAAAAAGGCTGTGATCTTAACCCATATTTTTGGAAGTAGGGCCGTCAAATTTTCATTAAATCTTTTGGATAAGGAACTTATCATCTGGTTTGGGATTTCCAAGTGCGGCTTGAAGTGTGGGATCCAGTATGCTTTCGTCAAATATAATTGGCCGTATTTCGATTGTTTTATCAATTAATTTGTCGCAGTTTAAACTCTTTGATCACGAATGTGCGTCTGCTATCATTTCAAAGATAATTGCAGCCAGGAGAAAATGGTTCAATATCATCTACTGACTGCATTGCCGGTGTCTTAGCCCTATGTGTAAAGCCCAGGTATCTGAAACGAATACCTGTAAGTCAGGAGAGATCCATCAATTAGAGCGAAAAGCTTAAGAATTGGCAGAATGGCTGTTTCTAAGATCAAACTAAATTACGAAGAAGGGGCCACGATAAATTGATCCATAATCAGATAAAGAGTCCGATCATGGCTCATTTTCCACTACCACCACTAAGAACTAATCTCTTCAGGACTTCTTCTTTGAACTCGTTTCTTCCCTTCTATTTTGAAAAAAATCTTCAGCCGTTTGACGATCTACCGAATATATGGATAAATGTTGTACCTAGTAGTGTAAAAAGTTTTTTGGCTTCGAAACCATGGGCCTGAAAATGTAGAATTTAATTTAGGAATTTATTGAGAATAGGGCTGGACAGTACAACGAACGAGTTTAGGTTGCACAGGAAGCTTACAAGCTAAATATATTATTGGCATTTAAGTTGACCAAGTGAGTTCACTGAGCCGAGACTAATTCCCGGGTCAGGGCTGAAAGATGAATTCGGCTATAAAGGAATTACGCGAAACGGTTGAGCACAATAATAAGGATGGAAGAGGAACTATATTAATGGACAAAAATAAAGAGCGACTGTCTGCAAATACTGTATGCAAATACTAACGTGTATGGTGGTAGACTGAGCGGACGGAGTGTCCCTAAAAAGGGTCACGCGGTTAATGCGCTAGACAGATAAGGGGAGAAGGACCAGTCAGTTCCCTACAGGCGTGATTGAGGATGGGAACCCATAACATACTTCACATATTGGTGAGTTGATGGCCCACCTAGGCTCAAGCTCAAGCCATGCCAGCCATCTGCGCCCGATTCCGACCCAAACTTCTAAATCCTGTTTTGGCACCGTGCCCGAATGGATGAGGAAGAAAAGCGTGCTTAAGATGCTGTATAAGTTATCAACCACTCTTAACAAATTCAGGCGCGATTCGTTGTCCTGTGGCTTAACATGCCGCAGGGCACACGGTGGAAATAGTCGAAATCAACCGTCAACGTGTCGATGAGCTGTCTTATATGTCAAATTATCCAATAACAGTGGCTTGTGAGAATTTCGTGGGCTAAAAAGTACATTTAAAGGTTGTATTTGGATCATGTGCCTGAACAAATACGTTATTGATTAGTGGGGGCAAAGACAGGAGTTGAAGTTAAACCCGTCTGTGTTCAAACCAAGATTCTTCAAGACCGCCCACTGTAGAGCTCCACCCAAAACAGTACAAGTTACGATAGGCCGAGGACACGGATGATGCCGGATGTTACTCCAGTGTCAAAATATGAAGAGTTATCAGACAGGCATATACTTTCGAATGCCGCGTGCTTCCTAAATCGGCTGTCAGAGCGTAAGGTTAGAGGAGAAAAAATGGGTGCATAAGACGGAATAACTTATTGCATTTTTTTGCCAACAGGAAACCATTTTCTGCTAAAAAGATCTTTCTGCAGCTAGGCTCATCCATGCTTCCAAGGAAGTTTTCAAACACATTTAATATATGCTCGAAGGCTTGAACAGATGGTAGCGTTAGAGTGCTAGTAACAACGTCCGTGTTAGTTAGTGCTGAGTCCGGGTTCTCAATACAGGCATATGGCCTTTTGGGATATGCAGAAATGGCTGGGTTCAGGCGCATGTTAAACGTAATTAAAAAATCTAGTCTGTGTACTCATGGGCCATTGAAGGCGAGACACTGCCACTTTACGTATAATTGGGTGCGAGGACGCGCCGCGTTACGCAATATGCACCGTTAGCGCGAAGCGATGTTACAAAAGATTCACTTTCGGGTCGTGCATGTAACAAGTCAGGATGAAGGATATCCTGCCAAAGAGCTTAATCATCACTCGCCAAAAACCAAGGGCTGGCGAAGTGTTAAACACTGTCCATATCCTCAGCAGATAGTTGTGGAGCTGGAATGTACCGCTCGTATCCGAAAAATTCAGATTCTTTCACATCAATATTTGATATGTTCGTTTTTTTATATTGTTTCTAACAAATTTAGCATCAAGGATTGCGTTTTATATTGGCGATTCTTGGGGTGATGATACGATTAATATGGAAACCTCCCGATTTCTCAGACTAGGGTAGGTTCACCTGTATAATTTAGGGTACACACAGTCATATCGAGCTCTCAGATAATGAAGACACAAATTTTCGTGCAAGGGAGTTAAAATCAGTGCACGTAGACGCCACTGGTTCCTGTTTCCAACTATTTCTGTACAAAAATTACCCTAACAAGTTTAATTTACAAAACCAAATTGGCATCGTGGCTCTAAATTTCATTGGCGAAGTGGCGGGACCTTCTTTTGACAGAGAATTGCCTCGTAACGCTGAAAGTAATCGGTAAGTTTTTCATTGATGCTTTTCTCTGCCTTTGTTTCTGCTGCATACTCCTTCACCTACTGTGCACAAGATCAGTATCCCACACTCCCCGATGTAGCTAACGGTCTATTTCACTGCGCAATGACAAGATGCGATGTTTAACACCTGTTTTCGTCCGTCTGCGAGGTTCTCTTAGTGTTGGTTCGTTCTTATTTTCTGATACCAAGACGTTAGTTAAATCGGTAACGTTCGTTGTTTGCTGTCGGTCAGAGTGCTCACCATAACTTTACCTGGGGTTCGAGATCCTGTAGGATAAAACTAACTTGTTTTGTGACTAGGGTGCTTTAACTGAAGCTGCAAGCTTTTGCTCTTTTCGCACTTTCAGTCACTATGTTTCTATTTCCTCAAGCATCCTATCCACCTCAAACATGTCTGGTTTTCTGATGACAAAAGTCACCATTGCAATATCACGCCTCTTGAGTGCTTTTTACGCAATTTACATCTATGAATTCCGTATGCAATCACTTAATCATCCCTTTCACCATTTGTAACGCTTCTTACTAACACTTTATGTTTTCACTGACGGTTCAGACTCAAAAAATCGATGTTGATGAACCTCAATAGAACGAGTATCGCGAAAAAATCCTTTTATTTTTTAGGTCTGATTATGTTTCCCCCATTGATGACCTCGCGTTCGACGTGTATCAGGATCCGCGGCTTGCCGACGTCCTTAGGCGTTTACAGTCCCAAAAGTTGGAATACGCACGAAGTAAGCTAGTTGGCTGCTCATCCCATTTTTTAGGCTGTTTGAACGTTTGAGACTATTTTTCCTCTTTGTGTCACAGTAGGCCGTTTGTTAAACACATTTACTGCTTGTACTCGTGTTTATTTGCTTAGATAATAACCAATTTTCGTTTATTCCTACCCAAATACCTCTTAATTTGACTGCAATAGTTTCTTTTATCATCATTCATGACGAAAAAGACTTCTTGAGAACGCACCGACGACTTACAAAAAATTGTCTCTAGTAAGCAAGGTTTTCGCAGCAGCTTTATCATCCGCTCCACACCTACCGTATTTTATGGGTTAAAAAAAGCGAAGGTGACTGCAGAAGACGGGATCGAGGTGAATGATGGAGCGAAAAGCCCATCACGTGTCGTATGCGTGCTGGCCTCTGCACACGCCCTAACCAAAGTTCGAAACGGGCTCAGATAAGTCATCGAAGTGCGTTTTACAGGCCAAATTAAGGGATCCTCGTAATCTGAGCCTTAGTTTCAAGAGGGATTCAGCTAAATTAATACCACTTTGGGTGCGTTGTGCTACGTTAAATGCTCGTTAGGCTTACTATGGTGGTTCGTCCCCGTACTTTATTACAACTAGTACTGCTTGGGGAGAGAGTGGTGGCTTGCGCATTACACACCGCGCTCTCCCATATGACATTTCGACCGTCGAGTTTGACGATGTCCTTCGCGTGCCTCACAGCAAACGCGAAGCAAACGCTTTGACTTGCGCGAATTGAGTGTTAAGTGGACTTGCACTACATCTACAACACTCTTACCTCACCCGCCCATGTCTGATGTCAAGTCAGGGTCAAGAAGACTAGAGGCAAGATCGGGTGCAGTTGACCGGCACGACGAAATCCGCACCCAAGCGTTCCACCATGATCCTTAATCCACAATAGACATGACCAGGATTTTGCACAACAAAAAGAAAAGCATGGATCCAAGCTCTCACAAAATGGGCCTGTGTGTCACTGCATTAGTGAGATGCAGTCAGGTCGAATGTCGGTCGACCTAGCCAGTGACTGACAAAACTAAATCAACCTCCGCGCGCGCGGCATACGCGAAAAAGCATGTCTTTGCAAAAAGATTCTTGAATATCTGATTGAAAGTCACACTGGGAAGGCAAATTTCTAGCGTGGTTCCTAATCGGACGAAGTACCAACTTTCCATGTCCTTTCGAAGGAAGAACTGTTATCATGTCTTTCTGGTGTAAGATGTGTCAGGATTATTTCTCCTTTTCGTTTTGTAAAACCGAAGGGCCCGAATCGACTTGGCCAAGAAGAAACTGGGATTGGGCGAAGTGGCGAACATAGCAGATAACTCTGTCTAACACAAGCTACCTGTCCTTATTCCGTGCGCCCAGATCTAAAGCTGTAGCACACATACTTAGCCAATGCTACATGTTTTATGGGCATTTTAAAAGTATTGTTCTCTGTCTTTTTATACCCTACAGGAGAGAATTTTGAGCTTGCCAGACAGGCCCGCGATGCTATACACAGACTGCAAGAGGTGCGTTAATATCGCTTTTGCATTTTTTTGATCTAACCTTTTGAAATGGGCTGGCTACATACGTAAACATTTTGTTCAAAGGTGAACCCTACGTAGTTGCCGACAGACAATATTCCGCATGTTTTCAAGTTTGGAATATTTTTTTTCTCTTGGTCGAGACTTATTATGCCCGTATTTCGAAATATATGGCATGTATTAGCTCGGCCCTGAACATAGAGATCGCCTTTACTTAAATACTGAGCGTTTCCACTTCTTAACCGTCCTTATGGTCACTCGCCTGTTACTCAGATTATCCTTTCACCCGAAGCTCTAAGTTTACGTGCAGCAGAAACATAAAATAGGACAGCAAGTGTGCAGCTATGTCGGGGACTAGATTTAGCCCGATCGGCAGCAACCACCAGTATCACTGGAAGGTTAAGATTTTCCTGTAGCCTATTTACTCTCGGCATCATGCTCTCTCGCAACCCATAGAACCCTCGCACCGGTTCTTCTTGCGATGTGAGCCTAACCATGACTCCCTTGTTCTCCCTTCCCGATCCTCCATTCAATTCCAGAATTATATTTATGTCACACTTTGTGCAATGTCTAAGTTCCTTGTTTTTGGTTATTTATGATGACGCTCGCATCCTAGGATCGTCTCAACGTCGTCTCTTGAAACCGTGCCTTCAACGAAGATGGGGTCTTTTAATCAGATGAGGAGACGGAAAGCCTAAATTTCGTGTGGCATGCTTTGACACCTAACAAGGAGGATGAAAACGTTTATTTTCATTGAGAAAATTATATATGAGTATGGATTGGGTATGGCGGGCTGATAACGGCTAATAAGTCAGAAATTGCCCTTCCAGTCGCCGTTGTTTTTTTGATAATATCTTCCTGCTTTTGGCTCTTTCTGGTTCTTAGCGCTCAAAACAGTAGATACTATCCGACTTTCTCTCTTCTTTGTCATATGTTCGTCTCACTTTCTGCGTTTTTTAACTCCCTCCAGGCTGGTGAGCAGATTTTTCAGTTGGAACTTGAAAAACAGGAGGCGGCAAAAGCCGAAGATTATGAGACAGCAAAAGTGAAGAAGGAGCTTATTACCGAAATCCGCGAGAAACTGTCAAGAGAAATAGACCTAAACCTCCTTCTCGGTTCCACTCATGGAAGTGCCTCTTCAAGGGATATCAAACAGCAAAACGCTGGACCTTTTTTACCTCCACTATTGCAGGTAAAATTTTGGTTCTTTATCTGGTTGTTGATCGATCAGAGTTTATCATTTATATATTTTTTTATCCTAACTTAAAGTTCTCATAATGCCATCGCGTAATAGAGGTAAGACAATAATGGTAAAAACGCCCCATACACAAATCAGGCTATCACCCCATGAATGTGAAATTTTGACCCATAGCAGTCCTTTTTCAGCCATTTCATATTCGGTCTGGCGTTCTACAAGAATGTCTTCGCTTACTCATTGTGCTCAATTATATAATGAGCTGGCTTTTGAAGGTTCATACGAGGTTTGGGCAGTGCCGAATTTGCACCCACGTGCCAACAGATCTCAAATATTTTGACGATATCGCGCTGTTAGCGGTAGGCTTTCACGAAACACAAAATACAGTTTTTTTGGATGAGTAAAATCGATTACTTTATTGGCTGACCCTTAAACGCTCGAAAGACTAATATTTTACATAGCTGCATCCTTGACCCGGAGAGGGCACTCTTCGGAGCTATCGACTGTCAACTTAAAGCTGGGAACAATTTAAAATGCTTCGGGGTAAGACCACTGGTAGGTGAACAGGGTATAAATGACATTTTCTCCAAAATCTGTACAGCATGCAGGGTTTTTGCAATTCTACGGAGATGTTTATATCTATATCGTCGTGAATCTCCGCGATAAACGGACATCCACCCAGTTATTTCCCCCCTACGATGGTGAATGTTGGACTATACACACAAAAAGGGCGCGAAAACTAGAAATATTTGATCACTGTTGCCTGAGAACCAACCCTCGTCACCAAAGCATCACGAGGACATCACAAGACCACCCAGCAAAGACGAACAAGGTTTTTTCGTGATGTGCTCCATGAGTTCAGTGTTACTTTCTGTGATCCGGTGTAGTTTTCCACCCGACAAATCAAATGTGGTTCAATGCAGGCGGTCAAGACATTTTATTTCGTGGGCCTTGATACTCGGTGTCCATCACTGTAGGAGAAATGGGATCGAGCTCTCCAGATCTGCCGTCGCAGATTTTCATGCATAGGGTGTTACAAGTCATTTCAACATTGAGTCCGGTCAAATAAGGTCTGATCAAGACTGCACCAAGTACGTATGCACCTAAGTCGGTTTGCTTGCATTTCCACGAGCCTGTATGTTTCATTCCCAGCGCCTCTTAAATGCTGCTCTGATATCTGTAGCCCTTGGGTTCCTTATAGTCAGCATCGGGGTCCGCAGGCAGACCTCGTTCTTCACTTTCTGACTTCCGCTAGGAGTCCATATTACTTGTTCGGATCTTATTACTAAACGCACCAGTACTCCACAACTCGTGTCTATATTCCATTTCCTGAACTCTGTAGCTTGGTGTTATCATTGTGCCTCTTTGTAACATGAATAAAAGGCCAGTTCTCTGCTGATACTGTGGAGGCCACTGTGACTTGGCCGACAGAATTATGTTTTACGTTTAACAAAATAGTGTGACATATCTGTTCAGTCTCCTGTCTCTGCTGACACTGTAGAGGCCACTGTGACTTGGCCGACCGAATTATCTATGTGACGTTTAACAAAATAGTGTGACATATCTGTTCAGTCTCCTTTCTCTTCGAGCCCGCCGTGGAGGCCACTGTGACTTGGCCGACTGAATTACCTATGTTACATTTAACAAAATAGTGTGAAATATCTGGTCAGTCTCCTTTCTCTTCGAGCCCACGTTGGTTTTAGCCAACTTGGCCTTGCTTTTGAAACCCACTGAGCTAGCGGTCAACTGACACCGAGTGCGTTCAACTTATTTTCAACTAGAAGTACAACTAAACTGGTGAATATCGTCAGATGTGACTTGCATTGGCAAACCATATTTAATTAGGCCAAAACTGCGCATTTATGATGATCTTACGAGAGGTATTTACTTGCGTCCTAATTTGCGTTGGTTTGCAGCGCTAGCACAGACGTCTTAACAGTTTGGCCGTTATTACTTCGGTTTTTATCCCTTCTTCGTTTTAGAAAAACGGGGAAACCTACAGTAAGTGCTGTCCCATTCTTACTGATTTACTCTAGCAGATATGCTGAATTAAAGCGTCTCGTCTTTGCTTTCCTTCTTTTTCGGCTTTTATAATCACTCAAACGTGCATATGTTGCTGGCGCTTGCGAATGAAACCTGCTGAACTACCCCTATTTTACTATTTGTTATTATCTGGTGTATGCCACTGGCGTCCGCATAGTCATCGAGTGTCGGATCACTCCGTGCTATTTGATATTGCCTTCGTACACCAACTGTTTGCCCGTAGACCCCAGTTTCTCTCAACTTGGCATAAAAGGTCATTTTTGGCGCCAAACTTTGCCTTCGCTATGGCAACCAAGGTTATTCGTCAAGTGTTTTTTGTGTCCCTGCTTTTTCTCTGGAGGAGTTAGAACCCATTTAAAATGTTGGTTTTGTAGTTATCTAGCCTATCCGATCCTTTTCCTCTTGCATTTTCAAAAATACGATTTGTTACTCATCAAGAAAAACACGGAAGAGGAACTTTCCCCCCCGGTAATACAGGTGACGTTGCGCTAAATTCCATCAAGGGTAAATATTATTGAGTCCAACGGTGTTTATCACTCGAAGTGCCTTACTTTCCACTGGTGTTTAATTCTCGATTCTAGCAACTTCTTTGTGCAAAGTTAAACGTGCTCGTGCTTTAGCCATCTTAATTGACCGGACGCGCTTCGAACTATTATGCACAAGTCGCTTCTCGGCTCAAGGTAGTGCTTTGCTCTATTCCCTCGGTCGCACTGAATTGATGGCGCGTATATAAGTTTTTGCTAGACTATAAGGCGCAGGCGCTCTCAGAAAATGTTCCAAAACAAATAAGCCTCCATTTATGGAGTATAGTTAGCATTGTGCTCCGCTGAATTTGACGACATTACTGCCTGCGCTGGTGAATAGATTATTAAGGGTCATTCTCTGGATGGCCGGCCATGCGGATCATTTTTCCCTATCATCTCATTTCTTGATATCTGAACGTTATGACTTCGATGGTTGTTAACTTACGACGCACTGGGTCCAGCGGACTGAAATCGTTGCTGTGACGACCCTATTTTCTATGGCTTTTACATAAGGACGTATTGTACGACCGCCTAAACAGGACACAGGACAAGGAACCGCCCACAATACGTGTGGCTTTGCGCTAAATTCAAAGGGGATTAGGCTTAAGATTAATTTGAGCTTTAGGGATAATTTTGGGGTTAGCTTTAAGTTTTAGGTTGAGGTCAGAGTTGGGGTTAGGGTCGTGATTAGGCTAAGGGTTAAGGTTATTATCGTGTTTAGGGTAGGGCTGGGGTTAATATTAAGACGAAAGTTTAGTTTTATGCTGAAGTTAGTGTTAACGTTAAGACACTGGTATATTTACCCTTTCTGAAATTTATCGTAAGGCCACCTGTTTTAAGCGGGCGGGGTGGTTCCTCTTCCCGTGTCCGGTTTAGGCGGCCATACAAGGCATCCCCACCGACTTCTATGGACGCATGTATCTAAACATTTGTAGTCTGTCTGAGTTACGGAGAAGGATGATCAGATAACTGGCATGCGTATACCAGAGAGAAATATCGGATCAGCCACTGTTCGTAGTCTTCTCCAAACGTCTTCACTCAGTCCTTGCAGACCAAATGGGAATCGAAGATGCCTGACCCTGTTGCAATTAAAGCGCAGTTGATGTTGCTCCTTCTATCATAAAGGCACTCATTTTATATTACATGTAACCTCCCTGTTAAGTTAGTTTCCCTTAAGGCTGGAAAAATTATGCGACTACCCAGATGATTTTTTTTAACCCTGAACATACACGGAACAGTATAATAATTTACCGTTTTGGTCAGGTTCTGTCCGCAAAAGTTACCTGTTATGGAAGATCTTGTCTCTTGGGGACTAGCAAGGGGCCACCACACGAAGGAACGCGAAAGCAGTCCGATGTTTGAATCAGTCTTACTATGCTGCTACATATCTACTGTTTACCAGGCCGCACTCTTCACCGAGTCACAGTCATCCAGTGTGGATCTTTTCAGTTGATGCCAGAATTATCTGGCCGTTCGCATATAAGCCGTTAATAACCGTGCTTCCTTTAAAAGTTTTGTTGATGGACGTTCTTCTATACCTTGGACTTTCTTCCTCATCATCTCATTAGTGATGTTCATTTGTGCCCAGGCTTTCTAAGCAAGTAGCCTGCTCAAACTGATTCAAAACTACACAAAACAGGGTGGGTCGTTGTGTTTATCGAATTACTTCAGGTCAGAAAACCAGACTCAAACAGCTCGCTAGTCGCGTACTTGTCTCTGAGATTTTGGCCTGATCAAACCTGAAGGTGTGGTCGGTCGCTTGGGGTGTGTCGTAGCTTGAGAGTTGTCCAAATCGTTCCTATCTACTGTTACGCGTTAAGCCATCAGCGTCGTGGGCGATCTGTCCATTTAGCTGACATCTTCGTTGTATTTTACAGCTGCACCCAAGCCGGTAAACAAATCCTGGTCTCTTCGGCCATGACAGTGAGTCTTTTAGCTTCGCAAATTGACCTCGGATAGTCGCCTCTAATCTGTGTACAATCCCAAGAAACTGCTTCCTCGTACTTATCTGTTCGCTTCCATCGGCAATCCTGACCCCGTTTAGTGTGAGAAGACGCCTGCCGAGTTTGCACTTACTGTGGTTCGATTTCCTTCTTGCCTATCCACCCGTTGGCGAAGTTGCACCTGAGAAAGCGATTCAACCACTAGAACAAGAATTTCATTCGCCCGACGTTCAGATTCACTCCCTAACCTCTAATCAGAGGCAGCGTGTTGAGTCATTTTTTCTGAAGTCAGTCGGATCTATTACCATTAGGACTTTTGATTTTTGCGGCCCTTCAGTTTGTCTGAAAGCAGCACTAAGGCGGTCGCGCACAATTGCTTTCGTGATAATTCAGATGGGTGCTGTGGAAGTTTACTATCTTTGTGGTGATTTTCAACTTGACTCCCAGTTTTTATGTTAGTATGTTGTACCACTTCTGTTCGTCTCAAACATATCCCCACGTACAGGGGACGTTCTAGTTCCAGGTGTTTGTACGAGTATGGAATAGAGGGCCTGCTGGAGCGCAATAACTATTTTTTTATTTTACTGAGCTCTCTAACTTGTATGGGAGTTCATCTTCAGAGCCGAAAGCACGTTAACTCATGCTCACTCTTTCCGCATACAGAGCAGTGGCAAAGGCCCGCGCCTCCATATCCAGGGGACGACGAAGCGTCTCCATCCGTTGCCACTGCCCTGACCAGTAAGGAGTACGACGAGGAGTGCCTGTCTCCAGAGGCACCGCATAGCTACAATGTGGCGGATGAACGACCCCTGCCTGCTCTTGTAGCCCGACAGGGCAACAATAGCAACGTCAGCGAAATGGCTGAACCGCTCGCTGTGTCAACACCAGCCATAAGGCCAGAAAATTTGATCGTGGGTGATGAAATACCCATCGCGGATCAAGTAAACGTCGATGGGTTCCCACTTGCACGCCTATCCGAGGCAAGTGCACGGGAAGCGGCCGCCGCTATCGATGTCGTCGGCCTGCCATTGGTCGAGTCCTTTTATTTCGTTTTCCAAAAGCTTTTCTTGTCCTCAAGACACCACCCTCGAAAGCACAACCGCTGCCGCTGGTACTTGTTCAGCACAGACGAAAAATACATTGCCATCTACAGCACTGTAAGTAGTCAGATACACGATGAGTACGCCATTTTTGAGTGGGAGCTGCCAGGGCGAGTCAGACTGCAATTCGCTAGTTTCGAACGAGTTTTGGGGTAACTAGTGTGCCTCTCGACCTAACAAAGGTGTTCATACAATTAGTTCAGTTCAGTTTCAGTTTTATAAAGGTAAAAGTAGGTGACGCCTTTGAACTCCCTATTCATTACAATGACATACCAAATTAAAAATGCCGACACATAATGAACATTGGACAAAGCGTTATCTCCCCGTCACTCTACAGGACATCGGACGAAGAAATTAAAAAATAAAATTTCTCAAAATAGGGAGAAGTATGTTCGATAACATGTAAATTTGTAAGTGGGGATAGCTTGGGGAAAATGTGTTAGTTTCTGATGTCATGGTGGTACATGTGGCTGTACCGGTCAACCTTCCTCTAAGAAGTGTCAACCGATGGGGACATTATGATGTCCGCAGGCAGAGCATTCCAGGCCTTAATCACTCTTTTGAAGAAGAAAAACCTTCTTGCGTTCAGTCTTGTCCCAGTCACACGTAGTTTGAGAGGATGTCCTCTCAACGTAGTGGTGGTAGTAGTGTCGCCGGATGAAAGGCAACAATCCTAACCACGCAGCATGCGAAACGCTCGTATTAGGTCGCCGCATAGCTCTCTATCGTCCAAAGGAAATAGATAAAGATTGGACAATCGCATCTCGTATGGCAGATAACTTTGACGTCGAATAATCTTGGTTGTATACCGTTGGATCTTCTCAATGGTACTGCGGTCTTTGACAGCCTATGGTCTCCAGGCTTGTACGGCAAATTCCAATTGTTGTCGCACGAGCATCCCGAAGACCTTATTAATGCACACTTTTTCGAATTTTGCAAACACTCGCTTAATTAGATACAAGCTTAGCAATTCTGATTTTGCTACTTTTGAGCAATAAAACGACGGCTTCAGTGAGGACGTGATCCATATTCCTAGATCTTCTGAGCTTCTTCTGGTAGCGGTGTGTAGTTCAGATAGTACATTCTCTGGTGCACGGTGCTGGTTCTGCCGATTCGCAGAATATTGCATTTGGTAGCATTGAATGGAAGGAGCCAGTTTTTTGACCATTCCTCGAGTCGATGCAAGTTTATCTGTAGATTTGCTTCATCAGCCTCGTTTTGGATAACCTTCGTCAGCAAACATGGCGATATCACATTCCAACCCAGTTGCGCAGTCGACAGTGCGTATAAGGAAGAGGATAGGGCCAAGAACGGAGCCCTGAGGAACCCCACTCTCAACCACCACATCCGCCGATCGTTGATTTCCAAGACGGACAATCTGAAATCGCTCAATCAAGAAGTTTTTAATCCACTTCAAAAGCTTGCCCCTTACCCCAATACGGTTGAGTTTGTATAGGAGACGCTAGTGAGGCACGCTATCAAAGGCCTTCTTGAAGTCTATGTAGACTGCGTGCACCACATTTCCTTCATCGACCGCTCCGGTCCATCGTTCCAGACAGTAGAGCAAATACGTTTCACAGGACCTGCCTCTACGGAATCCGTGCTACCCGTCAGAGAGAATATTATGTCGCTCCAAAAATTGCATCAGTTCGCGTTTGCTTATTCGCTCCATAATCTCACGACATATGGAGGTGAGACGTACCGGCCGGCAGTTATTTGCGGAAGCCCTGCTGCCACTTATGTATCGGGGAAATCCACACAGTCTTTCAATCGGGTGGCAATCTGCCTGCAGAGAGGGAGACTCTCAAGAGTAGACACAGGGGTTCTGTCAACTTTACGGCCAACTTCTTCAACAACTTGACCGGTAGTAGATCAGAACCTGGCGCTTTCATTTCTTCCAGATTCAATAGCTCCTGCAGAACAATAGCTTATGTAATGACCACTGAGTTAATTGTCGGGATCTCATCCACATTATAGTTATCAGCGGTTAGATCGGCTTCTCTCGTAAAAAAACCGACTGAAAGAACTGAGATAGATGCTCAGTCTTTTCCTCGCCTTTGCGAAGTTCGACACCATCAGTTTTTAACAAAGGGATGAGGTCCTTATTTCGAGTGCACTGTCTAATATAGTTGTAGAAGAACTTATGGTTTTCTGCTGCATGGTTTATCAGGTTACTCTCGAAACTTTGGCGAGCTTTATAAACAAGGCCTTTACCCTGTTTCTCTGTCTCTTGTACTTCGTCAGTGACTTGACGGTCGTTCCCCTGAGATACATTTGCCACAGCTTTCGTTTGCGGTTTACTTCACTCTTTAGTATGGTCCTTAGCCACTGGGGCCTGTTGGTGACCTTTTTCGAATTAGGACGGTAGCTGGTGATAAGTTTACGTAATACAGCCTTAAATTCCAACCAATCCCCGAGAATTCATTCAGTGAATGTTCCATTCCAGTCTAAACGGTGCACAGCAATTTTCATTTGGGTAAAATCCCCACGCCTTATGTTGAGTCTGACTGTGATGCTTCGATCGGCGATAGAGAAGAGTGAATATTTCCACTGTAGGACTACGTGGTCATTTTTGCCCGGTAGGGATAGACAGTTCATAACATCGACGCTGTCAGGCCCTTTTGTTAATACAAGGTCCAAACAATTTGCTTGTTGCCCCTTGCGTACTCTTGTTGGAGATAAGACGTGTTGCGTTAGGAAGCATTTGTGTATTGCTTCTAGGATGCAGCAATCGAAGTTTACTTCCAAACCTGGTGCAGAGCTCAGATTCCAATCGATATTCGGAGAGTTAAAATCGCCCATAATCATGACTTCGGATCGACTAGCAAGCGCTTCTAAATCACCTATCAGACTACTGTCTGATTGCAAATCGTTTCTCGATGGTCGGTAAACCGTCAGGATCTCAAGTGCTTGGGACCCCGGCGTTATTATGGTGAGCCAGATGACTTCAGTTTCGCATGCGAGCCTTTTTCCGTTTTTTCTAACACAAACAGGCCATGTCTGGCCTAAGTTAGCACACCTCCACCTTGACGTCCCACTATCCTTTCTGAACAAATGAAAACCGGTGAGAGCAACTTCGCGGTCAGCCATGTTTCAGTTATGGAGCGGATATTTGGTGGAGGCTGGCGTACGTAAATCTTAAGCTAATCTAATTTAGAGAATAGGCTTTGGAAATTGGTATACGTACATTTTAGTTTAGTTGCTTGTTGCAAACCGGCTACGTCCCCACCTCCGTCCTTTGCGGCAGTTGGACAGACATACGCACAGGATGTGTTCATATTCAAGAGGATTTGCGTATTTCCGTAATAGAACTTGATTTATTTTACATTTTTGAATTAAATTAGTTGCCCGGTCGTGAAAGTTTCGTCAGAATAACGGGCGTCCTCCACAGAGGGGATTTTTGTACTCGAACATTCACTCCGTTCCTTATTACTAATCATTTCTCTCTTTGCTCTTTCAAATTCTCCAGTTCCACTTTTAGCTCCCTCTATTTCATTCTCCCTTGTACGGGGTAGTCCGCTTGAAAAAAAAACCTCTGTGACCGGGGACTCCCCCTGCTGTTCGCTCGAGTAGAAGGTCTCTTTGAAGTTTGCTTGCCAAAATTACCTTCCAAGGTCTTGGTTTATTTCTTTGAGAGTTTGCGTTATCTTAACTATTTATTCGGAAAACTTTCAAAACCTTAATTGTTTCATCTTCTCTTATTATTTCACTCAACCACTCCTGCAAGGCCATGATATTATCATTTATTATACACCTGGGGTTTTCGTTGGTTGATTTACGAAGCCCATGGACGATTATGCATTGTGATCTGTCCACAGCACCTCTGTCCAGGGGGTTATGTCGAATAATTTGTCTGGCTGATGTTGGGGCCTCCCCAAAAGTGGCTTCAACGCCACTGGCTTGGGGAGTCGTAAGGGTAGGTATTTCCGCTGTGAGTCGACTTTTAGTCCTTTCGGTGGGCAACAGCTTCTCTGACGACGCGCATGCGCTCTGGAGACTATTTTCGTTAATCGTTATCTGCCGTGTTTCGTTTAAGCACGTGCATTGGTACATCTTGATCAATTTACTTTTGTACCTTCGATCGCTTTTCCGGCGAGATTGACGTCTTCGCCTTCGGATTTTTGCGACCCGTCCCTGTGGTCTTACCTTTCGCCTTTTTCTCATTCTTGACTGTTTCCGGAGGCTCTGCGTCACTGCTCTTGACTGGTATCTTAAAAACAATATTCTCACTTTCTGGGGATTTGTTGTGTAGGTTGCCTCGTGCTCTGCTCCGTATTATCCTATGCGTAGTTGCTGGCCATCCATCCTCTGAAACGAGGGTTTTCTGTATAAAATTCTGCATAATCCTGCTTTCTTCCTCCAGCTGATTTAACTTTGAGACTAGCATTTGGCAACCGCCATAATAATTTTCCTCGTACGCCGATCATTGCCAATTAATAAGCTTTTAGAGCGCACCGCCGGGCGTGCGGCGATGGCGCAGTCAGGTGTGCGTCGGTCTTGTAAGGTTGAGGTCTCCGGTTCGATCCTGTCCCGCGCGGCATTTTGCACTTCAATTTCATTATTCACCATTTTGCGCAAATATGGTATATCCACAATAAAAAAAACTTCAGATATGCATTTTTGTCCTATGTACGAGGCGGAAAGCTTGTTACGTCGTTCTGCTATTAGATAGTGACTTTATAAGTTCGACATCTTCGGCCTATTACGATGGTAAATGAATTTGGAAAAGAGATTTTTATCGAGTATCTTCGAAATAGGATGCATTCAACGAATAATTTTAGTATACTAAACTATAGAGTAACTCAGCCTTTGCAGAAGTTGCTCTAGCAGACTGTCTCGGTTCGCAAACAGCAGACACGGCAGGTAGTCGACTCGATGGAAGTCCGTGTTCTCCGAAAATCCTGTTGAAAAGTTGTGAGGACGAAGTTAGTCTTGAGTGAAATCCAGTTCTTGTTACCGGAAAGCTAATAGCACGTACAGTAGGCCGAAAGTCTTGCAGAAAATAAATTCCTCATAGATCAGAAATTCGTACCTAAATTCGAAATGCGCGTGAAAAGCCGTGTTGTGACTTTCCTGCCGAGATGACTCTTCTATGTTGATTTCACTGCAGTCGCTTGTCGCCCTGAAGCAACGATACATGAACGTTCGAAGAAGTCAACGAAATGCCGTGGAAACTTACGCGTAATCGGCGACTGGTCTGTTAAAGTGCCTCGAATACAGACGGTTAAGCCAATGCGGCAGACTTACGCAAGTAAATACTCAAGATCCATCGCCAGTGGTACCTAACCCTATTTACCGGGTGCACAATGTCAGTGTACGCTCTAAACTCGGATTTACCTTGTTTGATGATTAGCTATAAATCGCAGCGAAATCACTCCGTCCCTCCTCGGAACACCAGTAAGTTGTTTATTCTGGTATGACCGAGCAGCTGCGTGATTGTATCTCAGCACGTCGGTTGCCCAAGTTAGCGTCCATTCCCTGTCGTTATCACCAATAACCTTAGCTAATTAGAGGGAAGAAATGGACAGGATGAACACTGGAGCCAGTTGTTTATGGGTTTAGGCCTCTGAACGCGTACCAGAAGGACTTATGTCTTCGCGGTATTTGCATACTGGCTGTCCAGATGCCTTCACTATCCAGTATCGTCGCTTCCACTTCTGGAGTACAGGAGAAAGCCAACTAAGTCTTAGTCTTGGGACTGCGCACCTGCCCAAAACTACCATATAGGGCCGCACCATTAAGACTAATAGCCGAATAGACTCCAGTGGGTAGTCTGGTGTGATGCATCGCATGCCATACCTAAACTGTCTTTTCAAGTGCAGACGTCAAATGGGATGGATGCGGGGATCACTTATGCATAAACAAAAACTGATGACGCTGCACGATGACCAGGTATCTTAAGTTGGTGATTCAATTTTGAAAACTGGCAACATGTTTAGTGCCCTCACCTGCAGCGATAATTGCCCCAGTTAGGCTCAAGATTAACTATGGCCCTATGTTTGCTTAGAATTCAATCGACCGAAACATTTGATGTCGACCGTCATGCGTGATACCGCATGGTCATCTTCAGGCAGGTCACATCGAATGCTGATTGATTAAATTGCCTTGTAGCTACAACGTACCCTGTTGTTCCTTCGATTACTGCCATCAAGTTTAAGCACCCCTATGAAAGATCAAACGAATAAATAAGGGGCTCTGGTAGTCGCCCAATCGCTGCCCTCTTTGCTCCGATGACTGAAACTTGAATTTCTGGCTATGATCATTGGGGAATCCATCGCACTCCCCTTCTCTTTTTAAGCTTTTTTTCCCCCACAGCTGGATGTAAACGTGGTAATACCTGGGGTTATTAATTTTAAAAATTTTAGCCTTCGGCTAAATGTGATAATCGTGGTAATGGCTTTGATTAAAAAACCTAGCATTCTTCCAGGTGACAAAAGCATACAGCAAGTCCTGGCGCTATCGGGAAGAAGCCCTCAACGACCTGGAAAGACGTGTCTGTGGTCCCACTCTTGCCCCACCAGCAGCCTTGGCCAGTGTCGCCGCGGAACCGGATCCCCCCGCTGAACTGCGTTCAACCACTTTTCTCCTCAAAAGGGCTTTGAATGACCAGGTTCTCACGGTATATCGGCACGCTCTCAATCTTATAAACCCAACCATCGTCGTGTTTGGAGAGAAGCACGGCCTCACAAAGCAGGATATTATCGCTAGTCTGGATCGTCTTGTGCCTTTATTGATTCAGAAGACAGGCGACACCTCAGCTCGTATTCGTGACGTCACGAAGGCGTTTTTGATCGAGATGGCCCAATGGCCAATTGTAAGTTGGACCGTAGGCTGTTTGCATCAGTCGCGTGCGATTGAATTGATTTATCTGTTTTTCTATGCTTCTTTATACTCATGACTTTAAGTTCCCTTTTTGTCTCAAAAATTTCTCGGGTTTTTCCCTTACTCACCGAATTTCAAGTTATATTTGTGCTTACGCCTCAGCTGTCTAGGAAAGTTTACCTTTGTGATTTCTTGGTAATTTTTTGGATCAATATTATTTTACAGCTGATTATTTTTGCTAAAGATATCACCGATGCTGATTTCGAGCGTAGGTAATGACAGTTGATGCACTCTCGCATAGAATCCGATTTGTCATATTTCAAAGGACATACGTAACACTCGAGTTTTCGTTGTATTATGCCGCAAATGTTGTACAAATAAACTGTCATGTTTTTTCTTTAAGCTTCTATGTTAGTTGTAGTTCACAGCGTCTTGTAACCATAATCAGGCATTTTCGTTGGGATTCTTTTTAAAATTTGAAAGCGTAAAGTGATAACGGTCACGAGGAATCTGAGTAGGAATTGCTTATATGCCTCCTCCCCCGACAGGACATGGAAATAGAAACCGCTTTTAATGTAGACATCTTTTTTGGGAAATCCCAAGGTAATTAATTTTTAGGGTAAATTTAAGGTTACGAGTAACCTTTGGGTTAGGATTAAGATGCGCGAATATTTATCCTTCCTGGCATTTAGCGCAAGCTCTCCGGTATTTCTTTGGGGGGAGAGGAGAGTCTTCGTTCTGATTCCTGCCAGGGAGGAGGCGTATAAGCAATTTCGATCAAAGTCTCTCCTTACCAAGCGCAATCTTTATGTTCGTCTGTGAACTGCAACATATTATCATACGGTGCAACGATCTGCTGGTAATTCTGTGGTTTAAAGCTCTGCACCTCTTGGCTGTTCTTTAAAGGCATTCCATGTCGTCATTTTAATATGGATTTAGCGCCTGTCATAGAGATTTGCACCCGGGTATCTTAGAGTACTTTTGGAACGCTTCATTTTAACTCTGTAACAGCAGAATTCGATGAACTGTGGGTAAAACAAGGATAAAAGTGGCGTTAGGTAAGTCACAATCACCGTCACTTCTACTGAACTGCACTGAAAACCTAGTCTTCACTGTGATCTGAACGCTGCTGTTTCCGCTCAGCGTTCAGTTATACGCAGTTTTTCCCATTATGTCTCCCAGAACCGTCAGCACTAGAACTATTCATGGCGTGTGTGTAGATCCAGATTTTAGTGAGAGCGGACGATACAGTCCGGTGGACCTGCGATGTTGTGTCGCGCGCGCACTTTTCGCACACAGGCGTTATTCAGATCGAGGTTTGCCCTTTTTCCATGGAGTTAGGATCCCAGTCTTGTCAGGCCATGTCCTGTCATTTTGGTGCATCTTCATACGCTAAAATAAAATAAGAGGTGGTATGGTAGCACGTTCAGTAGCTCACAATCTTGCCGCCACCGAACTAACTTACGTATGAACGCTTTGTGGTTGGCCGTCGGGAGGTTTACCGAATGTGGCACATTTTCGTGGCATATCGAGTAACCGAACAAACGGATTAAATCCAAACCGATAAATAAACGGCTTATAGCTGTTCGGCCTTGCTTCTTTCTAAACAACAGAAGGTAAGAATGCTTTATATTATCCTCCAAACCTGACTTGAGCTGATGAACTGCTGCAATACAAGTGTGTTTGCGCCAAATCCCTGGGAAAATAGGGTGTGGTATATGCTTAGGGCTAGGATTAAGTTAAGGGCGAATTTTAGAGTGAAGTTTAGGGTTAGAGTTCAGATTTGTGGTAAGATAAACTAGGGTTAAGTTTAGAGTGGGGTTAAAGTTGGGCTACAGCTTAGGTTTGTGTTAGGGTTATTGTTAGAGTTAGGACACGGAAATATTTAGTCCTTGTGGACTTATGCACAGGCCGCCTTTATTACTTGTGGAACCTTCGTTTCAACATTTTGCATGATCGCGCAAGGTCAGTTACGCAACCAAGTTCTCACGTCCGCGATGCGATCGCTTACCATAGTCAGTGCCACATTCGTGTTAATACGGTGTTTCATTTACTTTGGTAATTCCTTCAATGTTATCTTTGCACCATGCTCGTTCCGTCACCTGAATCTGATCTGATCTTACCGCCTGCTTATTGCTTACCTAATTGTTTCTTCTCTGACCCACCCCGGCAGCTTCGCCATGGAGGCAATTTTTGGCATGACATTCTCCGTCCCTTCCCTCAAACATTCTTAGAAAGACTGGCTCTGAGTCGAGTGGAGATCGCCACTGAGCTCTACGCACTCTTGGGTAGTTCTAGGCCCAAATCTCCGTCCACGCAACACCCTCATGCGGGGGGCACCCCCGCTGGGGGTCTCACGGATGAAGGAATCATCACATTTGCTGCTCACGCCCTCGAACACCGCTCAAACGAGGTGATTATTTTTCGCGTTGGAGCCTTAACGAGTTTGTCGGCGGATGTGCTTCTATGACCTTTTTACAGGCAATCAGTGACCGAGCTCGTAAAATTTTTAACCGACATTCTCAAATGCTTTCTTGATTAGGAAGGATTACGTAAGTGGGGTTATATCATTAAGAATTGCAAGTCAGCAATAGCACGTCAGTCACTTCTTCTTTACAGTTTACACTCAAAGAAGGGTATATTTGCGTTGTAAAATTTTTTTCCAATTCCCTAATAATTTTCAGCCTGATCTGTCGTTACATTTGTGTTTGGAGTTGTCAGTTGACAAGCCGTATGCTTTGCGTATAAGCAAAATCGTGCATTCCTCTATGCCGTTAAAAAGACACCATATACGGCTCATATGATTTTACAATAGATGTGGACTATGTTGTTTAATTATTGGGGAGCATTACTAAAAAAGACATATAGGATGCTATTCTAATAGACACTTTGCGGTCTTTAAAAGGTCATAATTCGAAATTTTTTAAACCGAAAAAAAGACGACATGATTGGCTATCAAATGAGTTCGAAAAAGGATACGTGTATGCACGTTCTCTTTAAATTATATTTAAATTTATAAAAGCATAGATAATTAATAAGAAAGGGAATGCTACTTCAACGGTTATTTTTATTGCCTTAGGTTTTTGCAGGCGGTCGACAAGAAGTGAGTCAAAAGTCGCATCCTGACGTGTCCGAAATATTGCGGGTTTATGCTTCACAATTCCCGATGTTGCAACGCCACTTAATTAATCCATCCTAATTCAAGACGCATTTCAGAATTTCCGTTATTATTTTATGAAATCAGCCAGTGCCTCTGAAGAAATTTATTTAGAATTAGATCAAGTTCTTCGAGAACAAAATAACTTTTATGGCAAAAATTTCGAAGCTCGTACTGCAGTTCATTTGTAAACGAGTTTTCAATGTCCAAAACCAGTTACCTTCAAACCGTGTGGTTGGCTTATTTGTCCCAGTAGTCGACCACCGTATGCAGTTACCTGATCGATATTGACGATGTCCGTTTCAGCCCGATCTCGAGAATGTTGTTTGTAGCGTCTTAATGGCTCGCCTGAATGCATTGCTTTCGGGATCTAGCTGCCCTTTTCGTTGGTTGGGTGTCAGTGATGTGGTGTTTTCTTCCATGCAAATGTGTCCAGAGTGCGCATGGCTGCCTGTGATTACTGGTGTCGTGTCTTCACCACTAGCTGACGTTCATGTGCACGGGTTTCGAGAGATTTCCCGATTGCCTCAGAACTGTTAAATGGAATGAGGGCTTTCCATTAACCTCTGTTTCGAAAGTAATTTGAATCCCTGGAAATGTATAGTTAACTTGTTGTTGAGTAGTTTTAATGGACTTTTTGGCAATAACGAACGCATGCTGTACGTAGCGCAATTACATTTGCGGTTGAGGAAACCTGCAGTTTCTAACTTGTCCATTTCATCTGACAGACAACCAGGTATTAGCGAAACCATAGGGACGCCTTTTGGTCGTCGATAGTATTGCTCAACAGGCATAAAGTTTGTTTATAGATAAAGATCGAGGAGTTCAAGCAAGACATTCGTGGTTGGGTCATTACTGTAGGTCTACAGAAGTTCCCCAGCGTATCAGCTCTGCACCTGTACTTCGCCAAAAGTTTGTATCTCTAAGCATATTTAATGGCTGTGGTCAATGATTCATTCCTGTTGACGTCTTTTAGCATTCTTCACGGTCTGTTTTTGCGTTCTACGTCATTACTTGTCGTCATTTTTTGCTAATTCATCACATGAAATCTGTTGTTGATTGGTTTTCTTTCTGAGTTGTGGCCTTAGGCGACGTTGCTTTTGTGGAGCTCCCCGTTTAACGTGTTACGCTTTGGAAAAGTCGGTTCTCTTGCTCCAGTATTCTTGACTTCCCACTATCGGATCGAGATCGTATCTTCAACCAGGCAGTACCTCCGCCTCTTCGGTCTTCCGGTAGCCCTAGTGCCTTTCGATATTCGACTTAGCTCTGCACATTATTGAGCGCTTGCTTGTTCCCATATGCTTACCGACCCGTCAGTCTACTTCCATTTCGCCCTATGCATTCATAAAGTGTCACTCCTTGTTCATGCTAGCAGGCATCGTAAGGTAATACCCACATAGATAGCTGATGGTATCTGTTAACTTATCAATGCAGTGTGGCTCTGGTAAAATATCGCACTACATCCTGGTTTTTAACTTGGTCGTGTTGCTGTATCTCCGTGCTTACGTATGTTTTTTCTAAGGTGCGAGATCTCGCGGAAGCTCTGATGGTAGCCCTTTACCGATCGGAAGACAGAAACCTGGTACGACGTCTGCTACCCCCTAATGACCAGGAAGCTCAACGCCAGCCCCTTTACAGACGTCTCTTTTCGAAATTCGACCGCCTCGATGGGCACCAACCTTCTGCAGCCGCAAAACCAGTCACGGCAGCGTCTAATCAGGTAAGGAATGAGGTTAAAGATTCGGTAAATAACCCACTCCAAGGGACTTGTAATGCCTAAGAGCCCAAGAGCCATTTATCGAGACAGTTTTAAGCGCATTCCATTAGACAGATCTACTGCCTTGAGTGGCAATGTTCGTGACTGTCTTAAAGGGGGCTACTTTGTGACTTGCAATGAATAATTTTATAACGTCAACCTCACTCTTCCTTGTCACATTCAACACCTTCAGAAACGGTATATAGGCATGGACGTCGCAGCTCATATGGCTGTAATCGTGCTACGCATACCACACGCATGCTCTCCCTTACATGAACAAGTTTTCGAAGGTGTGGGGCATCTCGTCGAAGGGAGGTACCGCGAAGGCCACCCTAAGGAACCGTTAAAATCGAGCAAAAACACACTGTTCTGATAAAGAACTCTACTAGAGCAAACTTAGTCCTTTGTTCAAACTATTTTCCAGAAATGGTTATGTAAGAGATTTTGTGCGTTGATGCATGAGACGACAGGGGTTAAAAGAAAAAAAACAAGGAAATAGATTGTTCCGATCATGCGTCCAAATTACAAAACTGGAGAACACTTCCGTACATCAATAACGTGCCCGAACTCGTTGAAAGACACCTGAGGAAGCATCCAATCCCATTGAAGCACAAACCAACGACTACACTCCGAAATCAGCTTGTATACTCTCAGGATAGGGTTGGCTATTTCAATAAAAAATGAAGTCTACAAAATGCCATGTGAAATTTGCAATGGGGTGTATTTTGTTCAAACAGGAAAGTTTGCCTTCACACGCATACACGAACATCAATTGGCAGTAAGGAGGCGAGACTGCTTGTCTTAAGTTGCCATGCATATGCTGGAAACTGGGCACCAATTTGCCTGGGACGAAACCCGCGTTGTTGCTTCCCGTCCATCTAAGAAAGGCCGATAATTTTTGGAGGCCATTTAGTCTGATGACTCATGCATTAACCGACACATCGAATTGGACACTGATTACGAAAACCTAAAAGAAGCGACAGCCAATCCAAGCGGAAGTTCAGCCCACAATGACAGCCGACAGGAAGGACTAAGCAATATCGATTTTTGGCACGTTTTAAATTTTAATGAAACTGAACCAACCTTAGAGCTTCGGCGCCTGTTTATAACCGTCGATATGCGCGAGGTGATGAAGAAACCGAGAACATGAAAGCAACTGGCAAAGACTGCTTTTAGTGAAAAACTACAGGTACCATTTCGTAGCATTAGCTCATTGGTTACCTGCAGGGACCGTGCTCAGCGTTGTCATCATGCCGATCGCCATGAAGGACAACGGGTATTTACTTTGGGTTGCTATAGTTAAGTCTCCCCGATGTCTTCGCGAAAGTTCAAAGGCCTCGCCCTCCTCCATTTTTTCCCAGTATATCCCGAAGCGCGGACAAGAAAGCGCCAATATTTTTTTGGTTAGGACAAGGATATGTTGACCAGCGCCACTCGCCTCGCAAACTTTTCTCACTGCTATTTATTGTTTCGTCGGTGTCTTTGCCGTTCAACCCGTCTTCCGAGATTTACTGCAGTTGATCATGCTGCATGATGGCATGGCCCTGCTGTGTGTTCGGTCTCTGGGGCTGCACATCATCTTCATTCTGAAGTCTGCCACTGATCGATCGCAATGACAGACGGTCGTTAGTGAGGTGATGAGTCCATACCATGAAGCCAACTGAGCCAGTAGTATTCAGTGCTGTCAAAAGTCGAACTTTAAAAAGAGCGACTGTTGACGGTCCATTAAAGACGTAATCGGTGTACTTCAACTGTAGTGTACGTCGTGGTTATTGTCGTTGCTTTCCTTCAGTTTTCAAGCACCAAGTCCTCGATATCAACTTAAAACAGGCGTAGATAACAGGATTTATTGATATCGCGAAATTCTGCGATAGCCTACCAATTACAACCTGTCGATGCATGACGTGGCTAACGAATAAGAAGCACTCAACTGATTGAATTTGCACAGAAAATCAATTCAAAACAACATGGTCATTGCTCAATGCACACAGGCCGCTCACTTGAAATAGTACTTTAAAAACGTAATATTGGAAAGGAGAAAAAAGGGGAACATTGAACACGCAAAATTGGATGTAAATCAAAAGCATGGGATTACCAGGGCAATTTGAGGTTGACCACATGATATAGCTGTTTATATAGGTCGAGTTTTTCCTGCCATATTTTATTTATTGCCAGTTTACAGGCAAGTGGGCTGCTTCCAAGTAGCGTAATTTCCGAGTTGTTCACACTTGAACAAGTACTCAGGCTGTTTTCTGGCCAGCAGACTGGCTACTATCTAGGAGGTGTCCCTTGATAGAAGAAACAAGAATGCTATTTTCCTGCTTTTAAAGCCCTTAGGGCAGCTGCTCAACGGACCTGGCTGCTATTGGCCTCTCTGTTCGCCCGCTACACTTGCATTCACAAGCGCATGGGAATTTATAAACATAATTTGAGGTGGCACTCAATGCCAAGCCATCCTTGGTCTATTGAATTGGAATAGCTTCAGTGGGACTGTTGAATATGAGTTCGGCTGCATTGTATGTCATTGAAGTAGCGTATCGCAACCGTTGCTCGATAATATTTCAAACATTGTCAACCTTAAAGGGAAGGGATATTATAACGGGCTTTTCCGCAACCGACTGTTCCGTAAATTTTGACGTTAAGGATTAAACGGGCTCTATAGCCATGATAACCCAAGGTGGTGGGCGGTTTCCACATCTAGTATCCCAATTGGGTAACTTTTTCGCTCTTTTGAGGAAGATTGCACACCAGGTATCGTTTCTGTTCCATCGGTACCGAATTCCATGTAACGTAAATATTGACTTGGCCATGAATTCATTTGGATGGACTGATAAGTTGTCAGGAGCTTTGTTGGAACCAATAATTCCCCTTATTCACGCCTGTTTTAATAACTTGGAGTTTTCTTTTCTGCGTGAAAAGTCTTCCTCTTCATGAGGACTTCGCGCGGGCACTCGTCTCTTGAGTCTTACTGTATCATATATATTTATATATTTTAAGTGGTATGCCTATTCTGGGCAAGACTACGGGGCTTACGCCGCTGCGTTCTCTTTTTTTGATGATTTTGTCTAACGCTTGATTTCTCTCTTACTTTTACGGTCAGGCCGCTCCGAAAACTATACCCCAAGCTCCCAGCCGTCCGGCTCGAAAAACCGTACCCGTCGCAACCACATCCAACGTTAAGCCCCGGAAACCGACCTTTGCACGGAAGTCCGTCCCATCTAAGTCTCCACCACAGCGGCCCACGGAAGATCCACCGTTTGTTGCCGACACCGCGGACATTGACATGCTGCTTAGTCTGGACAAAACATGCATCTTCTGTGGCGAGCAAGATGACAGTTTCACTGAGGAGGCTCTCGATCTACACTACTGGAAAAACTGTCCTATGCTTCGGCGATGCCCAAACTGCAAACAAGTAGGTCAACCTCATCTGCTAATACTCTGGTTTCCATGCCTTTTTTCTCTTCTGATGCCGAGTTTTTTCGACCCAACAGGTGGTTGAAATATCCAGCCTGACGGAGCATCTGCTGGTGGAATGTGAAGTGGCAAAGGCCAGTGGAGGCTACATGCGGTGCCCGACATGCAGTGAGGCCATCAGTAAGAGCACTTACTCTCTCCACGTCGAGGCCGCCAGCTGCAGGTCGTCTAGCAATCCCGCCCTCCGTTGTCCCCTCTGCCACACTGATCTGCCCGCACTTGCTGACTCCAGCTCGCCCGGCAGTTTTGAGGAGGCCTGGAAATTGCATCTTATGGGCACTGGGACCCCCAAGTTCTGCCTGTCCGCAGAATACGCGAGCCTTACAAAAGGCCTCCACGGCAGCACATCCGGACCCAAAAACTGCTGACAACTCGGCCCTTGCGGGAGCTGAAATCCGTACGTTTCCTCTTAATGTGAAGCTTCTGAACGAAAGACATGACTTCCTGTCTCATTAGTGAAACAACTCGGCTACGGCCACCAGTAGTATCTATGCTGTCGGATACCTTGAAAAACGCTGAGACCTCGGATCACAAGCCAGACACATCTGGAAGATGGTTGTCAGGAGGACCGACTATGAAATCTCATTTTAGTAACCAATTATCGTATACTCAGAGGTACTAGGATCTATTGGGTGATCCTCGCATTCGGGATCAGAAGAAAACTTGCACGAATAGGTTAAAAATCAGAAGATACGTGCTGCCTTTTGGGCTCGAACGTAATCGCGTTGTTCATCAAATCAAAAACGTTCCGACCGCAATCTAGATATGGCGAATGGTGGTGGTGGCGAATGGGCAATTAGTCCGAAGAAGCCAATTCCAGCATGTGTTTGCGAGTTTTCAGAACAAACGGCTATTGGATTGTACCTGTACGAGGGCCATGGGAAGTGTGCAGCCAGTAGACCGTTCACCATAAAAGCAAATTCAACGACCGATCTGACATGAAGTTCTTGGGAAATTGGACCTATAACGGTTCGAGTATAAAGTTTGAAAAAGACGTGATTTGCTATGATATAACTAGGAAGGCTGTTTTGATCATTTTTCATAAAAATATATTCGTATTTTTACAAGGGTATAAAAAATTGATGGGATAAATGCATACTACTTAAAACGTAGTTTCTATTAGTAAGATTTCGCGGGCAGTCAAAAAAGCGCATCCAAAAATTGGAATCACGTCATTACCAAAATATATTTAGATCATCCTGCACGGCAATCAATGTTAAAAACCTTCAGTAATCCTTTTTTAGCCGAAAACGCGTTTCGCAGGTTCTTTTATCATGTGATGGTATTTGGTCATTGACTGAACTTCATTCTTGCATGCGAAATCAGAAATAAACTTCTGTGGAGAATGCCAAAACGGCCTACTACACAGGGTATCCCGAAATGTAATTACACGTGGAATAATTATAAAATCCGTTTTTGTTACAATAGTTGCATTTTTCTAGTAAAACAGAATCTACCGCCACTGTTTCTTTTTCTGCGCCTGTTTTCAAACTGGTGTCCGTTCTTATCCAGGAGTTGCTAACAAGCTGAAGCAATGAGAACGTTAACATTTCCGTCGTCATTTTACTTCACTCCTGTCCAATTGATACTCTAGATTTGGCTTCTGCTACCGGTTTGGCAGTATAGACTATCTTTTAAGTATCCACAAAAACATTACAGGTACGAGGTCTGATGAACAAGGTCAGTATTATGTTTAATCCCTTCGCCCAGTCCACTCGTTCAGCAAAATCTTATCAAGGTAGGATCTTACATCATGGTGGTGTCTTAGAGGTCGCCGCCTCTTCAACAACCTCTCTATTACTTGGCAGGACAGAATGTCGCAGCCACTTTCACGTAATGGAACGAGTCATCGTTGCATCAGAAATAATGGTCCCATTAATCTATTAGTTGATAAGCTACACCACGCCGTAACTCTGGGTAAGCTAAGAGGATATTCCGTTGTAATCTGCTGCTTGTCAGGTACCCAATAGGTGAAATTTTGACGCTCAGTTGAGCGATTCCGTTGAAGTGTAGACCCGTAACTCCTGCGCAATATGCTCCTGTTCCTACCGATTACCGGTCGCAATACTCCACTCTTCGTTTCAAATCATCTCTACTGGTAATTTGGACTAATCTTGGGCTGTAACCATTTCGAAATTCGATGGGAATAAGGTTTCGGAGTTCGTGCGTCATGACCCGCTGGCCGCACAGCCTGTTCGACTTTAGTGACACCTTTTCCTGTTTTTTTTTATTGAACCCGTTTATGTTTTTGGTCTTGCGAAACGCTTATTGTAGACAGTCCGAATTGTTCAACTTGCCCCAACATTATTTTTCATTCGATTGATGGCAGGTCGCTTGAGTGAATTTATTCGTAACTCATTCATTAACTTACTGTGTGCTCCAATTGCGTGTCCAAACTTCCACTTGCACTGCAGGATGAATTTCTTTTGTTCAAAGCTAAGACCGGCTGCCAGTAGTACTTCCAGTGCATCCTATCTGAAAATAAAGATAGGTATACTGAGCTATCGTCCGTCAAAGTGCGTGCGTGTATTTTCTGAATATCCTGCATCTGAAGAATATTCCAGATATGACAGTGAATTCTGACAAGTTGGAGTGAAGACCGAACCAGCACTCCGAGGTTACAGCAATTTAAATTACTTTTATTTTCAGACTTTGGATATGATTAAACGGTCGTTGACATTTATGTTAACTCGTAAATTTAAATCAAATTACACAGCAGGTCAACGTAAATTACCATCGGAATTTCCATCCATAAGTATGGTTTTCGGATAAATTGTGCGTGGAGTTTAAGATTTCCACTTCACTGTCTCTGAGAAACCTCAACTTTTGGTAGAACTTGCGAGCCTGATAACCAGATTTGGCTGGACTATCCTTCCCTCCCCGGGGTGTGGTCTTGCTTGAAGTTACGTACCCCCTTACTACCTAGCCCTCGACTCTCCGTATTTCATAAGAAGGATAGTTACTAGCGCATCGAGTATCTATATGACTTCGTTTTTTGCCTAAGAATACCTGTTTAGTTCTTATGTATTAAATTCTCCTTTGCTGACGCGATTTTATTTGCCCCTGTGGTTTTTCGTGCGATAAGTCAGCAATGTAGTCTCAATATTAGTGTATCTCTATCCTGGCATCTCTTTTAACTGATTCTTATTCAATCTGCGGTCTATCCTCATGCACGCATCTATGAAATTAGGACGAAAATACTTCAAGCACTTTCAGAATGAAAGGGCTTGGCCTGTTCCATGTATTTTTCCCGCAGGCGAAATTCACCATCTTTTTACCCGTGTTCTCCTCAAAACTCCTTCTTTTTCAGGTCATTCTAAGCGCACTGACTCTCTGATTCCCGGCAAGAAAATGCTGCTGAATAGAGCGAACGCCTCATAAAATGGACTACGCAACCTCTGTGGCCATCACAACTCGCCAAATCCCCATTCCTCCATTAAGCATTCCAACAGGATACTTTATGTACAGTTAGCAGTGGTTAACGTGAGGCAGCAGATGAACTCTGCCGTCCATCTGCTGCCTCGGATTAATCCTCTTTTCCGCCAATTTGTACCTCTTTTCTAATCCCTTCCGTTTTTCACAGTAAAATCATGTGGGTTTCATGCACCGTATGCAAACTTTCGCCGTCTGTTAGCATCACCCCTCCTTTACTTGTATCCTGTGGTATTCCGTGGGTTTCCGATTGAAAACTAAAGTGCTGACAACTGGTCCGCGAGGAATATGCTGATTGACTTCTGCAACTAGGAGGAGAACAGATTAAATAATACCTTCTTCTATGAGTTCTTACATCTCCAACTCCCCCGTGACTCTCGTACGTCGAGCAAATGACTTTCCAACCATGATGTAGCAATTATGCGTGGCAGTAATATGAGTTTTATAGATGGCGGCACCAAAAATATGCCGTCAAGCTCTACGCCTCTAGGTGTGAACATTTCGATGAACTAAAATTTAGCTAGATCATTTGAACCTAATAAATTCTTCTACTCCTGAAGAATTTCTTCGATTTTTGCATTTGCGATTGGCAATAGCGATGTGTGACAGAAACCGCACGGGAGACATTGCGGCGCCTTTCCCAATGGCCTCGTGTAGGCGAACGAAATGATTGACATCAATATTTGGTGAACTGAAAAGTAGATGAATGTACGATAACTGGTCAAATGATTATGAGAACTTTTGAGATTACACCAGAAGACATCTGATCATCCCACAGAGCGTCCACCGCAGGACTGACCAGTATAAATACTTAATTTTTAACCTAGTCATACATCAGTGTCATTTATGAACGCTTTTGGTACTTTTACGAGACCCAAAATGAGGTCTGCAAAATAATGGCATCCGAGTCCCGATAAGGGTCTTTTTTGAGGACATGCATATTGCAACTGATTGGCTCTCAGGGATGGTACACGTGGCAGGTACAACCTGGAGGTCTGGTTGGATTGTGGAGGCGAGGGCCGAGCTGGTGGGGCCGTTTTTTAAACATGAACTTGTCGTTATTATGGCGGCAATCCGTTTGCAAAGGTGTTACATCGTTAGGCGGAAAAATAACCGCCAAAGACAAAATAACTCACCGAAGGAAGTAACCTTTCTGTCACCTACATTTTTCATGTCGGCCTTCGCGATTGACGAAATCTCCCGTGCGCTCCACAGACTGACGGGCACAGGGTCGGTGACTTGCGTGGGAATTACTTTATAGTAATAGCAAATTCGCACTCCATTTGCCGCACTCTCTCCTTCTTACCTCCTCGGTCGGACGAAAGGACAGTTAGGAGGACCAAAATCCAGGTGGCGTGCAATGGCTGACAAAATTGCAGCAGCCCATCTGCATGTGCCACACACTACCTACTCAAGCACCAAATTGCACCGAAGACCATGCCTCCCGACAGTTTGACCGTCGATTTCGACGACGTTCACTGGATACTCCACAGCAAGGTGGTGCAGAGATGGTGACTTGCGCTGCATGACCTTGTTTGGGTGCATACGGTGGAAACGACGGTCGAACTGGCGGTTCGCCAGTCTGGATGCGGTGGATTCGCAAGTGACCAATCAGGCTGATGCAGAGGTCCGCTCGCCGTAATGGCAGGTTGATATCGAGTCCACCCACCAAGAGTGCTAGTAAATGGCGCAGGCGCGATGCGCAAGCTGCTTATTAGGGTCCCAACTTCCAAAAAAACTAAAGGCTGAAACGCGTGTAACTTATGAAGGTGCACATTTCTGAGCCAAACAGGCATTTCAAATGGTTGCGGAGTTCTCTATTAAATGGAAGCTGTTGGGGACTGTTTCCTGGCCAAGACGTCTACAGTGCCATCAATAAAAAACGTGTCTGAATGTGTTTTTCAAAATCTACAGCAAGCGCGTTATTTGGATGAGATGCTTTTTATCCAATAATTATTTCTTACATACTAGAATTCTCAAGGGGCACACGTGCCAAAAAAGTTAACATTTCCCGAATATTTTACTAATGGTCCACCATTTCACATCTCTCAGGTCAAGCTTGGAAGCTATTAATTTTGCGTTTTAAACAGGGCTTCGGAGACAGCTTCAGGCTTCACCCGTGTATTCCACGAATACACGGTGCTTTTAGATGCCGGGAACATTCTACAATACAGTCATCTTTTTCTAGCAGGTTCCTTTTTGCTTATTTAAAACACAGTTCTAGCCGAAAATACCCTTATTAATCACTCTGTTGAAAACTATTTCTACTTTCGTCATCAATATACGGGGTTGAAACAAAATATATGTTGCCTGATGCGGATCTACAGTTAAAAGCGAACTTAGGCTGGCTCATTGTGACCTGTCGTTGACCGTTGTCGGTCTTTTAGTGCCCGAATCTCTGGTAGTATAGCTTTCACAGTAGAGCTCAATAGTGCGTCATCATAAGACGCTTTTCCTTGCTCAAGGATATGTATAAATTAGGAATAGTTAACTGTACGTTGGCAACAACTAGAAGGAATATAAACTACCCTAATGGCACGAATGCGATTTGAATTTTTTTGCATTTTGACTACTTCGCTCCTACATCTAGAGTTGTTGCTGTGTATTATTTACAGACTGTCTGATGGACAGCCAGTTTTACTCGTAAAATTTGATGACACTTATGATAAATATGAGCTTCTAAAAATTTGGCTACCAGTTTCGCATTTTCAGCTGCTGTTCGCATTTTGAACTTAACATAAGTCAAACGAAGTTTACAACGTGCTTTTTAGCAAGAGTTCTCAATTTCAGGTTACAGCACCTGGCCGTTGAAGTATCACGGAAATTATATCGATTTAGGGTAATGAATATCTAAGCCCAAGGCTTTGATAATATACCATAGTTATTTGATGCTGGCCAAAAGAATTTTACGCTAGGATTAACCCGCTGTAAAACGGTTGGGTTGACGTTCAGTTTTGGCAGACAGAGACATGACTTACGGTTATGGTGGTATGATATGGTAAGAATTAGGATTTGAGGTTTGTTTCCAGAGGGCCGGAGTACGCTTTACGGCTAGTTTTCTGATTAGGGTTGAGTTTGCATGTGGCATGCTGCATCATCCAATCCGGCCTTCGTTAAAAAAAAACGTTAAACTACCTGTTTTCAGCTCGTTCACATGCCCTTTCTTGGTATCTATCTCGAACATATGACTGAAGTGCGATTTTTCTCGCTGCCTTGCACAAACTCCGTTAAGTGCGGCGTCCATCCGCACTGCTGATGAAACTAACATTAAAATCCTCCCTATACTACAAATTCCCTGTTCTCTTAGTGGGCTTACATATTCAATCCTTGTCCGAAAGTCTTTGTGGTCAATTCTGCCATGTATTTTTCAATTTTAAATGTAAACTATTTAACATGACGCTTTTCAAACGCTTATTAAGAGTTCTATAACGGGCAAAATTTACCCGCACTTCGCAATAAGTGAAGGTCGCGAGGTAAACCGCCTAATTTTAATCCCGCGACATGAAGTAGCTATCGGGAATTTACGATAGGTATCCCAGTTTATCATTGTAAAAAAACTCCTGTGGACCACTAACCGAATGTTCTCAAGAGTTTTCTATATCAGAGGCTGCAGAACCTATTAGCAGGGAAACTTGACAAACGTCCACAAAATAATTTACTCGTTTGCGAATGAGAATAATTTCACTTTCCTGTTAGTTGCAATCGAAATATAATTATTACGCAGCGTCTTTCTCGTTTACTTCGGATGTCCAAGGTGTAAGGTGGCATTTCGGTACACACTTCAAATTCCGCATTTTTGTCGACAAAGTTTATGTTTATGTGAGTGCTTGAAACGCCCGCGTGAATATTTATGCTGATCAATATTATGAAGCTAATTAATGCCGATCACAAAGTATGCAACGTGGTTCATACCTATTATCAGATTGAGCCACGACTGCATGTGGCGCTGCTTTGGAAATAGTGCGCTGGATTTTATCCGAACTTCCGAACAACTGAAAATGCGGGTTTCGTTTTAAAGTAAGCGCAACTTGCTTAATCAAAAGACTTTCCTCCTGCAAGTACAATGTCTAAAGAGTATGAGCAAATATTCCGTGAGACATTACCATAAAACCTTATTGGCAAGACACGGGAATAGATGCATATGGTCATGTGCTAAATTATAGCGGATTAGGTTTCAGTATATAGTCATGGCAAGGTTAGAGCCAAATTTAAGGTAACGATTTCGGTTGGTGCTAAGATATGGGAACATTTGCCCTTCCTTGTATCTAGATCAAGGCTACCTGTTTTCCGGAGGTCCTATTCCCATGTCTTACGGTCCTGTTTCGTACAAAGATATCACCAATCGATCAAAGAATGCTTAAGCAACTATTTATTCATGCAACATGCAGAAGCAAGCTGCTGCAGTGCGGGATGTGAACTTATTCCTTGTGCGGCGTCCCTACCTAAGGGACCTTTTCCACATGTAAGCACCGAAACACTAGGCCCAACTTCTCTTGAGATCCGGAGCATGTTGTAAATTACGATTGAAGTCCTACAGTACTTTTATCTGATAACAAAACTTACCTAAGACTTTGAACGGAATCTCAAACAATAACCGTGTTTTTCAAAATCACTCGTGCTGGAACTGTCACTCCCATAGGCGATGAAACGTGAGATGCCCCCGGAAGGGCAATCTAGCTCGAAAAATTGAACCGTCAATGGTTAGAGCGTTCGACTTCTGGTCAACGAGTCGTGGGTTTTAGCTCTTGCGGGACACCATCTGAGGTAGGATATTACGGGCTGGCGATGACTATTAAACCAGAAATGGTGATTCCCGTGCCCCTTGTCTTCGACGGCATTGTTCTTCTGCCTCTTCTACTACTGGCCGCTATGCGGCTGTTGGCGGGACTCAAGAATGAGCCCGAAGGCGGAGTGGGACGAGCAAATTCCGCTAACGATCAGTGAGCGTTCGTTAACGAGTGAAACGTCTATTCGAAAGCTGAGCCTACGCACTGCCACTCGATCAAGCCTTTGAAATTGGCAGGAACGCTCGAGGATCCAAGCGGATTCTTGGTTAGTGAACTCGAGGTCGAACACAGTTTGCTCGCAGTATTGACAGTGCTTCGGCAAGCATGTCTCGGGCATGGAAACGAATGGGACCCTAAGTTTTAACGTATAAAATGCAAGCAACCAGATAAAGACGAAACATTGGCAGACGGACGCTTCACCAATCAGTTACAAGACTTAATTGTCCTGTTCTGCCTTGGGGCTCACTCTCGAGCCCTGCCAGCTGCCGTACAGGAGCTAATATTATATAAATATGAATGATACCGAAAAAGACGAGTGAAACTGGAATTGCCACTTCCGGGTCGGGTATGGTTGGCTGATGACGGTCTCCCTTGTCTTTTGTCAACAACGTACATCTGCATATGAAGCAGAAACAAGTAGGTAGGAGGCGAAAATCTTTTATGAATCCAACTCCCGGCTCCATTTGGCCTCGTAGATCAGGTGGTTGGAACCCTGGCTGTACAAAAGCCCTTCCCTTGTCGTCTTGGGTTCAAATTGCACTGAGTGTTTCACGGTTGGGTCAAACGAATTATTCAGCTGTCGACACTTCCTATTACGTAAGGGCGCCTGGTAGTCATGGTGAACGTTAGATTAATTGCTTAGGAACTTTTGCCTGAACGGTAAGCGTACTGTATCAGAATTGGTGAATCCCGTGCGTTGCGGTAGGCTGGGCCCCACGAATGATTAAAATCACGACTCCCGGTAGAACCTCGTAGTTCAGGTATTTACAACGCTAGGTTTACTTGCTGTCGAGGTTCGAATATCACTGAGGTTTTCACAATTGAATCAAATGAGCTTTAGAAATGTATTTCGTAGCAAGCAAAAGGGCTTTACTTAAAACCAAAAAAATTTGGGAATTTGCTGTTGACAAGGTAAGTGAAATAAAGTTAACACGGTAAACTGAAGAGGATTGTGATCAGCGACCAAACCAACGAGAGAGGAATGAAAAGACACCCTGGGACGGCGCCGGAGCAGGGAGACTGTTAGACATGTTGCTTGCTAAAAGGTTGCAGGAAAAATGGAAGTAATTAGGGTGAGACTCTGTGAATATGTAGAAGAATTCGGGGTTAGATTGCGAGGGCCTTAACTGTCACTCGAAATCTAGGGAGAACTAAATAAAAATAAAAAACATAAAAGAGTAATCGATGTGAAACTAATTGGACAACAGAAGATTGAAGGCGCGGCGGTGCATTAAGGTCATGATAAGGGAGGCTTGCAACTGATGAAACGACTTGGCTTTTGGGTAGGGAATAAGGTCAGACTGTAGTGGCTCCGCCATTTGACCCTCTGGTGACTGCAGGTGCGAAATTTGAGTTGATAAAAGTTGGCTCATGTCGGTGGTATGTGCAAAACGTGTGTGGCATGCAAGGTACAGAACTCTCGTGCTGCGCCAGTCAATGAGCCTCCTTTCTCCACTAGTAAGTTTGACGAGTGGGACTCGCGGTGGAAGGGGAGTGAAGGGTCGAGTCCCTCCGTACAACAGATTCCACGCACTTGCAAGTTAAGGTTTTGCTCAAAGTTTCATGTGCTTAAATCTCAAAACCAGTCGTTTCGGCTTGAGACACATTATGCAAACTGGTGAAAGCCTTTCCAACGCCACTGGGTGGGGTGCGTTCTACAGGTCGCGTGCATATGCCGCGGATGAGGTTTGCTACCCCGGCCTACGGCCCTAATCCGTAGGATAGCTTTTTTCGGGCATCGCTTCGAAAATAAGAAGCAAAAAAGGATACGATCAATTCTTAACTAGAGTAGAGGCAGAGTACGTTTAGCCAGTATTTAGGTTGCAGGAGACGCTAACAAGCACTCGAGTGTGAATTCAATAGAATAAAACTCTAAGTATGTCTTGTCACGGGTAGTCATCGCCATCACAAGAATAACTCACGTCTAGAAGAGTGCTCAACGACTTCCTCTTCGCCGGTTGGGAGGCGGCGGACAACAACCTTCTTTTCTTCGTTATTTTGCGTGGTGACAACTGTTTTGGTAACTGCTCCATCGGGACACGACACCACATGAATTTCTTCAACGTACTAAAACAGCAAGGCCAGTGCAGATGTATAACAAGCTCTGAGTAAAAAGGCGTAAGGCGATAGTTGCATGAGTAATTCAACGGGCATTTTAGACACCAAATACTATAAAACAGTGGCCCAAGTTCGTAAATATTCTTTCTTTAGTCGGTTAGAAATTATTTAGTGACGGGGATCTTAATGTTGTCTTCATATCGAAAGTCCAAATTCCAATAGGACTCCTACAAAATAACAGATGAGCTTAGGTTTTTGTCAAAAATGCTTACCTGACCAAACAAACGACTCAAGCCTTCAAAGACTCAATCGAAAAGCTTAACAAAAATCAGGCGGATCGATGGCGATCAAGAGCTGAAGGTTTTCGGGGAGAAACGACGATGTCATCAAGTATTAACTGTCCGGTTTACGCGTTTATCGACGAATGCTGTCAATCTTCCCGACCCGAAACGGTAAGACAACGAGCTCGTGGCTGTTTAGGGCGTTGGACTTCTGATCAACGGGTCGAAGATTCGAACCTCGGGTGGTACACCACCTGGGGGTTGGGACTGACTGGCTGAAGGCGGCAAATAAGCCAGAAATGGATATTCCTGTCTCCCTAGTCTTAACCGGATATATTCATATGCTCACGCATGTTGTAATCCCCATTTAAGCAATGTGTTGCATTAAAGTACATGTGGGCAGTTTAGGCAATAATCCGTGAACTTCGGTAGGCAGTGTAAAATGCAAACATCTGGTCTGGTGTCCAGTCTTCGAATGTTGCTGATATGGATAAAGGTAGATGATAACAGAAATATTTAATTGCTGGATAGTACGCGAATTTTGATCAACGGTAAAAGAGACTGCGATGTACACAATGTTGGCCTTTTCAAAAACAATGGCCATTCAATGGGTTCACCCATCATGTCTAATTATCTCAGTATTAAGTTCAAATGTTTGCCATTCGGTCTGTCCGGCGTTTCTAATTTTATGCAGGGATGTTTCGTTTTATGGAAACCTATTTTCGGTTTTGGAAGAATGTTATACAAATGCTAAGAACTTAAGGTCAAAGCAAAGGGTACGAAAATGTAGTACAGATAAATACAACAGAATAACTACCACTACACCAGTACCAGCAGACGCAGGACCACAGACGCATGTCTTTACCGCCTGAATACCAACGGGCAAATATCTTAATGCGAGACGCCGTCGATGTAAACGATTTCTACTCGAGTTAAACGACTACTCATACGTCGAAGAGTATCTATACAATCACAAACTTTGTGAGCTTTCACCACGAAAACTGTAAAGAATAATTGCGGCTTCGGTAACCTATTAAATTGTTGTTGTGTTGTTTTGCCGTAAAAAATGCCGAAAATTTTATTGATTGCGGCGACCAAGATGAGCTATCCGACTGTATGAAAGACGATCCAACCAACCTAATATTTACGCTTCAGAAAATAAATGAGCTCGGTCACTTGTACGACCAGGGTTTCTTAAATATGACGGTTTAACGTGCAAAAGAACGTACGTTGTCATTGCCGGTCGTGGAAGATTTGAAAGTTCGGGTGATTGTATGCGACTCCATCGTGGAAAGACCGCGTGGTTGATCGATATCGAGATTGATATCCCTTCGAAATGAAGGGGAGAAGAAGTCACGCTATTGCAGAAAGACAGGACAAACTGGTAAGTAGCGAAGAGTGGGGTATAGCCAAAACAGCCAATTTTGACCATTACACGCACAATAGACCAGATATGCCTGTGAATTTTTCAAAAGCATTTTAAAAAATTCAAACACGGGTCGAGGGCGCTTCAAAAAAAAGGATCTGGTACAAATTAAAGCGATGCAGGCTGCCAAATTACAGAGTCCAGTTAGGTAAACAGTATAGGTGAATATAATTAAATGTTAACCGAAATTCTGTTTTTGACTCTAAAAGATCACTTAGGCAGTATGATTCCGAAATAATTCAATCACGTCAGACTGCCGGCTGCTGAAATAGTTTCCTTTCGGACTCCTGCAAAAACTACACTAAAAAGTGATTATCGAAGTAACAGGGAATGTTTTCCATTGATTTATGATGACTATCTAAATATTTGAATATATTTTACAGCAAATAAAACACATGGAAAAATGCTTTCCTGTCCTCGTTTGGTAGCAAATTACTTCTTCACATTTATTATCCACGAAAAGTACATTTCTGTTTTTAAAAAAACTTGGATTTCCTAATAATGTTGAACCCGACCTGTTAGATTCATGGTATAGATTTCAGCGAAGAAACTGCACCCGTTGCTCTAAGCTATTAGGGAAAGGTCACATTGTCCCCAAAAAAAGTACAAGAAAGCAGTCACTCTTAGTGGAGACCCAAAACAAGTCCGCTCCAAAGCCGGAATCCTGGTGCGACTGAAATATGTTGGGTGATGTTGCACGAAAATGAATGTTACAACTCTTCTAACATTATCTGCTCGAATCGAAAACATTTTAAAAATCCGGTTAACATTTCATCTAGTGTAGATCATGCGGCTAGGGCGAAAATCTGGTATCAGAAGTGCGAGGTTAGTACCGCGAAAGAAAGTCAGACACCAGTGCCAAAAAAGATACATTCTTAGTATTTTAGGTCACTTTTTTGCTGGAAACTCGGGCAGAAAGAAAAAGCATTCATATAAAACCAAAGAAGCCAGAGGCTGTCGTGCGCGGTCTTTAAAGCTGCTTGTGAAGATAAATGAAGGAGTGAACGGTTCCTTGAGTTCAACTGTTTATGGCTAGGTAATGCATTAGTCTGAATAACTTCTGGACGTCAATTAGAGTACTCTGAAAGGAGTTTATGCGATTAACTTAAACAAGGCCTGCAACTTCGGGCACAGTAGCCACCACGAAGAAAATTCAGTTGAACGAAAGTCAAAAGTCTTCAGCCAATACCTTAGAGATGTACTTGAGAAAGGTTGGTATTCAAATTCTACACGGTCGGAATGTTATATCTTAATGTTCGTAAACACCAAAAGCCACGGAACTTGCACAGCAGAACTAGCGGTACAAGTTTTACAAGAAACATCAGAAGTTAATAAACAATAAGGTCAAGAAGTAGTGAAGGAGTCGAATAGTGGAGCAACGTATTGTCTCGCACACACTATGTGACGAAACTCATAAAACAATGAGTGAAATTTTCAAATATGACCTAACAAAAGATATTACCTGAGTGCGCTTGCAAGAGTGATTGGCATGGCATGAAATGATCTTAAGCTAACCCCCACAGGGTAGCCTGCTGAATTTTGACTGATCATATTTCTAGCTACTTCAAACGTCACACCTGCGTTAAAGTAGCATGGACAGCCGGGATTTTTATACAGTCAGTATATAAAAAACTTAATGATTCAAGGTTTTCGGCGCACATGGAAAGGGTAAAATAACTCACGAAGTCCACCAAGTGACCAAGTATTTCAAGAAAGCTACACAATTTAAAAAGCCGATAATATCGCAGCGTCACGCTGTGTTCAAATACACGTGCAAGTGAGCTACGATTGCATAAAAAAGGTTGTGTAAAAGGAAGTGTTTGTCGGTCACTGGAATGTAAGTTACCGAAGGTTGAATTTAATCATAACGTTCACCTGAAATCAGTACTACGAAACATCTTAACAAGCAGAATAACCACAGTAACAGAAAATTCCTGACATCTGCGGTAAATAAACGCAATATCTGGGCAGCACGAAGTGCAAATAGATCTGGATATGGAAAAAGGGGATACGAATGAATTCGAAGGTTCGAGTCCCAGGAGATTGCACGAACAAAGAAGCCTGTTCGAGCACCGGAACAATTTGTTTCGGAAATGAGCTGTACGATAGGTAAAAAAATATACGGAATGTTTGGCAAAAGGAAGGTATTACAGCTATAAGTATTTTGTGTATTTCAATCGTTTTTTTATTTTAGAATATTTCCTAAGGAAGTGACTTCCGCCTATCTTACTTGATTTCCGAACAGAAAGGGAAAATCAAGTTTGTATTGGGAGCCTTAACTACAGTGGTTGAAGACGGTGTCATACGAAGGAAATTTTCTAATGGGTAACTGGGTAAAATGTAAAACGAAAATGTCGTACTATAACCAGGATACTTAGACGAACGCTACTCACATACAGTTTAATATTCAGAGATCGTTTTGCCAATCTTGAGGCTCTCCGTGGAATGACAATGCATAGCGCTCGCAAAGGCTCTTCGCAAAGAGATGACCTGTTTACTGGTCAGGACTCTGGAGTATAACACCCCACCTTATCCACAACAGGTTAATATTCATCATTTTAAGTTGTCTCAGACTGAAACCCAACTAAGTTTCCAGCCACAGCCAGGTGACGTGGTAAGTTTCAACAAGACAGGCTTGCTTTCTTTATGTTTAGACCAGTGCAGACTGAACATACAATCAAACAATGTACAATAGTGATTTCGCGTTGGAAACTATTTCGACTTGCGGTGGTATGCGGACAGCCAATGAGCGTACAAAAAAAACAAACGTTCATTTGTGAATAAGCAGTCGTAAATTAAGTGGTATGGCTGCCAAGACGATGGGAAATTTACATTTCGCGATCCGACGGCTTCATAAAATTTGACAGAGGGCGGCCGTAAACCATTACCGATAACGTTTTTTTGTGTCATGACTGTCTTGCGCATTGAATCTAATGAAACAAGCGCTCGAGAAAGCAAATCAGAATAAGCAGTCCCAGCGGTCGTTGAAGGCCGACCTGCACGGAAAATTGCTTCTGCACCAACGGCGTTCACGGGGACGGACGCGGCCTAAATGCCTGATCCATCTGTGCGGGAGAATAGTGCGCAAGCGTGATTTATCTATCAGGAACTGCTGGAATGTGCTAATATTCCTCGATTCAATGCTCTCAAGGTCCATCAACGAGAAGTCTTTACCTAGGTAATACACACGACGGCTATCCGCCCCAATACTTGATTCGAGCTCCCTTGACATCAGAAACCTGGAATGGATAATAAATCTTTCACGCCCATTCAAGCAAATCCCCTTGCGCATGATGACATAATCGCACCCTCCAGAACGAACAAACCGAGCACAGCTTTAGTGGGAGCAAATCCATGACCAGTTACTGCATGTACGACCTAAAGGGCACTTCGCTCACAGGTTTGAATGTCTGCTTACGACATTACCTGCTGACCAGAGTAAGAAAGATATCTCTCATCAGAATCTGCACAGCGGCTGACAAACTGACCGTTAACATTGCTGGTAAAAGGAACGGCTGGGCTGAAGCAGGCTACCCTGTAGACAACGAAATAATTGGCCGATCTGCGCTGGCATTTAAATGCAACAATGGTGAGCGACTGCTGACGTCCCACGGAGTAATATCGGTTTTTGGAAGTCAACAGGTGCTTCAAGAACAGTCGTGAACACCTCACCTGTTGAGCTGATACTTCAACGACGGGACTCAATGGAAAGTTGTTTTAAATCCCAGCATGTAGGAAACAAAATAGCTTAATCAATCGATTTATTCAGAAAGGCTGAAAGTTGACAGTTAGTGCTTCCTGCAATATGCCGTTTATTTTTCAGTCACATACTGGAAACGGCCGAGCATATTCTACGTTGACCTCCGAGGACACCGCTTATCTGGAAGTGAGTGCACGAAACTTGGCACGACAACCCCTGCTTATCAATGCGGGGTTTGGTTTTCAAAGCTGAGTAAAACAGTGGATTGACGTAAAGAATACATGGCACTTTAAACATGCTTCGGTCATGTACTTAGTACGGTTGCGATAACGCCTCAGCTAGATTCTGTCATGTTTTCTTGCGGATTATATTTATCGTTCCAGTTCCCTATGTCCAATTTCCGATAGGTTACAAATACGTTCCACGAGGTTCAGTGATTGCTAATGAATATATTTCCAAATAAAATTATTCATGGTTGCATGCTAGTTGCAAATTAAACGAGCTATATAAAGAGAAAAAACTTGTACTAGAACCTGGTGTACTTTTCCAACTGTTATTGACACCCGCATACAGCGAACGTCCTTCCGAAATACGATAAAACGATACACAAGATTAAACTTAAACCCGCCTTTTTTTCGAGAATTACAAATCCTTAGCGGATGAAAAGAAAAACCACATATCATTCTGCATATATCAATAGCCGCTCTGGCGCTGCTGGCGGGGCTCTAGAGTGAGACTCGAGGCACAACGGGGCGAGTGAGTCCATTGACCGATCGGTGAGCGCCCACCTACTAGTGAAAAACTATATGTTGCCTCAGGTATACTCACCATTATGATTTTCGACTGGCAAAATTTGTGTATACACATCATACACGCTCGATGTGGTTTATTTAAGAACATGCTGTTCTCTTCAGACAAAAAATCATGACCCTACTGACTGGTTAAGCTGTGCAGCTGCAATTTCGAGCAAAGCAATGTTGTCAACGATTTACATGTAGGTTGGGACCCTTTATAGCAAATCGACGCTATTCGAGTTCGTTTTTTTAATGAACGCGTTTTGTTTGGTTGCCTGTTACGTTGCGCGTAGGCATCTAAGGTCGCAAAAGACAGCGTGCATTTTCACCAGTTTATCGATTGGACGGGCGATTGCCTGTGCTAGCGCAGCTGTGTGTCACTTCCTGCAGAGGCACGCTGTTTAGCGGACACAATTTCTGACTGGCGTTGTGGTTCTTGTTTTGCCCTACTGATAACTGTTTTTTCTGACTTTCAGTATTTCGAGGCATTTCCAATAGAACGTTTAAACGTCGCATACAGCAAAACTATCTCGATATTTTAAGACGTATTAACAAAATTTGAAAGGTACCCGTCGGACTCCTCATTTTCGCTTTCCTCATCCGACAGTTGGTTATCAAACAGAGTCCACATTCTCTTATGATGAGTCATATGACTCCACGTCGTCGTCGGAGTCACAAACAGCGTCTGCGTCTACTGCAACTGCAGAACGCGTGCCAACGTTACGCGACGGAATACGAAAGTGGGCAGTTCGTTTACAATTGGAGCACATTCATCTGAATAGCCTTTTAAAGCTGATGAAGTGATGGGCAACTACGGACCTGCCCTCGGACGCACGAACACTGTTTGGGGGGTGCAATCATTATTCCACCCGTAACGGGAATGAGAAGCAGAGTACGTACGGTCATTTTGGACTCGTAAGCAGCTGAATAATAAGGTAAGCAACCGTTCCACGCAGTCTTTATGTGATGAAGAAGTTTTATGTCTTGCAATAGATAGGTTACCCATTCATCGTAAGACTAAAAGAGTTTGGGTCTATTTTAGCGAGGATAATGATGCCCTTTTTAAGTGAAGTATTTTTAATATGTATTTATTGCGGTTTGGGATAGCCAAGCATTTGCTGGGCTTATTTTCAGCGCCCTTTACAATGAGATGGTTACTTAATTCCTCACTTTGTACGGACGGAAGTCCGGGAACAGGGCATTTTATGGTTCCCCTATTTACCAGGCGGTTCTTGGTAAGACATACCACTGCATAGCCTACCCACCTACAATTCAGAAGATTCCCAGCGCGCAAACGCCTAACAGACGTCAGCTAGAGGAGGCTTTCAAAAACGCCTTTAAAAAGCCCACGATCACCAGTAAAAAGGGGTCAAAAGGCGAAAGGTAAGCAGTACTCATTGCATGTGTTTTTAAAAGTTATTTGGCTATGCAATCATGTAAACATTGGATGTACTCATATAATTACACTTCTTTCTTTCGAACAGGCTGGTACTCCAGGAGCCACCTCTAGTAGCATCGCAAGGCGAGTGGATGTACTCGTATTGCGACTTCTCGCGATAGGGCTGATGGTAAATGTGATTAGTTAGCTGGATTGAACGATTCGCACAAGCATTGGTTGCCCATTTTTCAAGCACTGATGGCATGCGCGCCTATGCTGCCATTATTGCGTGCATCTGACGTGCTGCCTGGGCTCTCTACCGCTGCATTGCGTTTTTGCTATACACCTCTTTCAACTTTATTCATATGTTACAAATGCTTACGCACGGCTATAAACGGACATTTAAAAGACGTGTGAAAAAATTATATCAAGGAAATATTGAGAAAAATAGATAAAATGTAGAATTCTGTGTCTCCAACAAGGACTGAATTGAAACTCGGGTCATTACGCAGGCTAACTGGCAAACAAAGTTATAAAGCATGCCAATTATTGACCTTCTAGATTTGCATGATCCTGCAATACGATTGGCATTTACTGTGTTCTATGTCCTGCTTGATGATGAAGTTCAGGCTACCGTCAGTTGCAAAGAAAAACAGAAGAGGAAGGAACGTACGGCTCGCCAGTAAATGAGGTAATTAAACGTACTTTATTGTCTACATACTGAATTTATCGCAAAATAGAAGTTTACATAATCTAGAACAAAGGTGAGCGCATTGAAACCCACGAGCTTGAGTTCACGTTCACCAGGCAACTTACGACGTCACTGTATGCACACAGGAAGAAACCGAACAGGCCTGATTGAATATTTAATATGACTGCCGGTTAGTCCTAAGAAGATCGTATTAAACTCCTCTGGTTTAGCACCACTACCGGATTCATCCTTCCTCTCACAGTTCAAGTCGTATAACAGTCAGATAAGAGAGTAATACGTTTTGTACGCTGTTTTACACAATAAAATCTATATTAAAACTTAAAAGACTTCCATGTAAAGTGAATCCGGTGGCGGGGAAGGATGTTAATGACCTGAAAGCTATAGGTGAGGGGGACTGTTGCCGAGTGACGCCGAATCAAAACTATTTTCACTGCTGTTCCCACGGCGACCGAATCAACAAAATCCGCTATTAATTGGACATATCTATTGCGACTTTTCCACAGCAACTCGCTGTCGCCTCGCTATGGAATTGCTACTCGGTAAATTTATGACTAAAACGGCTAATTTTTGCCCTAAAATGCCAAAATAAATGAGTAAAACAGATAACGGGAACATGGAATCAAGTACGTGAGAAGCTAGTTCATATATCACAGCTATATCCCACATGTATGTTGGATGAATATATGGGATATCAAATACTTACTGCCTCTGACCGGATCATCTCCTCCCGTGGGCTCTGCTGGGATTCTGGAAAAAATGAATCTAACAATTCAAAGGCAAAAGAGCGAGTACAAGGAAACCCCATTGCTTGTTCAACTGGATCAAAAATCGGATCAAAAAACTCATTCATCTCGAAAGAGCAGAACGAACAGCACGATTAAGCCGGGTAAGTGCAATTTTAAACAATGTTCCAAAATGTAAAGGGCACATGATATACCATTCCAAAATCCGCACAACACTTAATGTGGTATTAACTTCAAGCAACCCAACTAGAGCATGCCCTTTGACTCTTAATAGCAACATCTGCAGGGCACTACCATTTAAACAGCATAGTAATCTCCGGCTCATCGTCCTGCATAAAATATTCCGCTTCTTTGAAATTCGGAGAGAATCTCTCCTTCAGTACTTTCTCTTAGGATAAAAGACTGTAAGTACATTTATAAAGGGAACAAGGCTTTCTTCTCTGAGTTTCCTATTCATATCCGAAAATAGCAATAGAATCAATTTTTACGGCAGCAAGCCTGGAAACTGTAAATTCATCGGTGTGAGTGCCTGGTGCAAACAGCTACCACTGACGCAATCCTGTTTATATGTTCAGTATTTTCTTAGAAAATGAGAATCCAGTTTGCACTCCAATTGTCTACTAGTTTCTGGAGGGATCACCTCAAAATATCCGTTCCAGGCCCTAACGATCCTCTGCGAGAAGACGTTTCATTAGACGTCGGTAGATAATAACTGCTTCTGCAAGTTAAAGGCATAACAATGCCAGGATCCGTTCCAGCCAATTCAAAGAAGCCACAAAACTCCAGGCCCTCCTCAAGGCCTCAGACAATCCGATAGGTGTGAACGAGTTGTCCGCAATGTAATTTATAGGAAACAAATCAATTTTGGACCGTCTGGCTTCGTGAGGCAACTAATCACATTTGTTTTCCCTCTTCAAGGCCCTTGCTTGCACTCATTCCAGCTACAGATAATCCTTCATACACGATGGATGCCTGCCCTGAGGCGTAGGTGTTTCCAAAGCGTTCCTTATTAAGCTGCGCAAACCCTCGTCTCAACGCCAATGATGATTATTTAAGCGATGAGATTTGTAATAATTATAATAATAGTTTTATTTAATGCCAGTTTACAGGCATTTTCAGATGAAATATTCAGTGGGAATCAGGCTGGCAGTGAACACTGACATCCCTCTGTCCTTCAATCTTTAAAAGGGCTGCCAATCATGGAGATCTAGGAAGGATTCATCCTCCTTCTTGGTCCGTCCGTTACGGGTTATTATGAGCACTCGCTTGACAACGTTAAAACTTAAGATAAGACAAACAGACCAGCAGCTAAGTCGTTGAGAATTTTGAAGTACGTGCGTGTCTGCGTCAGATCTTATGGCTCTCCACAGTTAAACATCGTCGTCAGTGAAGACGGCACTACGGGCCCGACTGTCCACAGAGTCTTTGATGTTGACTAGGAAGCGCAAGGTCTCTGAGACTGAATTTTTGGGGACATCAATTCGAACGAGGTAGGGGGCGACTTCGAGGCATCGATGCACACGGATTGCAATCACCCTACAAGGAAATCGCCGATTGATGTGAGTTTTTAGCCTAGTCGTTAATGTGGGACACTGTCAAACACCTTTAAATCGGGATTTACGACGTAACCCCTACCATCGTCGTCCAATGCTCAGAGTCCACTGTTCGGAGGGCAACAATAAACTCGAAAGCCAAGTACGGCGCTGTTTAAATTCGTGCTTGAGCACTGAGAATAGGTAATTTGTTCTCTAGGAACTTCGTTATTACCTAAGAATAGGTTCAAATGCAATTTAGGCTAACTGGCCGGTAACCGATTACTTTTGGTATAGCCCCATGTTTGTATATCAGGTCGATATTTGCTGCCTTTCATTCGAATATCGAGCCCCCTACATCCAATGATAAAGAAAGATATGTGCATGTGGTGGAAAGAAATAAGTCAAAAATCCTTTTACTTTTGTTTGTTTACGTCAAACGGAAAAACCATTAGCTGCCCACTTAAATCCATGCATACCACGTTATAGCATATCGATGCAGGTAGGGTATTTTCGGCACTTCCGCCATAGTGATTTTAAATACAACCTGTTGAGCGCCAACGAGCATTGACGTCTTTTCAATTCAATTTATTTAGGACACTTGGCATAAACCTTCAAGTACCCTATTTATAACGTGAAATTAGGTTCGGTATACAGAGAAACCATGTATGTTGCATAAATTCAAAAGTAGCAAAAAAATATGGCAAGTTGTGTGTGAGTCTCGAGGGTTAATTAAATCGCTCATGGCTCTGGCTCATTTTGGAATATAAGCAAGGAGCTTTGACTTCTAACCATTTTGGTAGTCCCTCATTTGTACTCTTTAGAGACAGTTCTGGTCTTGTACTGTTCAGGATCTCCAGGCTTGTACAGCATATTCCAAATGCGGCCTCAAGAATGTTATTCAAATCGAAGCGAAGAGATCTGCATCGAAATCTAAAATTCTCACCTGATGACCTGCAACACAGCCGTTGCACTCCTCGCCATTTTCGAGCAGCGATATGGTGATTTTTAGGTGGTAATCGTCAGCACACCAAGGCCCTTTTGAATTTCCACGTCTTACAAGGCTTTACCGTTGAGAACTTAGCTTCTACTATCGACAGATCCGGATGGGTTGCCTTAGCAAATTATTGCACACTTATTGACGTTGAACCGGAAAAGTCAATGATTCGACCACTCTTCCAACCGAGTTAGGTTGATTTGTAGTTTATCTTCATCGGCCGGGCTTAAGATTCCACTCCAGATTTTCATGTCGTTGGCAAACATAGCTGCTTCACAGTCCAGATTTCTGACACAATCGTCAACGTATATAAGGAGCAGTATTGGCCCTAGTACTGAAACCTGTGGAACTCCACTCTTGACCACAGTAGAAATTGACCTCTCTTGACCGATGAGCATGACCTGGCGCCGACCCACGAGGTCCATTTGAGGAGTTTACCTCTGACTCCAATTCTTTTTAGCTTGTACAACTGTCTCCGGTATGGTACAGGATCGAAGGGCTTTTGAAAGTCGACGAAGGCTCTGTGAACCGCATGCCTATCTTCAAGTGCTTGGGTCCACCTCTGGAGCGATTGTAGCAAATTTGTTGTGCAGGATCTTCGTTTTCGGAACCCGTGTTGACAAGTTGATAACAAGTTATGAGTTTCTAGGAATTTCGCCAATTCGCTCTTGCTGATCCTTTCCATAAACTTGTCAAGGATGCATCTCAAGCTTATGGGCCTGTAATTTGTCACTGTCGCCCGGCTACCGCTTTTGTACAAGGGAGTTATACGTGCCAGCTTCCAATCGAAAAGAAGTGTTTCGGAGTCGAATGACTTTTGAAAGAGTACTGACAGAGGTGCGGAAAGTTCATTGGTGAGTGCTTTCAGAAGATTGAAGGGAAGCTCATCTGGTCTTAGAGATTTCCAAAGTGAAAAGTGGCTCCTTTTTTCTCTTTTGTTCCTCATTTGTAGTCGCTTGATCTTCTAGCCTTGAGCACATTCTAGTAAACTGTCGTCTATCTCAATAGTCCAACATAAATCAAATCATATGCGCACCTTAAAATGGGTATACTGCATCAAGAAACAACCCATGTTGGTACGTAAGAGCATAACCAGAGAAGCACCTACTGTATCGTGGGACAAACCAAAGTGGACGGCATTTTTAAAAAGGGTGACTTATTAAGTAATTGAAAATCAAAAAAATTGAGAAAGATATGCACAAACAGAGAAGTATCGGTCGGGATAGTTTCTACATCTTCAATATCTGAAAAGAGGGATCAATTCCACTGGTCACTGCCGGTTCCTGCAAAAGTGAACACATTGTTGGACGAGTGAGTCCCTTAACCACTTGGTGAACGCCCATCTTATATTTTTAATATTCCCGATTGAACCCGGTAAGACAGCGAGTCCTTAGTAAAGTGAGTTAAAACGATGGAGTTATAACCAACAAGTCACGGCTTTAAGCCTTGGGCGGTGCACAACATGGGGTTGGTTATGACTGGCTGCGGATGGCTAATAAGCCAGAAATGGGCCATTTCCGTCTCCCATGTCTTTGTCAGTCATGTCATTTTGCCTGTATTACTAGCACTATGTGGTTTATTGCAGGGCTCGCGAGTGAGCCCCAAGGCAAAACGGAAGGATTATGTACCGCATCCGATCGGTTAATGCCCGTGTAATAGAAGTGAACACGTATTATATTGCCAAACATACGTGAGCTCAATATCATGCGATGTATTGGTAGCAATTTGATAAGTTCACTTACATGTTTCTAGGGCTAGGATAATTGTGGGCATGGGAAGGCATCCGCAGATACTCCTTGAATTTAAATGCTGATAAACAATATATCAAAGACAAGTGCACCTGCTAGAAGTTGCGTCGGCATTTCGAACGTCCTCCATGCCCGCCCTTCGACCCATGGAACCAATTACTTGCTGTTCGTCACACTACCTCAATAGTGCCGTTAATTTAAGGAGATTTTTGCCAATGGTATCTCAGTGAGCCATAAAAAAAGTTGACTTAGCTTTGATGATCATAAAAACGGGTGGTCAATTAATGACCACTTGTCTTTGATCTGCCCGTAGACAAACGTTATGGCAACGTAGTGCACTTATTAAAACAGTCAGAAGATTTCAATGAAATCTGTCTTATTTTGACTACCTACCATGGTCAACAGCCTGATATTGAAGTGTACAGATAAGCTGCGCATACCACCTCGTATCCTCCACACGCAGGTGATGAATAAAGTCTTCATAGTCTTCGACGATGTACAAGGGTAAATGCAGGGGTGAGGGCCTTATATTGGCAAGGATGGTGTTGCTCTTCAGTCTACCAAAAAATCAATTAGGGCTGCCTGCAATTGTACATATTGTTATTTGGGCCTAGTGGTTGCTCAGCCTGATAACTGTCTACTTTACTAATATAATGTCAAGGAAATCGTTAAAGGTCTTACTCGAGAACCGCTAAACAAATGTTTATGTCGTTTAACAAACAGTTTACGTCAAGTACATCCCTGTGCACCTGCTTACAAAATACGGTTTGGACGGTTAACATGGAAAAATTTGCCAGTATTTCCATAAACGAAGCCTTCCAGCAATCCAAAGGATCATGGTTTCTACATGCGCCCTATTCGGACATTTCCGATTTCGGTGATTGACAACCGAGGACCTGGAGAAACGAAGGTTGCTTTAATCACAACATAATACACCTTCCACTCAAACAAAAGCTGCTTTTGTACAGTGTCCTGATGAAAACTGTATTACTTACGTTTCCTAATTACTATCAATTAAAAATGAAATGGTTTAACTGCAATTTCAACTACCTTTACGAAATTAGAAGAGATATTAGGCTACTAGACCTGTAAATACCTTAATGAACTAAAGTGTTTTCTTAATGGCATTCTTGAGAGCATAATTACATAGCACACATGAAATAGGTGCAGTATAACTGACAACGGTGTCCCAACCGTTCGCAGCATAAGAAGACGGTGGCACTTACCCTAAGAAAAGCAACGAATAATTGATGTCCTTTTGGCCCATTAAACTACGCATCGAAATCAGTTAATTCAAAATAATTTAGTGCATTTGGGTAATAGGCAGTGCATTTGTAGACCCCATTAAAAGCGGTGCAACATTCAAATTTATATATGTTACTATAATTTAGAAAGCAGCATATTAACAATGAATAAATATTTGGTAAAAGTGGGAATTGAAGCACAGGGCCCCTGAAGGATAGAGCATAACGTAAAATAACAGACGGCATCGTTATCTTCAGGTATAGGCAAAGCGGTGCCTTGAGGTTACATTGCTTTCTTCACCGCTTGAACAGTGTTCTTTAAGAAAATATACTCCTAGTTTATTTTTGAATGTTGCTGGCTTGTCCGCCATTATAACGTCCTAGGGAAGTCTGTTCCAGACACATGCAAATCGCTGCAAAAACAAGTATCTCCGAGCATCTAGGGTAGATAAGGCTCCAAGAGGTATAAGGAGTTCCCACGCAGATTTGTTGTTCTAGCAAATGCAAAGAAATCTTCAAAGTGAAGGGTACAGTTCGGACTCTTTACAATCCAGCAGTTCAATCTTAGATCTCCCCGAATCTGCCGGGACTGAAAGGGGAATAGATTAATCGCATCAAGTCAAAATTCACGTGATAAATTATAAAGGCCTTTGACGATTCGTTGCCCTTAACAGCCACTTATATTCCTTTCTCAGCCAGGGCACCACACCTGGATTCCATATTCTACTTGCGAAGGAGTAAAGGTTCCGTATAGTTTTCCATGTACCTTCGTATTTATATCTTTGAAAGTTCTTTTACTAGCGAACAGAACCCCGGTTCTTTGAAGCCACATGAAGCAATGAAAGGAGAGCATCAGGGATGACAAAATGGTGAGGCCAAGCTCTTGTTGTTCAATTAAATTTGACAGATACCTTTCGCTAATTATTGCAGGGTCTGATCGTCATTCATACATCTGACCATTCGCTATACCTTGATGTCATTTGCAAAAAGGACTGTTGTGTAGGCCAGTCCATGCATGCAACCATTGACATAAATTAAAACACCAATACCCCGAGCACCGAATATTGAGGTAGCCCACTGTAAACTGGCATGGCTATTGATTTCGAGTTTTCAATGCACAGAGACTGCGATCAGCCGATTAAGAAGCCCTTTATCCAATTTGAAAAGAAGTCCCCTTTATTCCAGCTACTTGAACCTTGTACAGTAGCCGACAATGTGAAACCCTATCAAAGACTTTTTGAAGTGACTGTTAACGTCGCCGATCCTTGTGTCTTCATCTGTCGATCGGGGCAACTGCTCCATTGAATATAACATACTGGTTAATCCTGTGTTCTTTTGTCGGAAGCCATGTTGCAAACTGTCAATTTAATCCTTTTCTTCGAGGAACTTTCTTGTTGCTCGTGTGATGCTCCTTTCCATAACCCTGCAAAAATGCATGTTAGACTTACCGGTCGATAGTTGCTAGCATTTTTGGTGAACTTACCCATGTGGACAGGCGCATATTCATCCCCTTCCAATCAGAGGGGAGACGGCCTCGATAAAAAGATGACTGGAAAATATGCGCGATGGCTTCAGATAGTTTGAGAGAGCGAGACGTCTTTCAGCCCTTTTGCTGGTAATCGATTCGGAACAGGAGATTCACATTCTTTAACTGCAAGAAGTGCTTTACTCAAATCTTCTACTGTGAAATTGATGTTTTTGATGATTGCCTCCCTATTGTCAGTAGGAAAGTCAACCCGGTTAAAAATCCGTTTCATTGGCTGAGATGTTTTCGGTAATGTCCGCATCGTTGTCTCATTTCAACACTGCAACTGTCTATATTATTTAGCCTGCTATTAAGATAACAGAAGAGGACTTTTTTATTACTTAAGGCTCATTTTAAAATTATTGTTTCACACTCCTTCTGCGATAATCTTCGTAATATATGGAATGGTTTATTGCGACGGAAGTCCTCAATAGTTTGTTCTTCCTGTTTAAGTTTCTCGTTATATACCACGTTAACCAGACAGGACTGTTTTTATCAGGCAGTAATGATGCATACAATTTTCTATAACTTCTTTGATAGTGTTCCAGTCGATATCCGGATGCCGAATAAGGAAATCCAGCCAATTTAGTGCCAACAGTTCACTTCAAATTGCGGCAAAATCTCCCACCAGAAATGAAACTGAACCTCAGTCCTCTCAATTTGATTGTTTCACAAATAGTATTCACACAACAACATGCCATGATAACTCTTACCTAGCGATGCTACGGACCGAAGTTCGCCAAGTTGAATCTAGTCTTTTTAAAGGACGAGACTCGGACAGCTTGCGCTTTAACTCTCTTTGATTCCTTTTGGAAATAAATAAATTAAATATTTTTATATTACGCACCCAGAGAGCACTATCATGAGAAAGAGATAACTTGTTCAATTCAAGAGTCTGAAATCAAAGGAATTGCGCGAACCGTTTACTAAGAACTGGCCCCAGTTGATCATCGGTCCTTTAAAATCTTCAGACATCAGTGCGTCTTGGTTAAATTAATAAAAACAGTATCTTATCAACCTCTGGATGGTGGTTGAGTGGTTTGAAGACGGCCCAGAAATGCAGATTTGATTCTCCCATGTCTTAAGTTTCAATCACAATGTTTCTCAGTACACTGTACAAACAAATGTATGTTCTGATGCGATGATGCCCCGCTTGCCGTAGGCTGCTAGTCCACCTCATCCATATTGGGTACTTTCAGGCCGCTTATGACGATGCACTTCAGCTCTTCTACACATTCTCCCAGAAAGGCATCCAAAATCTGTGCCTTACCAATACCGAAATATACTCTAACAACAAATGGGTGTCGGATGCTGGGATGGCTAACACGGCCAAGGATTGGCCAGAGGCACTGACCAGATCCTTTAAACAGCTTCATGCCGTCAATATGGAGATGTATACGCAGTTTGGAAATGCTGGTTGACTGACGACCCTTCAACTCATCCAAAATACCGCGCTCAATGCCCAAGTGTACGTACCTCCCCTTTGGAAAGGGGCTTGCTAATGCTCGGTCTAGGCGTTTGCCAAAGCGTCCGCGGATACTTGTGGACCTCCGCATGGTACGGCCAAAGCATCTGGAACAATAATTTCAACGTGAGGTGAGACAGTTGTGACTTCAAGCAGAATTTCCGCAGGTCTGTCAAAAACAGTTCCCAGTTTTCATTCTAATTTAAGTAATTTAGGCACAAAATGAGTAGATAGTATATAGTATTCAGTTTGTAAACGCTAAACTACACAGGGGGCCATGGCCTCGTCCATCGCCTTCTAGACCCGCATAAGGAAAGGGCCATGTGTTGGCAGGGTATGCAACTGGTCCTGCCCTAAAAGTTGATAATAACGGAGTAAAATTTCGACTTCAATGACTCCAGCCAGTAACCAGGTCTCTGTGATGGAAATAAAATCCGGTTGCAAATATTATACCCATGCTCTTAGTTCATGTAAATTCTTAAACAAACGATGTGCATTCATATGATAAAGTGGAGTTTATGGCGAATAGATTTTTGAGCGACTTGTGGATCCAGGCTGTCGGAAGAGTTGTGTTTTTTTCAATCTAATGTCCAATTTTAGGTTACTGCTGATCGATCAACTATTAAGTTAATGTGTTGATCGTCATTTTCAGATATGAGCGTTATTTTTCTATCATTTGGCTGCCTGTCTCCAGAGAAATTATATCTGAGCATTTTTTTGGTTCTGGCCACTGACGACTATTCTTGGGTATTTCACATGACACATCCAATTCCCTGTGTGGGTATAACTCTACAGGCATTAGGTGGGGCTGATGGCCGTTGCGGGTATCGGTAAGTTCACCGGATGATCCCATAGAAACGAGCGCCCCGTTACTATGCTTTTTTGTCTAATATCTTCAAGTTAATTTCTCCCTCTCTCTGAAGTCTTTTCAATTCTGTTGCCGTGCTATTATTTTCATTCGATCGGTGGGAGAGTATTCAGTTTTAAAAAGCACTCTAAGATATTCGTTTCATAGGTGGGACTTTCGAGTTCGATAGTAAATCTACCTGCGTTTTGCCTCCAAAGACGAATTTAAACTGTCGTGGTTATACCTTCGTATAATTTCTAACGAGCGGTCTCAACTGGAAGATCATTTTAAATTTTTACCAACATACCTGGAATCCCGAATATCTTTCAGGAAATTTGGAAAGGTAAATTGATCCTGTTTTCGCCTTACTTCTGGGGTTTCAGCAGTATCCTCAAGGACTCCCTGAAGTAACAGACAAAGTTATCTTTCTGGGAAAAAAAGCTGCGTTTGCATCCTGCCTTCTGTTGTCAATTATAGGTTGAATCTTAGAATTTGTTGCTGTCTTTATTAACGTATCTAAATTTCGCTCCAACGTGGAGACTGATAGTTCAGTTTCAAAAATCATTTTGGAGCTGACACTTCTGCTGGCCTTCATTCACCCGAATAGCTCCCGGGGAGCATTAATTTGGGCTTATGACATCCAGGTCTGTGGAAAAGTTGCGTGCGTCTCTGGTGGACGCCTTTATGCCGAGATTTCGATGGCTCCCATGGCTCGTTGTATTCTAGCTTTATCGACATATACGGGGCGTGCTGCTGGTCATCTGAACAGCGGAAATGCTTCCACAAACTATTAAAAATATGCATGACTACGGCTGTGCCTAGTCCCAACAGGCCCCGCGCTAGGCAGCACCAGGTATTGGTAGACCTGTGAACCCATTCATTAAATTTACTTTTTACCAAGGCTGGGTCTGAACATGTTAGAGTTCTTTTTTTCCAAATAAGTGGTTTAAACATAACACCTTCTGCCTGGCTGTAGACGCCGTGAAATGCGTCAGCGCGTATTATCATCTCCGACCCGTGACCAAAATCACAGGCACTATGAACTGGATCAGGCGTGATTTCGTAGACTTTCTTCCCAAACTGTTCACGTGCGGATCCTTGGTAGTTCGTTAGGCCATATTTGAAATGTCGAATGCCAGAATGGATGCCCTGAAATGGTAATTTACCCATGACCTATCGAGCAAATACAACTACGAGCGACAAAACTGATGGGCAGTCGTAAGACTCTGTCATATCCAGTAAGACTAATCTAGCGCAATTTGGTTCCCCCATCATAGAGGCACACGCGATGCAACGTGCGGTGGGCATTACGCATTATGCACGGATATGACTGGTTGCTCAAATCCGAAGATTTTGTTCAAGGTTCCAGATATGAATCCCTTAAATGGTCATGCATACAAAGTTCAAACGCGCAGGTAACCGTATAGAGCAACCAAATGTTTGAACTTTACAGCCGTCAAGATAATCGCCCACGCCTGAAGCAAGACGAGCCGAGACTTGATTGAAGCCTGGCCCGCTGATGGAAACTCAACCAATAGATATAGCGACTTGGCGCCGGCGTACAGAGCCCCCGCAGTCACCTTCATAAATTTCGTCAGTGATCATTGATTGGTTTGTCCCCCTTAGTCGTTTCGGCAAACACTTAAGCTCCGGTGCTCGAACAGACTTCTCCTTTGCTCACACAATCTATAGAGGCTCGAGCCTTTGCAGTTATTCGGGAAAAATTCGAGTGCGCATCGGACAGCTCGCAGCTCGGAGATAGTCTCCACACGAGAGGCAGCAACATGCGAACAGATCAGCTTTTTTCATAAGTGTCTTTAGGAAGAACTGACGCCACGATGCCTAAGGCATAAGGCTATGCGCAAAGAAGTTTTGTGACGGTTTATCAGGCAGATGGCAATAGTTCTGATGAAAGACTGCCACCGGCATCAACAAAACTACAAGGCTAGAATTCAGGAAGACAGTAATGCTTGTGTCAACATCCTCAGAGTATCGATCGCTGAGGATTTTTCGAAGACGATATTTACCGTGGTATCACAAAGACTAGCCAAAAAGAAGGTGGATTTGGAGCGGAAACTGAACAAGTTAAAACCAGCAGACATTATAAACTCGGACGTGGTCCATCATCTTTCGTCTAAACAGCTATAAGAGCAGCAACTTAGAGTGCGACGACATAAAGGTTACTTTGACATCGCAGATGCCAGCCCAGTTGATGTCATTGCAGTCCTGGAAGCTATCCTGGTGAGAACTGAAACAGCTGACGTCAAAAAAACACCACCCGACAACGTGTTGTCTCCTTGCTGGTGTCGCACAAATCAAACCCAAGTACTTCGCAGAGTGATTCAAAACCTATGAAGGAACTGAGGAAAAACGACTAAGTTGTCATTCTGCCACGTAAAAAGGAATATCGATTGTTGAGATGAGCCGAGAAAACTATAATAAGAAAGCTAGGGCCATTTTTGATGACAGAACTTTACAGAACAGCACTGAACTCACCAGCCAAATCAGTAGCAGATCGGATGCCTCAACTACTTAGATAATACCAGAGAAATAAGTTGACACTCAGAATGAGTGACGCCAAATGAATGTAATTGAAATCGCTCTAGGTCGATTTGTTTTCTGCCAAAAATCCATAAACAAAATGTCCCACTGCGGCCAATCGTTGCCTTAAAAGACAGCCCTACGCATGCTTGACAAAGTGGATGCCCTTAAAATTGAATTTCCTCTAAGGCCATTTGACTGTCTCGCTGCGGTCAGCCGCTCAATTGCTCACAAACCTTCGAGGTCTGACGATTCAATCGGACAAAACCATGGTCTCATTCGATGTGACCGTTATTTACATCCATCCCACTGAATTCGGCACATGAAGTCTTACACAAGAGACTTTAAAAGACATAGGACGAGGTTCAGAGTTTGCTCAAAATTGAATACTTCATGGGGCTGTTCGAATTTTGCTAAAAATTACTTACCCTTCGCTAAAAAACGTACTCTGCAACTCAAAGGAACTCCAATGGGCTCCCGTGATCTCCAGTTTGGTGGCATAGCTTGTCTCAAAGGAGCTAGGAAACACTGTCTTTATTCAAATTGAGCCTCTGAATTATTTATCGGCTAAATGTGTGAAACAGTCTACGTTTCAGAACATGTCCTAACCGCTTTTTCATCAGTCCTCGCATGCTTCTCCTTCATATATTTTCCCGTTTCTTCTAATGCGTAGCAAGTTCTGTCAAAATCCTGACTCAATGTATCCAACTCGGATATTGCATTATTACCAAGAAGGTTGATTCCATACTCTGCTGAAACCTTTTTGTGCCTAACCCCAATATTTGTCAGAAGCTATCCATTAAATTCCATTTGCGTGCCGTTTGACGTCAACACACAGACATGATTTGTGGTAAGACAATGCGTTTCTAACACATGCCACGTTTTTTCAGATGCTGTGGCAACTTGGAGCCTAACAGCTTTTCCCTTTATGAACAGTGATAAGTATTTTCGGTGCTCACAGTTCAGTAATCGTGATTCAATATCAGAAACAACGCTACAAGTTTTTGAGACGTGGCCATCCTGATCGGCAGTGTATCGATTTGCGGCCAATTTACGAACATTCGTGGCAGTTTTGAATTTTCTGTGGACAGTAAACGACCTAGTGCAACCCATATCACTGCCATCAAGCAATTTTTGGTCGTCCAAGAAGATTTCTTCCTTGTGACCGCCAGTTATTCCTGGTGTCAATCACCTGTCCCTGTTGCATTTTGTTTTTCAAAATCAAACTTGTATCCTGTCAATGTTCCTGATTTCAAAACCTTCCACTTCTTATTTCTGTACAGTGATGCCATCATCAGGACCCAAGTTGGACAGGAGTTGTGTGCACATGGGCGCGTCCTTTGGCAGCATTAGTGACTTACTGAGCAATATGGTCACTGATTGATCTACATCTGCCCGCTGGTTTATATCGCTGAGCTTGTCGGTCAAGTTAAAATGATCTTAACCTACCCTCTTCTGCAATTTAAAATACTCAAAATGCTATTGTTCAATGATGTAAAATGGTTGAAAGGATAACTTAAAACTTCAAGCTGTTTCTGTTAAGACGATTTTGGTGTTCTTTTTGTCGGAAGAACGAATTTGACATAAAAATAATTCGTATCTCCTGAGTCACGTGACGAAGGTAAAGTATTCGTCGTAAATTCCCCGGTCCGGCCCTCCAGCCACATCCATTTCCTTCCAGTCTTGCTGCATCGCTGTGAGGTAAGTCCTGCATTTGGATTTGGATTTTGAACATGCACTTGATGGAGGATATGTCGTGTTTATCCGCGTCGCCAATTATTATACTCCTCAATATCATGAAGCCAGTTGCTGTGTAGAACAGAGAGGATGACCGAGAACAAAGTTAAAGCGACAACGCCTGCATGCACAATCACGCTAAATCCTTCTGTTCGCGACTTCTTATTTAAGGATTATATCCCTGTCCAATTCTAGTCTTTAAAGTAACTGGGCTCTGAGCGCCCACGCGTACGGACTCTCGCGCGTCACAAGCCTACTATTTTCAGATAGTCTGACAGGCTGGAACCGATTACGTGCAATGCCCAATTCTAAATGAGTGTTATAAGATTGTCAGTTAAATAGTAATCCCGTATTCCTGACATGAGTGTTAAGTAAAGTACTGTTGGTCAACCTAAACGGCGAAAATCAAATACAAACCATCCGATGCTCATCAGGGTTTTTGGAAAGAGAATCACATCAACCCACACCAAGCTAAACACGAGCACCGAACACTGAACGCATCGTTATTGTCTACTGCAATGACATGTAAAAAGATTTTCGATTCAACGCAGGATTACCTGCCCCTCCATTCGCCTGAAATGATGCCAGCCAGGGACAACTTCATCAAATGAATAGAAACCGCCCTAGTGAACTGTTTAGCCACTTGCCTAAAAGCCAGATGATATCATTTTGACTTTGGTAGAGTTGAAAATAGTAAAAGAAATCTGGCCAGCCACGTATGTGAAAGTGAACTCGAACGTTGAACCAGCAAAGTGATTTTTTTGGTTTCCTGATCATACATGTGGTGCACATAGGTGCCTCTTCCTGACATGTTTATGTTTGCACGAAAACTCCAGATTCATGTAATGGATATGGTTGTGAAAGTTTTAATTCAACTTACGAATCCGTAAACGGAGTTGGACTTTCTAGAGCCTTAGTAGAGATTAAATCAATGCCGAATCAACTTCCCACTGCTTCGATGAATATGTTCGCCCTTCAGTAAGGTGTCATAAACGGTAGCAAGATAAAATGGTCCGAATTGGGAAGGGTGCTGCTTGGTATCTTCACGAGGCTAGTTTCTGGGCAAGGTCAAATGAGATAGGTAGCCAGATAGCATGAAATGTCTAAGTAGCGACATTGAAACACTTGTTAATTATTTGTGTTAGCCAGGCCAAATAACCTCTAAGGACACGACGTTGGTGGGCGTAAGTGGAACATTGTATAAGCAACGATTACTAAATCGGGGACGATTGTTGCAGTGCAAGCATGCGGAACCATGCCTCTAATCGTCCATTATTCTAGTTACGGAACAAAATATAATAAAAGTTTCGCTGCGGCACCACGTCCGAATTTTCCTTCGATAGATACAGTAAAAATCTTGAAATAAGTTCGTACAATTTGCTTGTTTGCCCGTGTTAAGCATGTTTAGAGAGATGGGTTATGCAAAACATGACAAGCACTTATTTTTGGCAAATTACTCCAGTTGCGGTGTTTATAATCAAAGAATATAACTTGCTTGTTGAGATGAAGCAAAGGTCACGGGAAATGAAAATAGGAAAGATGGGCCCAAGTTGCTCTCATGCATGCAGGTGTGCAGACAAAGGTGGCCGTTAAGTTTTAACTATGAATGTGGCAGACGGTCTCATTTTCCTAGTTGGTGTAACAAGTATTCATACGAGAAGGACAGTATAGAAGGGTCTACTGATAAAATCCAAGTAAAAACTGCACTTTCTAAATTTTTCTTGGCCTAATCCAATGTTCACTGTTAGTAAGTGCGAATTAACTAGAATGACTCGGTTTCCACCTTTCTTGATTTATTTCAGCCAGTGAAAACTCGTTTGCATAAATGGTGCTACAGTGTACCTGACATGCTTTTAGTGGACAGGTTCCTATGCGCTACCTTTTATTGCAGGTGGGGCAGAGAAAGAGTGTTTAGTGAAAAAACATTTTTCTTTAACTTTCTCCGAAATAGATATTTATGTTTTTCAGCTTTTGGTCTTAAAATATACAAGTTTTTTTGTTTTTGCTTTTGCGGGTTGTAGTTCAATTTCATTTGCAAGCATATCGAGCAGTGTAAAAATCAGAGCGTCCGATGGGTGAGAAGTATGTGCCTGTAAAGGTGGTTTTGCTAAGTACACGGCCATTGGGGCTATCTTAGCATGCGTGGTTTTTACTTTGAAGCGGCAAACGCTCTTAATTTTTCCTGTGGATAAATACGAGAACATTATTGAATTTATATGAAAATGTGTTAAGGTTTAGATGTCGTGTACCTTACGGCATAGTTTCTAGCATAGCTGTCAGTATTACTCAACATTACAAACACGAATTGCGGCCTTCTTAGTTTATCTTCTTCTACGATTAGAAATTTTTCAAGAACGCAGTTTGGTAATCTGGAAGTGGTTTAATATGCCTTCCAAATGTTTGGAATGTAGGCATTTCACACGGGAAGTTTGCGTATCTGAAGTGCTCCGGTAGGTGCAAGCAATGGGGTCCAGCAGTGACGTTGCAAGCAACAGGAACCCCGTAACAACAACCACCCTGCCACATGACACACGTGCTGAGTTTTAACACCAATCACAGAAGCAATCACAAAACTTGTTTTGTAAGGGCGTATATCAGCGAGTTGACGGCCACGGCAGTTAACCAAAGTTGCCGGTTTGCCATATCCTCGGCGAGTGTTTGGAGTGAATGGCTGCCTACGCAAATTCGTCTGCCGGTGCATGCGTAAAGGGGACATGAGATCAAACCACATCAGCCACAATACCTCGATGTCAAATCTCTGGGTCACCGTCTCCATCTGCTTATAACGCTTTGAGTTGGAACTGCACACAAATCAGAGACTGCCATCAGGCGCCAAGCATGAGGTCAAAAAATCAACGGTTGCTACCGGAAACGCTTGGAGTCGCTTGCCTGATCTGGTGCAGTTGGTTGTAAAGCAGCTACGTCGGGGAAACGAGGAGATTAAACTGAACGTGGATGGTAAAATATATAACGTCAGTGAGATGGAATGACGCAATGTCTCCGGTTTCAGTTAGTTCGACGGGACCCGGTAACACGTTCAAGTCTGACAAAACACTGAAGTGATTAGGGTAAGTACGCAACCATGCGGCACCATATTTGATATAGCGAGCGGTTTTCAGGTAGCTCCTAGGTTGTTGAGAGTCCTGCGAAGCATCCAAATCTTGCCACTATTCCGCAGAATTTATCCTGGTTCATATGTCGAAGGCTTTTAAGAGAACTATGAAGGATTTGTAAAGAAGGATAATCGTTGCCTGACATTTTTTTCTGAAATTTTCACGCAGGGATGAGCGCAGGGGGTGGTTCCGCGTTGCTTACAGAGTCCACATGGAGTCCCTGGAAAAAAGCCTTTCCTCCAGACACAGCTGACGGTAATGTGGGAGGAAGTTGCTGGAGTTAATGAGTGAGACCCACAAAAAACTTTTTTTGACTGCATCTTCACTCATCGAAATAGACAATGACGAAGATATTCTTGATGTTTTCACGATTTGCTTAATTCACACCTCCTGGAAGAGGTGGGCCAAAGCTGAAGCACATCCAATTTGCAACATTCAGTTGGAATCAAGTCACACTAGTACGTTCTAGAGAAAATAAATCTTTTTGTGATACCTTTTCGGTGTCGAGACTGATTTCAGCCTCTCCTTCTTCTCGAGGAAGCCCGCTCCTGCGTCATGCATCTGTCCTTGCTCGGAGAGGCGAATCCTGCCGACGATAACAATGTCCACCTTGCATCGAACCAGTTCTATGGAAGTCAAAAATGCCCTCCGGCTTCTTGGCAGGAGCAGCTTTTATACAGTGCGTGAGCAATAAGCTTTTTCCTGATGACTGCATTTCGATCGCATGTATTGTGTCCAGCAGTCACTGGCAGCTGTGTAGACTGCACATAGCTAAGATGCATTCATAGGGTGATGGACGGTGCGTCCACGAAGGGGGAGACACCAGAGACTATTTCGGATATTTACTAGTGCTCACGCCTAGTATAGCGAAAAAAACGATAAGAATTTGCTTGGGTCGCCTACGCAACTGCATGTCACCCACTCTACAGCATGCCTTCCGGCGGGTGGTTGGGGTCAAAAGTGACCGATTGGCGAAAACGACTTCCATATGAAACTGCAGAGAAAGGAGCCTGTGCGGCACCGAATTAAGGCCTTCTTGTCATTGTTATCTGATCCACTGGTAAACTCATGTCAAGATGACTGGCAATGAAAGTGGGTTCAAGCTTCACCTACGCCTGATGAAAACGCGACTTCGTCCTCCCTACGCAAATCAGTTAACACCGAGAAAAATTATCGCGGCTCAATACACACCGGTTCTCCTCATCTAGGTTAGCTGTTCAGTCGAATATGTAACAGTTAACAGTCAGACTCGGCGGCGTGAATTTTTTACCCAGTGCAACAACGGGGTTCAGAGGACCCTCAATCAAACAATGTACATCCCTCAACCGAGCAGCGTATACAACTAAGAGCATCGTATATATTCTCCATAAATCCACGACAGTGCATAGATGCGCAGTTTATGCGGAGGGAGATTACCGACAACAATAAGGGAGAATTTAATGGCCAGTTCTGGCTTTTTGAACGCCATTACTCGGTTATATCCAACCCGGGGCTAAAATACACCTGAGATTCGAACACAGAATCTAACGCTCAACCATTGAAGCACGGGTCCGTGGACCAGTCAGTTGTCAACTATAACATTTATTATCATAGCAAGGACACTCACCAATCGGGTTACCGTATGTGCACGTTCCATGTGTTTTCGATTTCAACAAATTACTTTAGCAGTTTTTATAGCTTGCGACCTAATCTCAAGACATTTCCGTTACAGTAGGATGCCAGCTTTTGAGCAAGCAAGCTCTTAAGTAGTATGCATTTTCGTCCCTGATATTTACTGTTCTTATATATTCAAATATATTTTATAGAAAACATTCTCCCTCATACAGGTTTGGTAGCAAATCACGTTTTCTTCAACTATTTTACTTGAAGCAAGGGTATCTTTCGGCTTTAAAAAAGTTTCAAATTATGCAATCTTTTAAGAACGTAAAATGTTCATTCATAATACATCATATCCGCCAAGCCATTAATGCTGCCCATAATGAATACAACATGATCCACATCTATTGCAAAATATTATGAGCAATATGTGACCTCACTCATAGAAATGCGTGTTTTCCCTTACACGGAATGTATATTGCATGTAGGTTGAAAAGCTTGAATGCAAGTGTAACGGCCGGTAGGATTCAAAATTATTCGGCAATTTATAAACTTTTTAAAGCCGAAAAATACACTTTCATCAAGTATAACATTTTAAGAAGATGCGATTTTCTACCAAAAGAGAATAGCAATTAATATTTTCGCGCATGTTTTCTACAAAATACATTTGAATAAATAAGAATAGCAGAAATCCGCGAGAAAAGAAGAAGCCATGTTTTACAGAGTACACTTTATGCAGCCGGTCAGAAAGATGCTTGTTCAAGAGCTGGCACCTTACTGTGACTGAAATATCTTGGAATCAGGCTGCATGATAAGCAGTACGACGACACTACTTAAATACGTAGTTTGAATCGTAAAACACGTTTCAGAATTTCGGTCGAAATTCTATGGCTAACTGATGACGGCTTTTAAGCCAAAAAGGGCCTTTCTAGTCTCCCTGGTCCTCGTCAGTAATCTTCTTCTGCAAAATAGTCTCAGCGATTATAAGAATGTTTGCAAGGACTTTATACTGAGCTCTAAGGCATAACAGAGCAAGTTATTCCCGTAAGTTCATTGCACAACGCCTTTAACACGACAAAGCAATTAACAGCGCTCAATATTGAACTTGTGCAAACCTCCTGTAAACTATACGCACGGGCGTAATTGTTACTTTTTAATAACAAAGATGCGGGGCTGCTGACTTTGGAGGAAAACTGTGACAAAACTAGAACACAAAATATTGTGATTCCATAGCTTGACGCTTTAACCGCAAATTATCTGACAGATCGATGTCTTCAACAACGCCGGCGGAAGATCGGTCAATAGAGGCAGGGCAGCGCAAAGGACGGTATAACTGCGACATGCTGGCCGCAAATTTCATATGGGCACAGGGTAACGATCAATAAGTGAGCCGAGAAGGCCTGTCTTAGGACCTGACGAAAAAGCGGTATCCGAAAATAAAGAGAATAGCTGAAGAAGTCCGGTGGAGGCAGAGTTAGCTGGCAAGTACAGGAGTAAGCAAAAAATACTCAAATAACGGATAAATGATATAAGCGCAACGAGCCTAGAGGTTTGATGGTAACAGAAAAAGACTCCCACGGATTATTCCTTTGACCCACTAGTGAAAACTCGGCGGCCTCGGTGGGATTTGAACCCACGCCTGCAAGGGATTAGTCGTTTACACAGAATTCAGTTTCCAGTCACACGTTCGGAGCATAAGACAGATATGGTTAGAGTAAAGCCTATTGAGAAAGCACGTACCACACGCTAAAATTATTTGCGCTAACGGAGATTTTGTTGCCAAAAATCTATCAGGGAGCTTTATTTAACTCGCCAAAAACACTGACCATCGCAAAATATTCTGTAAAAATAAACACTTACGAAGTGCATCACTTCACACGGGTGGCTAAAGAGTGCACGCTAAGTTAATCCGCTTCTGGGTAACAGCCAAATAAGCAAGCCATTACAAGCAAACACAAATTGAAGCTGCATTTGAAGAAGCAACCCGATTTATAAAGGTCTTATTAAAGAAATCGGTCTCCCCGTCTTTGATGTCCACACGATCTTGCGAAGCATAGCTTTGTGGAGAAGAACAGTGCCTGCCGTGGATTAATACTTTGAAAAAAGCAATAACTTAACTTCTCCCCGGTATATATGGGCCCATTTCGAGAAGTCCCCATTTTCCAGCTATCATGCGTTGTTTAATTTGAAGTAACCAAACAGATTACCCCGGCATTTCTGTGACTGGGATGGACTGGATGACAGCGGAGGCGCTAGTAAGACTTTAGCCTTGAAATGCTACACACCCATCCATAAAGCCCCATTAGCAAGCCAGTTCAAGATTTAACTCATCAGGATGCTTCGAGTTACGAATTATTAACGAGCGCATGATCAAAAAGAAAATACCACCCGACGCTGTGCGCATTCCACCATGGCTTTAGCGGCTCCAGCCGTCAGTGATGGAGCGTGTTGGGTCTGCAAGGTTAACTCCCACAAACGCTAAAGCTGATTAATTTCAAAAATCTATCTGTCCCTGATACATTTCTTAAGAATTAACAGTAGATGAGCGTACACCCGACACCACCCTTGCCAAACAAAGTTTTAAACACCAAATGGCCAACTGGAATGCTTAAAACCGGTGATCAGCACTAATTTAGCGTTAAGCAAATCCGCTACAAAAATGCAAATGAGTGATAAAGTCATGCAGTCGGCAACCAAAAGCGGCCGCATACGGTAATATGTGAGAAAGATTCGAGGTAAGCGAAAAATTCCGAAATAAGTGCCTAGCATGAAGTAAAGCGAGTCCCGACTTCGTCGATCACCGCACATTATATCGTAACTTCCGCTGAATGAAAAAGGAGAGAATATAAGCCACATGCAGGCTAAATCAGTCAAAAATTTAAAATGATAATCCACACCAACACGGAATGAAGGGTCGAATCGGCGAGCCCAAGATCTCAAAGATGCCCAATATCGCATGGAAAATAGGGAGGCATGATAAAAACAGATAACCAATTACTATATCCACCAACCAAGAGAACTACATCGACGGCTCATCACTAAAGCCCTGAAAAAGAGGACCTTACAGTATAGAAGGAACATTAAAAAATACTCTAATTCTAGCTCAAAGCAGGGAAAAACAGGAAAGGTGGAATGACCAACTTGAAAATAGCAACGTACATCGGTATGAAAAGGTTCATTTATCGAGGTTTGTAAGACCACACCAGCGCGCAAAGTGTTTTTCTTGTTTAAAAATACACACAAACACTGAAAAATGCATATCGCAGAGAAGTGGTCAGGGAGAGGCGAGAAAATATGGGACCACAAAAAACGAGAAAAGAAAAATCATTGTTAAATAGGCTTTTGAGCATTCAGAAGAGAAGGAAAGCGCTTGCGGAGAATGCAAATCGAGTCAACCAGGTTCACTACTACCTATAAACACAGGTAAAGTGCGGCTGAGTGGAATATCCGAAGCACTGTCGGGAGGAGGCGGCAATTCGCAGGATACTGTTTGGGGAAATTTCATGCCTGCAGAGTGGCTATCGGGAAAGAGTGGTAGGGGAGACAGACAGCCGGCGACTGTATTTTCTCTGACGAGCTCCGCAAAGATTGAAATTAAATTCTCTAGACCGAAGAGGTAACCCTCTTCGTGATTCCCAGGTTCCCAGGTCCTGCGGTGGTTTACCTCAACACCCGAAGGGAGCGCAGATGTCTTCCCAAAGTCAATCATCCAGACGTTGGCCATGCCTGTTTGATCATGAACGAAGAGAAGGGAGGTCCCGATCATCTGTAGAAACACAAAATAATGGAAACCAGGAATTCCAGTGGTAAAAAGAAGAACACTGCGAGCACAAGGTTAAACGATTTGTCGAAAAGGGTAAGAGAAAGTATTTATGCAAAGAAGGGGATACATAGATGAGGGGTGTAAAACGCTGTTTCACTTGTGTACGCAATTACATGGGTGAACGCAAAGACAATTGGCAGACAGGTCAGTTGAAAATTTGTCTAAATGGCTTTTAAATCAGGAAGAAAATTCGCCACTTTTCTATCACGAACAGCCTAGACAGCGGTCACTATCTGGATCACAAAACAGTACATTTTCGGGTAAGAACGATTTGGACCATGTGCTGCTTGGAAGTACGGGAAGCGGAAGTAACCCAACCTATGCAAACAGCTGGAGCACTAGGTCAGCTTCAAATGGACCGGCTCAACCACCGGCTTCGAATTTACTCACTTCCCCATTTGTATGTTTACATACTCCACTTTTCTATCCCATATTGTGGTTTTCAGTTACCATTTTCAATGACCTTGCTGCTACGTATTGATTTTCTGTAGGAATTCGACTTACTGTGAGCTTCATATTCGCTAGCTAGGTTATGCGGCAAAGAGTTGCTGTTGATAAAACCGCCAAGAAATCTGCTGGTTCGAATAAATTCTGATGTCCACGCCTGTTTAACACTGTCGTTTTAACTCGTATTTGAAAGCCTTTCCCCGATCTGATGCCAATCTAACAGAAAGATCGGTAATATAAAAAGGATTAGAGATACTGTATGCAATAAAACCGTTTGATATAAAAAGTTCAGAAAAAATTTGCCTTAGTTGATCAGCAAAAACTAAAAGTGTTGGACTATGTTTTATTGCTTGTCATTTAAAAATAAACATTATTGGGTTCCACCATCAAGTAACACTACCACAACTGGCGAAATATATATCTGGTTACAACTAATCCATTTATGCGAGACAAATACAGCGCCACCACAAGGAGTTTATTCACAGGGGGCCTCAGGGGAGCAGAGCCTACAATAGGACTGGTGACTTAAGTAGAGACGTCGCTGTGGCGAAAGAAAAGGCCTAAGATGCGGGCATATCCACGGAGAGTGTTTTTAGGATTTCAAATATCGGGAACCACGCACAAAGAAATACATTAATTCTGATAAGCATGGTCGTCTCTAGCTAATTTCCCGTCCATCACCGGTCATACACCAACCGTAGGCATTGCAAGAACTGAGGCCGGAACCTGAGTTTAGTTGGTCAGAAAGCTAGCCAGTCCAGCCACGGGATCAACGCTTTATAGGCTGCGATCCGGAATAATCGAAGTTACATAGAAGTTGCATTCGCCGATTTTTTTACCTGATTACAGGACGAACCGCAGGCGACTTAGGCCCGATTGTAGCCGACGGTTCGTTAATGGATGGCACTACTCGTACGGCCTCGTTCACATATTCGGGTAAGCGTATTGAATTCAAGTAACTGCTGAAACTATTAATTTACAAACCTGTTTCTTGAGGCAATCTCGATCAATTACTTGTTTAGTGATGCGACCAGTTATTACAGCTATTGGATGGAACCTGAAGTTAAACCGAAACGTCCGTATTAAATCTGCTAATAGGATTAAATTGATGCTTCTCAGACAAATGTGGTACTAAAAATTCTTAGCAAAAGCTAAACAGCACGTGAACTGGAATAAAGAGCATGCGAACCAGTAAACGGGATGCTGCGAAAATGAGAAGGATCTTCCACTACAAATTGCATGTCGGCTTAAGGCAAGGAAATAGTTTAAACAATGTTACCACAGATCGGCAGAAGCAACCAAAACGAACACACGCTTCTTCCAACTTGTTTTCTGGATCAAAGCGAAGTTCGACGTAAATCACAGTTTGATGTTTGCGGGGACTAGCTCTGCGAAATACGTGAATTTACTAGTAGTTTTTGCCAACCGTCAGTCTTACGAACAATGACTGCTTTGCTGCTATATTTGCCAATCTTCTTGATAAAAGCACAAACACGCAGACTCACTTCTGCAATGTTCGGTTGTAAGAAATATAGGACAGATCGACCGGCGGCAGGGCACGCAGAAAGACATGTATGACGTTGAAGAGTCTATGCTAATGGTCAGAAAACACATCGCCATAGGCTAGGCTGGTAATTACACTAGCGAAGTTAAAATGGGCATATTGAATGCCGAGAACGAAACGGAGCGCACACCGAAGGGGTTTGTCGTTTCATTTATGAGGGTGATGATCAGGTCAGTTCAGGTTTATTAAGGGAAAGTCAGGCGACGCCTTTGAACGCCCTATTGGTTACAATAAAAAAAGAGCGGTCAGCAACACCCAGTATTCCCAGCAAGTCACTTGTGCAAGTACCAGCAGGGCCCAACGTAGCTATTGGTGAACGGACGAGAACCGGGGCCTTCTATGCGGCATGGTCGCTGAGTCACTCAACACAATATAGAACCACAAAACGGTAAGGTTTGTTTACGGTGAACAAATACAGGGCTGAAATTTGGGTCTATTGGAATGAAAATCCCGCACTTACGGCTGCGCGCCTTCTAACAAAGACTCAAAAGACTCTTGTTGAATTGGAGCGACCGGTCCTAGAATGCCGATCGGGTAGGCTTTAAGCTGAATATTAATGAGTGCGTCAAAAAAAGACGACCACTGCTTAGCATGAGCGCCTGAATGGTCGGAGGCCAAGACGGCACCAGGCTTCGATTCCACAGTTTGGCAGTCATGTAGAAGCTTGGAAGGAGTAGCCGAAGGAAGGTGAAGACGGTTTTCATCAATAAATCTCGAAAATCGATTCCGATTACCGTTTTCAAGTCGGATGTCTATTTGAAAAAATCCGTTCGGCAAAAGGTTGTCAATAGTACACAAACTTATCACCACGTTGAAATATTTCAGGGGCTATGATAAGACTGAAACCATGATGACCAGGGAGGGAATAAAATTAATGTCCCAAGAGAGAGAGAGAGAGAGAGAGAGAGAGAGAGAGAGAGAGAGCTAGGCGAAGTCTATGTCACCGAAACTTTATTCCTGCTTTCTTTCGTTGCTGTGAAATATCGTCGGATGGGTAGAAGGTACCCAACTGAAGAAAACGCATGTCTTATTCAAGAGGAAAATCATTCGATCTTTCCATCCCGAAAGTAAGCAGCAACTGGAAGACGCAATGGCAACGAGCCAGATCAGAGAGCAAGAGACACACCGAGCTCGGACAAGTTCAACTGTAAGAAAATCGATCAAAGTTAGGATAGAAACGGAAGATCTAGTCATGCGATCCGACAGCGGCAGGAGAGTCTGGCACCACCGACTTACATAAAAGAATGTTTACTGAAGTGAAATTAGTTTACTCTATTGGGGCTGACTAAATCGAGAAAGCCCGCTTTAAAAGCGTTTTTAAATACGATTGTCGAATGGCTTATTTTTCACGATAGCTAGTATGACTTTGTCCCTGTTTTAATCTACTATGTTGTGCAAGTTTCCACGCGAAGACGACTTCCGTCCCAGTGAGGATGATCGACAATAGCCATTCTTTTGTAGTAATCTCCAGCTATAGAACTCGCGCCTACCCTAGCCTCGCGCGATTTCCCAAATCCCTACCGGATAATCTGCCACTCAGCGAACAGTCCCCAAAGGAACAATTTTGCTACAGGGTGTTGTCGGTTTATCGCACCCTTATCACCCAACGGGCTTATTAAATAAATTATCCGCTTTTATGACTACAATGGAGCCCAGATGTTCGCGGGAGTTAGGGACCACGGCTACTCGCAAATGGCCGAGGTCCACGAGCATTTAAGGTACCTCTGAAAACGCTTATAATTTCCGACCCTATGTTCAAACACCTTAAACTATCATCCTCAAACACTGTAATATTTTTTGAAAGTCAGCTTACAACAGTATCCTGCGAAATATATGGTTTAAAGCTACGCATGCAGCACACACCTACAATTCCCACCCTTACCGACGTGAAAGCTAATCAAGTTACCCTTAAAGTCGGGTATGCCTATCTCCGGCCTTCTTGACTTTGACTTGACTCCGGGCCCAGATGGGGGAGTGGAACATTGAGGGAGGTAGATGCCGTACAAGTCAACTCTAACTATAGTCCAGCGCAAGTTACCGTCCCTGCACCACCGTGCCGTGGAGCGTAGAGTGGAAATTGTCGGACTACGACGGTCGAACTGTTTTTTATTCGGGTATGCACATTTAATATTAATATTTAAAAATTAGCAAATCATTTTGTACCAGAAAATGGATTAAGTCACGAAAATAGGTGAAAATAATCAAAGAATATTTTTAATATGCCCTGCGAAAACAAATCCATGAACAGACAATCCACGAATACTAAATCACGAATAGACGGGGGTAAACTGTACTACAGTAGTCCTTTTGTGGACGGTTGTTGTAATGCTGGTGTAGTAGCATGATAAAGCGAGGTACGTTGAACAGGCAACCAGCTACGAGGGATTTGGTTGTGCGTGCTACCACGGCAGTTCCAAAAACAGACGCTGTCAAAGGTAAGCTTTCAATATGTCCACAGGGGTAGATAAGGGCATAACCATTAACCAGCTAGGATGTGAATTAGCCCACCAACTGTGCAAGTGGGTGCAGTGATGGATTAAGAGTTTATTAGGTTACAGTGATAGAGATATTCACAACGCTGCAGCAACACTTCCTACAGGACCGTTGCCTTCAGTTAGCAAAACTGTCACAGTGCAAATAGAAGTAAGGTTTGCAGGCATTGATTGGCCAAACTACAGACGCATCGACGAGATTAGTTGCACCTTTGAAAACGAACAAGGACCTAAGGCATCCAGGAGAGGATGGAAACTCCCTTCGGCTCCGCTCACTAGTTGAATCGGTGACTGCTTTCAGCACAATGTGGTGGAAACGCACATGAAAGAGAGAGAAAACGCCAAGTGGGGACAGCGTTGAATAACCTCCGCCTATAGCTGGGCGCTGAGTACAACGTGCATTCATAAAAATGACTACTAATTGCCGGACAGTCATGTACCACGACACATGCGGCAGGAGATGCTGTGCGCAGAAGAAAGCCAAACAGTCCACAAAGGAAAAAGGTAAGGAAGGTAGGATCAGCCAGTCCGACAAAATGGGATATCTTGAAGTAAATGACATAGGTAGTCAGAAGGAGCAAGGAGAAACAGTTCTAAGGAATGTACATTGGAGCCATAATTTAGTCAGTAGAACGGTAATGCAACTTTCCTGTAACATTTAAATTTAGTGCAGCTAAACCACCAACGAAGTAGATCTCAAAGGAAATCTAAAGTCATATGGAACTTACTCTGATGACAATAAGCCGAGCTCGACAGGCATTGAGATTGTGAATATATGAAAGTGCGGCCGCATTTGCCCCAATGGCTTAAAGATATATTTTTTATTCACTGACACAGACTGGAAAGATTGCATTTTAATAATTTTAATAACAACTTCGCAACATCAGAATTTAAATGAGATGTCACACTTTCACCTGTACACTAGCCTATTCAGCCCCCATGAGGCGTTGGATGGAAACGTGCGAATACAAAAGTCCCGGCGAAGAAATTGTACGCAAGTCTACCAGCTGACCAGGTAGGAGATAGTGCGTTTCTCCTATTTTGCGACCAAACTCAGTATTCAGCCTCCAAAGGGCATTCTATTAGGTCGTTTAACTCGAAGTGAACGCTGCTGGCTTTCAAACCGGATCCCGGGCATTACACTAAGCTGAACAGATTGTCTGCAAGTGAACATGGTTTACTTCCCACATGGCCGCATGGACACTTGAGTTTCTAGTAAAAAAGTTTACTAACACCTCGAAGTTAAAGACGAAATGCTATGAAATCTCGCTGTGCATTCCCTACTGATCGTAGATTAGAATCTTTCCAGAAATTCCAAGTAACTTGCTTTGTTGCCACTTTTATTTCAAATGACTTAGAAAGCTCAGATGAATAAAGAAATGATTCGGGCGTTCGAACAGCCTTCTTCCCTACTTACACAGTTGTTTGAGCACAACGGCTTATTCCCAAACTAGGAGCTCTTTATAATAAAATACAAAATATTCCTCGAATCAACCATGAAGACGTTTATAAACGAGGCAGGCCCATTTATTAGAAGGATACACCTCTAATAAAGCGCAAAGACTGAATAGACGAAAATTACAACAACCCACCAGAAAAAGACGACTGGTACTGATGAAATTATTCATAAAACTAAGGCAGCAGCCAGGAAAACCATCTTACTTTAGAGGCGAAATTAAGGAGATTTGGTTAAACCTTACCTCGTGGCGCTTGAAGAAATTCGAGGAATCCAGCGATTTGAGGAGTGAGCGTAGTCTGCGCAGGTATTTAGTCTACAGGAAGGAAATGTGACCATAGCATGGAAAAAAAGGGCAGTAAGAAATTTCGATGAAAATCAGACAATTAACTGACCGTTTACTGCTGCTGGATTAGTAGGGTAGAACCGAGAGAAAATAAGGTCAGTTTACAGACGCTGATTCCGAAAAAAACTCGATTCGGGCTACAGCAAAGGCTGATAAAAACTGTCTATCTGCCTTCCTTTGTCGAACGATCAACAGTCTCGAATAAATGCAAAGGTTCGAGTCCCAGGTGGTGACTGCACGAGGAAAAGACGAAGTCTGTCTGAGGGATAGCTCCTGCGGGAGTTTGAAAGTTCAGAACAATAAACAAATAGTCACGATGCTCGGACAGACTTCGTATTTTCTCAAACAACATTCTTACTCTTAGGGGCCTCCTGGATGGTTTAGATCTAGTGGGTAGATGTTAAGGTTGCCAGCGGACAGCAAGCAGAGAAAACATGCCTGAGACTGATGTAGGCCCAAAAGACATGCCAAACACGTGCTTCAGCCGGTTGGGTGCATGCGCCGAAAAAAGGGCGTCAATTTAGGAAATGCAAGTGTTCCCCAACTGGGCAGTTCAAACAAATTGTACAGACAGGGATCGAACGAGAGGTTGCATGGTTCGAAAATAAACTTAGTCGTATATATGCAAGGACAACACCCTCAAACAAAATTCACCTTCTTCCCTGGAGAACATAAAATGTCCATCCCGGCGTTTGTCAAAATGGTCTGGAAAAAAAACGGCTAGAACAATTCCCAAAGTCGACATGGCACCACCACACGGTAAATGCTTAGGTCCACAATAAGTTGACGAGCTTCATTTAAACTGTGTGGAAATACAACACTTTCAATCCACGTGGTTTCGAAAGAAATAATGGGCCTGCTGTGAGTAACACACGCGAGGCGGAAGGCCTGACTACAAACTCACATCATTCCATATCCGCATGACGTGAAAGTGTGCTTTCCTTGAGACCTAGTGGCCTCAACTGTGCAGACCGTGCGAGAGTTCAGAGACTCGTTGCGCGAAGAGGATCGATCGCTGCAGCCGACCAAGTACGCAGAGAGGTAGGTTTCAGTGATATCGCGGAGGTGCAATAATGAAGAAATGAGACCCCGGCTGATCAGGTGCAATTAACCAAAAGACCACGTTTAAGAAGTTTGATAGGCGATCGATATACCTAGCAGGCCCAACGGGCAAACAACCATTGAAGATGCCGTTTGTCTCATTCAAGCTATCGGGCATTTTGAAAAAAACTAATTCAATCGCATGATACAAAAAGAGTTAAAATTAGACAAATAGCGTATGACCTTACAGAATTAGAAGAAAAAAAACATTAGAAACGGGACGGAAGGAAAAGTAAACTCAAATACGGCTGATAACTAAGCGTGTGGATTTCAATATAGGGTCCTGATTCGCAAAAGCACATCATCCCACTGGCAGGAAAGATGACAGAAATAGTAGTAACGATCCGGACAAGAAGCGGTCCTATATTTCAACGCCTTCTACTGTAATTATCTGGCTTGTGTCACTTCGGGCATACATATATATATAGGTCAGGTGCTTAGCTGCTGAGTGCCTAGATAACAGCACATCAACAGGAAGTGTGCACTTTTAGGGACGAGAAAACAAATCAGCATCATCTACACAAATAAAGGTACTGTAAGTTCAAAAGGTCACGGTTTGAAGCAGGCGAAATAAGGCTCCCATAAAAAACCTGGGCAATATCAAGACAGATTTCGCCTGAAACAGGCCTCCTCATGCGCCTGCAGGTTAGTTGAAATGCGCGGCGACGACAGGAGCTGACATTTTGCTAATGGAAACGAAGACACGAGTTCCAGGAAGTGGTCACGAAGAAAGAGACACGCTCATTGGAACAAAAGCTTTATTAACCTGATGTTTCGGATAATCACTCGAATCCAGCTACGGAGACCCACAGAGACAGACCCTTATCGGAGTCTGTCTCTGATCATAGATTCAAATGAGAATCAACAACATTAGTGATCGTGTCTTTTTCTTTATCTTTTTCTTCTTCTTCTTCTTCTTCTTCTTCTTCTTCTTCTTCTTCTTCTTCTTCGAGAATCTGACATGTCTTCCGCCAGGAGTGGCTAAGTGGACTTTTGGGAGTGTGAAAACTCGCTGGGACTGAAGTGAATGTAAGGAAGGCTGCCAGCGTCATGACCGAGCGGAAAAAAATTCAGGGGATGGATAAGCCATGTGCAAGTGAGGACACGATAGGTTGACAGTCGGTTCCGATGATCACCTCTGAGGACAGCAAAGAACCAACAAGTGGCATTCAGGCCACCTGCTCCCCATCAATAATCAAAGGCGATGATTATTCGGTGATCACCGCTAAGTGACCGCCAGCGAGTGTTCTAACTTTCGAATTTAAAAAAAGGTAAAATCATACGTCCACAATCCATCCAGCGCTACAAGGCTACCGAGGCGACCAGCCAATCGCAGGCGACTATTAAAAGTCCTAAATGGTTGTAAGTAGGGTAGCAGGTGTGTTTTACGGACCGTCAACTAACACAGCTGCGTCAAGCGGGTCGAACAGCATAAGTCGTTTGCTTCAAGGCTAAAATACATAGGGGAAGGATGAACATACCTGAAGAGACAAGCAGCCCTCGGTGAAGTTGCTCAAACAAGCTTTGATATCCGAACGCAATTTCAGGCGCTTGAAATCGCGGATGGGTTTGCAGTTACGTTCCTAGTTGAATTGCAGTGGTGCAGAGGCGGAGAATTCGAAGGTGCAGAAAACAATATCAAAATAGCTATTAGTCATCAATAACAACGAAGGAAAGAAGATAAACGTGTAGGTGGGAATCTTTTCGGTGCATAAGCCGACATATTTATAGCTGAACACAGAATGCGCATGCATAAGAGACTCAAGGCCTACAGAATAGGTCAAAAGCAGAACTTACTGATGTTTTTTGTCATTCTGGCTGAAGCCGTAGTTTTCAGGATAGGGATAGCTTATACGTCCTTCAGGTTAAGGGAACTGAACGATTGACAGTAGGGGACGCACTTGTAAGATCTCTCTCTCTCTCTCTCCAACCCGACTGACAAGGCGCATACCACAGGCAATCGTAACACGTTCTGACAATGGCATAAATCCCCAAGAATTCAAAAATTTTTCCACAGCAATTTACCGTTTATAAGTTCGTTTCGGGTTTCCACAATAAACCTTTTTCGGTCACAGACAACTAGTACATTCCAAACCCTTAATAGTTAAGTAATACATATTGTTCAGTAACGAATTAAAAAAGTTCCTTTTAGTTCTTTAGCAGGCAACAGCATATTAGGTTATGGACTTGCAACCTTTTTAGAAATTATTTAGAAGCTTTGGCGGTAGATCAACAAAACAGGGCATACCAAGTTCAGTAGCAAATGTTTACGCAAATATTCCAGTAAACTGCGATGGAATAACCCATAATATCTATAGAGGCCTAATTTAGCAGAAGGTAGTGTGGTTGCAAAGGTTTTCATTCTTAGATGCTTCTCTATACGTCTGCCGAGAATACGCCAGCGTGCTTATATCCGCGATTGTATTCAAACAATTCAAAAATAAAGCAGCTGGCTAATACATAGCACACTTTTTTCAAACAGAACAGCAAAATTCTACACAATATTGAAATCCCAAGTAAGAGTGAAACTCGCTAGAAGGGATGGGGTCGAAGACAATTGAAATTCTGTTGGTTGCACATCTGACCGAACTGTCAGAAATAAATGATGTAGAGGAAGTCAGGAGGACATTAGTGCGATACCATTAAGGAACAGATCGTACGAGTAATCCATCCTCCATAGTTTGTTACAATACACAGCTCTCTTACGTAATTACTTAAGAAATTATTTACCATACTGGCAACACAGGTATTACCTAAAAGCCCAGACACGTGTTTCACCGATATTCTGTCACTGCATAGCACAGTTGCAAGGGGTTCGGCTCATTACTGGGTCTCCAGAATTCCCTGTGTGCTTCCTGATTGATGCACCAGTTTTGAAGATGTGGCTTTTTAATTTCCACCGAAATTAAACCCAAAATCAATTTCGGTCTGTGCCTATAGACCCTCGAATATACTGAACTTAGATATGAATTTCTGAGGAAAGTAAAAAGCTACAGTAGAGCTTTCGCATTAATAGAAAAAAGGGGGCGAACCCATTCGGGACGTTGCAGTTTAGTTAGAACCAATAATTTACAGAGAGCGGATATAGGAAGTTAATAAGGTGCGGATCAGATGGGGAGACGAAGGGGGTAGCGTGAGGGTGAATGATAATTAGAAGTAAACACACTATTAACCAGAGCAAAACAAAAACAGCAAGCTGGCTTTTTGTGTCAGAAATCCGGTACAAGGTATTGACTCACTGTGCGGGGTGGCGTGCCCTATGTTAATTTAACGAAGCGATAAAAATGAGAAAAAATGGCATGCAATCATAAAAAAGCTAAAGGGCAGGGATGGGGAGGGGGCATTGACAGATTTCGCTAATTTGGACCGTCGATGGCCTAGGCTGGGGATACTTACATATCAACGAATCGGTGACCCTGAAAACGTGATGAAAGAGCAACCAGAAAGAGGGGACCGGGCTGCTGTCTGCGACACTAATTATCCACCACATCCAGAAGTATAGAAAGCGCAAGTACCGATCGCTAAATGGGCGAATAAGCTGCCTCAGAAGATCCACACTACTGGCAGAAGGGTAGAGAAAGAAAGGCCAGAATAAAGCAAACTGACCTTCCCTTGGAACCTAAATCTGTTTACGAGACCGTGATTTGGAGTCTGACACGTCATTAAAAAGGTCCTGAAACCAGTTGAGGAGTGGTGAACATACTTTATACTGAAACTCTGGCGCAACATAACAATTCCCCATTTTGGGATGATTTCTCGACAGATGTTACGGCGCTCGCTGCAGTTTGGTACCCTGGATGTTCATTAGTGGGTTAAATAATCAGGAGGCTAGGCAGTCCACCTATAAGATAAAATAGCGGATTGCTTACTGGAATTCAAAGACCTTTCGTGGACTTGCGGCACAGAACGCGACTGTTATTTGCCGGTCTACCCGTAACTTGAGGGGTGGCTTTGTCTGGCAGGATCAGGTAGGGATGCTCAAAGTCTGTCGAACTAGCACATTTTGCCCACCTGTCCCTTCTGTAGAGCGGGCCAATAGGACAGGCGCGGCAGCCATCCAGTGGCTGTTTACTTGAAAATCGCAAACGACAAGGTTCATCATTGTCCCATGAGGTGGACGCCTCCACGCCTTGCGCACAAGGTTGTTTATAGTTAAGTGGACTTTTGTTGCATCAATCTCACCCTGTCTTTTCACACAAACTGGGATCCGACGACAAACAAAGACCCGTGGTTCAATGGCTAGAGCGTTAGACTTCCGATCAACAGGTCGCGGCTTCGAGCCTCGGGTGGTGCACCACCTGGGGTAGGGTATGACTGGCTGATGATGGCTAATGAGCCAGAAATGGTAATTCCAGTCTCCCTTGTCTTTGTCGGCACTGTTAATCTGCTTTTGCTACTACTAGTCACTGTGTGGCTGCTGGCAGGGATCGATAGTGAGCCCCAAGGCAGATCGGAAGGAGTGAGTTTCGTCAGCGATCGGTGAGCATTCGGCAACGGAAGTCCAGATTATCGGCGGTGGGCGTGGACGCAATGGCTGAAAAAAATAAGCAGACCGTCTACGTAGGCCACACAGGGTGTTGGATCTCATCCAAATGAGTGTTATCAAAACCACATTCAGCAGCCATCTTAGTCTGAGCCTCCGTCCTGAAGACAGACTTATCCCACCAGTTCGTATCCTGTAAAAGCGCGATTATTAGCGTGTGGCGACTGTCGCAAAACACGCGGTTGTCTTTTTTTTAACGACAAAGTAAGCCCGAGGTGCCAGCTGGAGTGGTTTCAGTATTTTACCTCCCATACACTGGCAGCTTGATTAGATCGTTGTATGCAGAGACAAACATATCAACGGACTGGGTCACGTCGACCATTGCGTCCGGTTAGGCCTCTAGTCGATTTTGAGCCGTACATGACGCTAGCAAATTACAGTATGTATAAATTGTGGTGGAAACAGGTTTTGAGTTGGTCTCATGGTGGGTTGACGGTGTTTGTTCGCAACAAGTGCGATGGAGGAGCTAAAACAGATGTAAATTTCCCGACGGTAGCCGTGATGTACGTAATAGGGCCAGTCTCTCTGGCTACGACCACTTTAACAGGGTCACTTGACTCGCCCAGTTCCGACACGAAAAGAGATATTTGGTCAAGTGGTACTCAATTGGTAGGTATATGATAGTTCGATCATCGCAGTCCGACGATGTCCACCGTATGCTCCACAGAAGGGTGGTGCTCGGACGGTGACTTGTGACTTGCGAGCCACTTGTTTGGCCCTGGCGGCGGCGATCCGGTTGGCCTCATAGATTGCTGCACCAGTCTTCACGGATATTCTCCATGCCAGTCTATCCTGGGCGAGGTCCTCCCAGGTCGCCGAGTTGATTTGCAGTTGCATCAGGTATTTCTTCAAAGTGTCCTTGTAGCGTCGCTTTTGACCTTCCTGTCGGCAAGCACCCGTAGCGACCTCTCCGTAGAAAGTCGTTTGGGTAGTCGCTCGTCGTCCATTCTCACCAGGTGGCCACTCCATCGCAGTTGCACATGCCTCAGCATGGCATGGATGCTGAGGATTCCGGTCCACTCCAGGACTTCCGTGTCCGGGATCCTGTCTTACCATCTCAGCTTCAGTATTCTGCGGAGGCAGCTGAGATAGAATTAATTAAGCTGGCTTGGCTCGAGTAGACGGTCCAGGTGTCCGCACCGTAAAGGAGTGTCGTCAAGACGACAGCCTTGTACATCTTCAGTTTGGTGTTCATGTGAATACCGTGGCGATTCCACACGGAAGCCTGCAGCCGGCCGAAGACCTGACTAGCTTTGGAGATCCGTTAGGCAAGCTCGTCCTCGATTCTCATCTTGCGTTACAGCGTGCTTCCTAGATAAGCGAAGGTTTCCACATTTTCGAGTTGAACACCGTTGAAATCGATTCGGGGAGCATTGTATTCCGCGCTGGGTGGTGCAGCCAGCGGCGAAGAGGTCCACGCTCCTTTGCACGTCCTCCTCCGTCACGGTGTGAAAGGTGGCAGTCGTTCGCAAAGAGCAAGTCATTGACTGTAGCTGTAGACACGCGCGATGTGGCCTGCATAGGCCGACTGTTGAGAAGGTGCTCGTCAGTTCTGTAGGTGACGCGGATCCCAGGATGTTCATCACGGTAGGCGTTTATCAGCATAGCAGAGAATATGAGACTGAAGAGGGTGGGGGGCAGTACGCAGTCCTGCTTCACTCCGTTGGTCACTGCGAATGCTTCGGATACCATCCCGTTGTCAGTGACGCGCGCCGTCATCCCGTCATAAAGCTGACGCAGCATGAGCATGAACCGCTCAGGACAGCCAAATTTCTGCATAACTTTCCACAGCCCGTCGCGATTCACCGTGTCAAAGGCTTTCGTCAGATCCACGAAGGTAGTGTAAAGGTGAGTTCGCATCTCCTGGCACTTGTCTTGTAGTTGGCGGGCGGCGAAGACCATGTCAGTTGTTCCGCGGTGTCGTCGGAAGCCACATTGGCTTTCCGGGAGCAGGCCCTGCTCTAGGTGACCGTTCAGACGATTGAGATGGATACGGGCGAACGTTTCACCCCGGGCTCCCTACTATCTGACGTGTTATAAGTGGCATCGACAGAGGATAGAACTCGAACTAAGCACAAAGTTGGATGTCACGAGATTCCGACTTAAACAGAACTGTAACATAACTTAGGTAAAGTGTATACAGTCAACTACTGCGGGCTGGAAGTAAAGAATACTTTTCAAAACCCTCAACAGACGTCATCAGTGCCGAGCAAAACCCGATTGTGTGGATAATTAGCCTACTAAAACTGTTAGCACGACGTAAGCAGAAAAATAGGACGAAGTTGGAGGTAAAGGGACAAAAACGGTTAAGCATGTAAGCTGTCACAATGATAGTGATCATATGTGTTGAGCCATCCGGAATTACACAGACGGTGACATAAGTCGATCAGATAGAGTACAGTAATAAATGACCCTCGATGTTCTGTCAAATCCTGTTGAAGGTAGAGTGACATTTTAAGACGCGAATCTTCGCGATGGCGAAAAAATCCCAGCCCTCAATGGCTAGGGGAAACTGTGAGAGCGCCAAAAAATTAACGGGCTGTGACGATGGAAAAGAAGTGAGTTTAAGCAAAATTAAAGACTCACGGGAGGTTTAACGAGCGTAATTACTTTTCCACCGCGAAAAGCAAACCTAGCCTTATAAAACTGCCCTCTTCCCTCAAGTATGATTCATTATTTGGGAGTGGAACACAACATTTACTTGAAGGAAATTTCCGGAGGAGTTGGAACGCAAAATAAAGGGCCTTGAAGTCCAATTTGGAATGCATAGTGAAGCGCGGCTAAATCCCACACTTTAAAGCACCGCTGATATGTGGAGAGGAGTGGCTCCACGCCCATTGTAAATTCAAAATTTTTAAAAATGGGAGTGCCGTTGAAATTGTTCTTTGGTAAGAAATCGCTAGTGAAATGCAACCCCAAGAAAAAGTCAGTATATATTTTTTAACTATACGCTCGTAAATCGACTTAATGTACTGCTAACTTCCTAGGATATATGGCTGTGCGAGGTTTGTGAAATTGCATGCAGACCATTTTCAGGAAAGGATTTTCACTTCACAGTTTTCGCAACAATGACAAAAAGACTGCTGAAAAAGCGTTTAAGTCTGCAAAAGAAGGGTAAATTTCTAAAGACTACTATGGAAAGGGAAACAAGATAAGCTGATATTCAAGCGAATGGGTTGAGCATGAAGACAAATGCAGATAACTATCCCTTGAAAAAGGATTTATTAGCGGTAGACATGAAAACCTTTGGTCAGTAAAAACACCGGACGTAAAAAAACTAAACCCAGACCACAATGAAGCAGCATGCTGGCTAAAAAGCAGATAAAGCGAAGCGTTGGACTTCCTTAAAACCTAACGGCAATACTGCACCAATGCACGGACTTTCTCAAAGGAACATGAGGAGAAAACAAAAAGATATAGAGACCAGGACACTGATTCAACGATTAAACCTGACTACAATATAACTGAAGATAATGCGCATCCTCTGTATTAACACAGAGACCCACGCAGTCGTCTCCGGTCCCGAAACACTGGTTGCCGGGAGATTCCGATGTCCAATGAACGGGGTGAAATTTTCTGCTATCGTCGCGCAAGGTAAATCCCCGAGTGCATTCTATAGAGCATGCAACTAAACAAAAGGATTAACTGATTGATTACTCCTAATTGTTTTAGGGTACTAAAATTTCTGCATGAAATAATGGAAATAACGAAAGTGCATCAGTGTTTTCTTCCTGTGTCTAACCTTTATACCCTCTATTCTGAATCCGAGGGTAGAAGAGGAACTGAGGGCTTCTCTCCACTGCATATAATGAAGTTTCGTTACTGCCCGTTGTGCGTGTTCATCAGCCGCTGGCTCGTTCGGGTCCACTTCAATCATTTTTTCGTACATGTCCTAAAACAGTGGAGGACATATCCTTACGGATCAAACGTAGGTACACATCTGTAGTTCAAACTCGTACAAGGAGAAAAGCAAGAATAAGTTCCAAAGGATGTACTGGGGAAAACCACAGTTGAAAAGAATGTCCTAATTAAGAACGCTTTAAGCCGATATTTTGCATCCTAAGTAAAAATTGACTGCTGAAAATGCAAAAAGTTTCGAGGCCACTGAAAACAAATTAGCTCCTCGAATGGGATCGGGGATCAGACGACCTAAATTATGCACACACGATCCACCAGGGCCCAGTGAGATGGAGGAACAGCAATTAGCCACTACGGGAGAGCACAGGCGAACGCATTTTCCAACGTTAATTCCACTGAGCCAGATGACCGAGCAATCAGCTCACCAACATTCAGTACGGGTGATGAAATTTCAGCGGATAACGATCCGCATGTCGGCCATCGAGCAAGTAGCGCACAAGAGGGCAACTATCCTCGATGAAGTGAAGCAGTTTATTGTCATAGGTATTAAGTAGCACAGCGACTGTATCCTATAAATACTGCAACGCCGTGTAAGAATTACCCGTTTATCATGCTGTCTCTGAAAATGGGTTCGAGAGGGAATCGCAAACGTTGGGTGGATAAGGTTCTTGTGCCAGCGATCGCGTCTACCTCTTCTCAATTTCTTCTTAGAACTCGCATCTGCACTTGTACCAGTAGGTCTAATAATACCATCGAGGGAGGGCAAATGTTGCCGTAACACATTTTAATGAAAGGATATGTGGTCGAAATCCCCGGAGCCATGCTGTCCCTTAAACAACTAGGCAGTGGGTCACCTCCACCTCTGGTACTCGATGTCGCTATTGCGAAACGATATCAGATAAACGATATCGTCAAGTAAGCGCAACGATACATCTAGTACGGCGCCTGTAAGGATTACATGCGCCTGCATCTACGGACCAGGCTTTCAAACGTGGTAGTGACTGTTCAGATAAGTTCAACGCAAGGTTTCGCAGTCAAGCACAGGTGACCCATCACAGTGGATGTTGAATAGCCCGGCAACGACTCTAGGAATGCGCGGATCCCTCCAGGCATAATTCTGAAAGGTCAGGTAGCGATCTGCATCAAAAAAAAGATCTCATGCCAGGCGATTTATGAAGTATAATTACGGAAGCTGGGAAGAAACCTGGCCGGGGACGCAAAATGCTCGCTAGCCACAGTTAAACTTACAGCCGGGGTCGAAAGAACGGCTGGCCTTGGCAATTTGCGTTCAATCAAAATTTCAATCAAGGAACTCAACGACTGCTTGTCCTGATAGACAAATACATACACCTTAGTCACGAATCCTTAAGCCGCGTCCTTCAAATGGCAGGCAGGAAATCAGAGATGATCGCAAAACTAGTCCTTCTGAAATTATTTCTTAAACGCTTCGGCCTGAAATTGGAACAGTATTTTTCAAGTACTTGACAAAGGTCTCAGAGTGGGTGAATGTGCTCGCGGTAAAAGTCAACAGAAGCCAAGATTTTCTGTAAGGACTAATTAGTCACAAACAGGTTAACCGAGTTAAAATGCCCCCGGGAAGATCTGTCAGTGGCAAATTTTTTACCCGAAACGTCTACCCCTATAATTCTGAGACAGACCATTGATTATATTTCAAAATTTTAGCAGGGGACCTTAATCAAAGCATTTTCAGTCGTTTCATCCTAATCACATACATTATCTGTGAAAACACTTGGTACGTTTTGGTGTTTCAGCCCGAGATCATTCTCCTCCAATTGCTTTGGGACTTGATATCTCCAAGCCCAAGCATGGTGAACAAAGAAGTTCTGAATCACTCTACAGCCTCCTCACCAAATTTCAGAATAATAACTCTTGCACTAACTTCTTAAACCAAACTATCGACCCACGCCAAAGCTTCAACACTGTCCTTACTCATGTAAGTGAGTTGGTTCTGTAATGCCAAATACCCACAAGAATCTACTCCGTCCCTTCCAGATCAAGCGTGCGTGACCGGGCAGACACTCCCACCCTGCAAAGCCCTCATGGTTCACCGATCAGCTTGACCTTCAGATCGGTTCATCCTCCACAGCCAAAACAGTTGATTGAACCTGCGGACAGCAGGCGATCTCTTCAAAATACACAGCGTGCCCTTAGTTTTGACGCAGTGAGCTGTGACAACCAGTATCATGACTGGAAAGATTGGTAGTAAAATAGACAAGACAAAAGCTAGCGACAGCATCAGGTAGTTTAATGCACCATTAAAAGCACACGCATATGACCTTTCGATTTCTTTTATACTTTAAGCTGCAGGTTGCAATACTATCTAGAGTTTCCTTGAAATCTCTTTCGGTCTTGTTCAGCCAGGAACAACCCTGATCATAGTCGGCCAGCCGAAAAATTAATATGCGAACGTTTGTCATCACCAGCCCTGATAGCATAGCTTGCATAAGCTCGGATAAATAAGTGCACGTCCACCATTCCCCAGGAGTTTATTAGCATCAGGAAGCCGAGTCCCGGAAGACAGTGTTCAGTTAAGTCCGTTTGCATGAATTGCTAACGAACCAGCTGATAACGGTCGACAGCGCACCATCTGCACCGTGTTCGTTGTTCTGCCATGACAAAAAACTGCGCTGCTCGACAACGGGGAGGGCAGTCAGAATGGCTCAAGGTGCGCGTTAACTGAGCGGTGCAGTTACCACAAGCCGAAAAAATACTGCCATACATGCGGGAAGTGCGCTGGTCAGCCTAGAAGAATGTCTTCAAACCGCAACAGCTACTGCGTCCAGTCCCAGCACCAGCTAGGTTACAGACTTGGAGAAAGTCGACTGGAAGAGATAGTGAGGCCAACACTGAGGAGTGCGGGCGTGGCGAGGTAGCGAGATTCTACATGGTCCACCATAGATTAGCGGCTATTAGGCGAAATTCAGTGAGCCAGGCACGCAGGCCTTCATAATGAGAGCTCATATCGACATGGCGGTTGATGCTGGTCGTGCTAGAGTGCCAGGTCTCGAGGAATTTACGCGCCTCTTTGGTGTTAGTCATTACAACCACTTCGGCTCCATCCCAAATGAAGCAATTGCCGACCTCGAGGGCGTGCGCAAACACGAGTGATAAAGGGTCATGCCAGCGGATGGATAGTTTATATTCGTTTATACACACCCCAAGTCGTCGCCAGTATGACCGATATAAGCGGCAGAGCAATTAGCACATGTAATGTGATAGATGACATAATTTGTTGCTCTTTGGGTGTGGGTCTTTTACTCGGGATAGCGTTGAGCGCAGCATATTTTTGGGGGTCAAATGCTTATCCGTACCAGACGTTGGGAGAAATTCGCACAGATAAAGGCGAGGACTTACCAGCAGCTGACGTTTCTTCACCACTGTCGCGATCATGACATTCTACCGAAGTCTCATCGCTTCAAGCCCACCTTGTCGAACGTGACTGGAAGAATAATTGCGTGCAAATACGGATTTAAAGTTTTGAGCGCACTTATATCAGACTTCCACCATCGTCTTTGCAAAGTTGAAGTAACAATACCCGACCTTCGAGCACGGTGCGTTTCAGCATTACGTGAAAATGTATTTGAGAACATACTACAACGAATAAATGCCAGAATGAAAAAGTGAGCCAAACTTCAAGTTAAACTGCAATATCTTCGCCGTCCTCCCAACGAAAACCACAGATCGAAAACAGTTGTTGACCTCTCCAAAAGGATTCTAACATCCGCTGGGATTGGTCTAAAATCTAAAGACACGAAATTCAGCCACACCGATGCTGTGCCTACAAACTTCCTAGCGAGCCTTGAATCTGTCCTACTGACCTCTGTTGTGCCGGAAGACATGCGTGCGGACATACACAGCTGTACCACTAGTCTCTTTCGGCAAAAGAAACAGCGCCAAGTCTTGCCAATCGACGAGGAAAAAGGGACTAATATCTTAGAAGACAGACGCTAGCATAGTGATTGTTTCTGCTGACAAGGATGGCGCCACCGTCATCATGGAAGAGACTGACTACGTCAACAAGGCTAACCAAGTCTTCAACGATAGGGAAGCCTACATAGTATTCACAGAGGATCAAAATAAAAAGCAGGCCACATTTGCGATGAAGATTACTGAGCTTGCTCGATTGAAACTCATAACGTGCGATGACTCCAGATTTATGAATCTCAGTGACCCCCCGCATAACAAACGCATATGGCTTCCCAAAAGTGCACAAAACAGGTGCGCCAGTGAGGATCATAGTACCACTCAGTGGATCTCCCACTCACAACCTCGCCAAACGGTTATACAAGCACCTGAAGCACCTCACCAATGGACCACAATAGAGCACCAAAAACTCTCAGGCATTCCTCCAAAAGATTCAAGGCCTTAAAGTAAGTCCTGATGAGTGTATTCTATCGTTTGACGTGGTTTCCCTGTTTTCTTCAATACAAAATGATCTGTAAATTGAGAGCATAACTCGGCGCCTGCAAGATAATTCAATCGACATCCCAATAAAACACGTTTCAAAAGTGTTTAGACTCTGTCTCAAGAACTATTGTCAATTCGATTGAAAGTTCCATCAACAGGTTAAGGGTACCCCAATGGGCTTACCGATATCATGTCTACTGGCAGAACTGGTGTTGTAACAGCTAGAAGAGGAGGTTATACGAAACTGTCAGTCTAAAATGTGGGTCTGATACGCAGATAATAAATTTTTTTATCATAAAGACCTCCGAAGTAGCGTAGTTCCATCAGAGCCTGAATAGCGTTTTCCCAGCTATTCAGTTTACTCGTGAAGAGGCAACAGGTATCCTCCCGTTCCTTGATGTGAGTATCCAAAAACGTCGGCGATGGCGGCCTCGCAACGAGTGTCCGCTGAAAAGGCTCTAATGCCAATATCATACTTACCTTTGAAGGCAACCATCCTGCCGCCAATAAAAGAAGTTGCATTCGAGCCCTTTCGTTGTTGTAGTAGCGATGACCTACGCAAAAAAGAACTAACTTACCTGTATCAGTTATTCCGACTCAACGGCTACCCAGTCAGTTTTGTGAAAAGCTGTCTCAGACACCAGAGGCAATCACAAACCTTCGGCTCTAATGGAGAAGCAGGACCGCGTAAATTCTACTCCCTACCCTACGTGCACGAAATCTCCGAAGTGATCCCCGATAAGTAAACCGGCTTGGCATTTCCATTTCGCAATACATTATCCCCAGTAAAAGACTTCATACCAAAACAGCAGCAACTAATGTCGTCTACCGCATTCCATGCGCTAACAGCTCTTGCAGTTATATTGGTCATACTGGTGACGAATTCGGACGCGTATAAACGAATATAAATTAGTCATCCACCGACGTGATCCTTTGTCACTCGTGTTTGCTCACGCCCTCGAGGCACCGAAGTGGTTGCAATGGTTAACACCAAAGAGGCGCGTGAATTCCTCGAGACCTGGCACGCCAGCACGACCAGCATCAACCGCCATGTCGATCTGGGCTCTAAATACGAAAGCCTGCGTGCCAGGCTCACTGGCTTGCGCGCACAACCTAATAAGAGTCGCTAATCTATGCTGGATCATTTAGAATCTACGGCCTCGTCACCCCCTCCCCCAGACACGGCGAACCACAGCTGAAACACCAACATCGACACAATGACCGCTGTTTCGTAGTACAGCCGTGCTCGACACACAAACTTTAATCAGCCCGTTCACCGCTGTGCCTTTGATCCCGGGAGATGGACCACTGGCTAGATTGCGTGACCTTTGTCCCCTTTGGAGCCGGCTTAGTTGTAGGCAAGTCGGCGTGTCTGCTGGCCTCGGAGTGATAGAGTGAGTTTCGTTCGGCCTCGCGGTGGAGCGGTGTCACGTGACCTCCGGCCACCACCTACCCCCTTTACCGTGACCGTCGGCCCTATAGGGCCAATAAGGCAGTGGTAGCGACGACGATAGACAACTTTGATCGTTACTTTTTTACACCAGTTGTTTCATTGTTGACGAGTTCAGTGAGCGTGTTCAGGGCTGTCTGTCATCCTGGTATATTATTTTGATCTCTGCGAAATAGAACATATCAGACACAAAGGTGTCCCAAAAGCTGGTTCATACAGTAGGTGTCCTAACTCATGAAATCTGATGGATTTCATGAGTCCAGTCCCGTTTCGCGAAATCAGTGCATACTGCGCCCACCAAAATTTTACATCGATAAAGAACCGATTGTTAGGAAGTATATGGCTTTTTGTGGTTTGAAAATTAACATTACATTGTCTAGAATTGCTAATTTTTTAGAATAGGTACGGATTACGAAAATGTGAAAAATTGACCTACTTGAGTAAACTGAAGTTGTAAATGTATAGGAAGCCTGTCCATGCAATTAAACGAGTGAATAAAGCAGAAAAAGCCAAATTACTTTTGAAAATAGTCTTTTTCAGAGTTTTGCACATACATATTCCTCTAGATTAAGCGCAACGTAAAGTATGGCCGTCATCAAGCAGCCTAACATGAAAGTGTATATTCCAACACCGTGTCACAAGACTTGGTAGTTTTTCTTCCGTTTGTAGATTGTCTTAGATGCGTTTGACCAAGGCAAGTATATTTTCGCATCATTGCGCCGATAGGGACGTCACAGAAATATAATATTTCATAAGCTTACATGTTCACAGGTCGGTCGATGACTAATAAATTTAAATAGAATCGTCAGGTGCAATCGTAAACGTACCATTTGGTGTATGTAAACATGACTATTCTATTGTTAAATTTATCTATAAATATGTTGGGTTTTCTATTACGATGAGTTGCAGAAAGTCTTTGAAAATGAGGTGAATTCTTTACGATTTTCAGTGTCTTCAGTCAACTGCCCATAAATGTACATTCCGTTCGATGTGTTTGGTAAAACCCTCAAAAGAACATATTTCTGAAAAGCATTTACCGAAGACGTGCATTTTTGGGCATTCTTTCTAATGCAGACGGCCGTCTGGGTCATATTTGTAGACTCACACAAACATGAAAACTCGCTGCCATGAAAAATGAACGTCCACAACAGAAGCTGGGAAAATATATGCTATAATTAGTTAAAAAATTTCCCATAATAAGTTACCTTTTTAATAAGTGTTTTAATTAGATGTTTCGCTGTCGAATTCCTGCGTAATTAACGTTTTTTCAAAGGGAAGTCAAGAAAAAACCGTTTGACCAAATTTTCGACTTTACTGAAAAGTAGGGATACAATTTCTGTTGAAAATTAAAGAAATCTCTTTACTCTTTCTATTGGAGCGTTTTTCGATATCTTTGCTTATCTAGTTCTAAGCTTTTAAACACACAAGAGAGTGACTGCATATATACTCAGATTTTGCGATAAAATGTGAATTTTCCACTCCTTCCGTTTTAAGTTTCCTTATTCATTTATAGTCAACTGCAGACCGAAATTGTCTTTCAGGATTCGCGTACGCCGTGACTGCGAAAAGTCGCGGTGTATCAGCGCGTCTCGTATATATGCGTGTCTAAGGTCCAAACTATCGGTGTGGTAAAACAAAGTTCATTCACAAAAGTTTATTACAACGTTTTTTTGGGAGAAAAACGTCATTACTTTGCAAAACTTGATTTTTTAAACTAAATATGTCATTTTTCCGAAAACAATGTAAGCTCTCGAACTTGCATTCACCTGATTTTCGTGAAAACAAAACAAAATTTTCCGCTCTCTGAAGGGATATATTCCAAATTTTTCCGGCTTCTATTAATGTTCATTCATAGTACTGCGCATAAAAGCAAAATGTTTTGACCTGTAGCGTGTAATAACGTAGAAAAATTCCTCGATAGCAAGAAACGTCGGAGTTTGCCCCATTTAACCCCATTTTTCAATGAATAAACTGATTTTAAGTGATCTCTTTATTAATTAAACAGCTTTTTGTTCATCAATTTAATACAACAAACACAACAAAAACTTTATAATGCCTGTCCTGCTACTACCTCAAATTCTATAGACATTGCATGAGTTAGGCAATCTACTGTATGTAAGAAGGCTCAAAAAAGCACAATTTGAAGGACTGTGCCATTCGTTCAAGTCTGTCAGAAAACAATGGCTTCTTCTGCGCCAGAATGTCAGCCATGGCATTCGAAATTTTGTTTAAACTGACAAGAAAAGAGGCGGGGGAAGCATGTCGCGGTGCTACTTGATGCTGGAGTTTTGCTAGCAAGGCACGTGGTCACGGAAAGTAAATAATGGCACCGAAAATGATATCATAAGTAGAACCTACCGGTCGGGGTTTTGAAGTGCACGAATGTTCAGCGACAAATTCTTCTTCAAGGAATGTCCGCTGACCCAACTTTACGTCCATGATCGAAGGACTACTAAATGCGTAAAGAAGATCCTGCATCCGTATAAACCCTGTAAAATTTACGAAAAGTAAATATGGTGGGCGACTCAAGACGAATGTAAAACAGGAAAGCTATAGATGAAAACGGCAAAAACGAGAGGCAGGTATTAGTGCGGCGCAACATAGACTGGCGTTGGGCACACAGAACGGCAACTCCTGTCAGCGGCATACAACCGACGGGACGGCGTTTGAAAACACTGACCTAATTATTGAAAGGGCCGGCCGAAAAATAAGAGCAACAACCAGCCCATAGCATAGATTCAGGAATAGGTCTTTCCAGGGTAGCGGTTACATCAAGGTTAAAAGGGAGAAAAAGAAATGATTGCGGCAATAATGCGCGATAGATGTCGAAAATATGAGGCAAAGTAACGCGAAAAACACGCTTCTGGAAGTACTCACGTAGGCACACACCTCAAGGAAATTGTTAAAGGCATTTTCGTATGCGAACAATTACAAACAGTTGATGCACACATATATATTTCGACAGGACTACAAAACATATGCTATAACGAACAGTTAAGGAATAACATCCTGTAAAAGATTTGGAATGATAGGTTCTAGGCTACTATGAGGGGTTATGTGTCGCCGAAATCCACAATTCATATACTTAGTTTAGTACCTTTTAACAAATCCGAGCATTTGTGGAAAATCGGCTTATTCGGGCTGAAAAAGCAGAACCAATTTAAATAAAAACAAACTATAGTAATCAATGCACACATAATTTGTAAGTTTCACTAGTATGCCTCTTAGTCGCCCACACGAACGGGTCCACGTTCTAAAGTCCAAAGCTCAGAAGACTTCAATGTCAGAGCGTGAACTAGTATGCATACTTTAGGGTTCACAACGTTTTATGGATGAGTGGAGATGCGCGCACAAGACCAACAACAAACATGTGATCCAACATAGGACACCTACTGACAAAAACGGCGGCAATTAAAATGGCTATTTCTGTTTTTATTGCGAGAGGCGAATCCAGGCCCTGGGGAAACTCAGATTGGAACCTGCATACAACTTGCCATCGAGAACTTTATGTTAAATGGCTACAGGTGGGCCACCGAGCTCACGTTTAGCCAGCTGCTATCGGGAGTATTATAATTGACGAAGATGTAGCGCCTTACTGATCCCAATGGTTTTCTTTGTGAGACCACGTACAAATATGCGTGATAGAAAACGGATTTTAGAAGCTATTCAGAAAGGTCGTTCTTCTATGTTGCACGCCCTTTCGGTAGGCTAAATTGGCTCGCGTTGTTTTGTGTAATTAGATAAATACCTTTTTAGCCCTACTATAACAATGGCTTTATTTTTAATTCAAAAGCTTTTCTTTACTTTTAAAATATGTAAGATGCTTAAAAACAACAGTAAAAGATGGGATACACGAAGCACTCTCAGTCAAGTATGAGGGTTGTTCACCGATTTGTCACGACTGCAGAGTAAAATACAAGTAACTCTATTTTATCTTGGAGATCCAGTTCGGATCCCCGTACAGTCGATCGTGTGGTGACGTGTGTGGTACATTGTGCGGCAAATGTGAGAATCGAACTCAAGTCAGCCAATCGTGGACTATTTCCAAGCCATACGTTCCGCCATTTGGACTCTGGGCCCACATCCTGCTGGTAAGGATGGAAAATATTCAGTAGTACGGTAGTGGTGTTTAAATGTCTATCCAGATCACCAGTCATACTTCCTGGTCGTAGATGACAGGATGAAGGCGTTGGGTGAAGTGATAGAGCGCTTGAATTTAAAAAAATTCGCCCAAAACTGGATTTAGATTCCGAGCTCCGACAGCCCGGCCAATGGTAAAAAATAAAACAGAAGGGTCGTATCAGTTCCCATTTCTTCGTGCTGGTAATGCATGCGTTTCAGTAAACGACCTCTTAAGAGGGCTCTGGAGTCAAGACTTGTCACCTTCCACAATTGGACAGTTAAAAGACCGCATTCACATAATTAAGCAGAAATGATTCATCTGACTGGGAAACGATAGCATACTGGTAAAAAAAAAACTAATCGAAAATGCACAACGCAGAGGATCAACGTACTGAGACTGACAAGTCCAAATTCATGGCAAATGTAGCGAATTACGAAAAAAAAACGAATCAACAGTCAACAGGGAGGAGCCACGTTGGTAGTACATGAGTAAAGAAATAATTTCTGTACTTCCCAAAGACCCACACGTATTAATTTACTTACATAAACCAAGGCTTGCTTGGTGTATACTAAGGTGCCAAGTCTGCCCCCTTTTGCTGCAGTTAACTTCAGCATAAAGCGAGAGAAGAACCAGGATGAGATAATTTGGCCCAAGAACAGATGACAGGCAGGAGGACGACAGATAAAGGCGAGTCAGAAAAAGTAGTCCGTGAACAACTAAACGACCCCATATTTGAGTAGAATATTTCAGTGATGCAGAATTTAGATGAAACGTAATAAGACACGCTGATAATTCTAAATATAATCGCGAAACGCCAAAAATACTTCCACTTGGCGACAGCACTCTTAATAATCCCGGAGTTTTACCACCAAAGACAGGAACATTGAAAGGACTGCGTTTGGCTTATTTGCCAAATCCGGTCTGTACGACCAAGGTGGAACATGCGTCCATTAAGCATCTATCAATATCCTAACGACTGCGCTATGTGCTCAGGGCATGTTTGAGATCAGGCATATGCGGTTGCATGGGAGTGTTGTGCATTGATTTATCTTGCCTGCAGGATGGAATTGGTTATTCCAGTGTCCATGTTCCTGTTAGTAAACACTTGGCGATTGTTGAATGCTAATCACCAAGTGACTAGCTGTGCAGGATAAAAACCTTCAGCCTCAGAGCAAGAAACCAATACCATTTTTTTTCAGCAATCAGGAGAGATCGGCACCCGCTAATACCATGTGATATTAAAATTTGTCCAAGGCGAAAGAAATGAGCATTTTCCCTAATCAAACTCTTCAGTACACTGCCACCTCAGTTAATTTAAGGAAAAACTGCAGAAACAGAGAAGCCTAATAGTCGTTAGAGGAGCCGAGGATGAGAAAAAACCTTGAAACACATGCAAAAACGTCCAAATCTTCAAAAAACAGCGTCTTAAATAATTAGGTAAACAAAAAAACAGATCATACTTTTCCCATTCACAACTGTCTCTCCTTTGTAGGCAGGGCAAAAGTCTCGCAAAGGCATCAAGGGCAAAGGACATTGAGACAGGCTTTCTCCTGTTCACTGTAAACCTTTAAAATAGTCCCTGCCTTGTCAGGTATAAAGGAATCTAAAAAAACGGGTATAAAGTAGTTAATTATTGTTTTTAAAACGAAAAGATGAGCTAAATAAATGCAGAGGCAGCTGGAAAATCTGATAGTTGCAGGCCGAGAAAGGCAAACTAAATTAGTCAGCAGATCTGTGATAAAACTGGGTAGATGCTCAAACCAGACAAGATGATAAAGGAAGTGAATGCGCAGACATGACTATTCATTAAGGAAAAAAGGGACTGAATTAGATTAAAAAGCACCGACGAGGTTCCGGTATTAAATTAATGGATAGTACTTGATCGGGGGAGCTCGAATATCAAAAATACAAAAAGCTAGTAAAACTTGTCATAGTTAGCAAAAGATTACGCGCTGAACATTGTAGTGTGGGAAAAAAACACAAACAAATGCCACACTGCTACAGGACGAATTATTTAAATTACTCACATAAGTAACTGAGGAGTATAAAAGGGGAGGGTCCGAAAAGACATAAGATGAACAACGACAGCAGAGAATAAGAGCAAAGCAGGCATTATCAAAGTGCCCTGCATTCGCTTCCATGGTCCAGCCCAACCTATAGTGAAATACCTAATCCATCACTTCCAATAGAACAGGCGGATTCTCTTAGACATGCACTCGGAGGTCCATCAAATAACCATAATTCAAATTGAATTACTAGAAGACTTGAGAATTTTCATCAATTCAAATAAATAACCTATTTTAAAAAATACGGAGAACTCGGTCGAATCCGAGCTCATGACAGAAAGAGCACGGACTCAGTACAGTCGGCACTCTAAGTTGTTCAAATATAGTGTCGATATACACCCCAGTATTTTACCATTTTGGTCGAACTACCTCACCAAACCAACCAACCTGTTCAGTTCACTAATTTATGAAGCAAATGACTGCGCGGGGAGTTTTTCCTAACAAATTAATCTATATACCATATCAAATCCAGGCAAAATAATTGGTTCTTGCATCAATAAATTACGTCTATTCTACAAAATGCCATGTAAACAAAATAAGGGGTATCGGTCAGAGCAGAATACACGACAGAAAGGACGTGACGGCAGTACAGGCGGCATAACCACCTGAACTGCGACGCACTGAGCGAATCATGAACTTTCAGCTCGGTCAACTTACGCACCAAACCTATTACAACCCACCAATTTCACTAGCACAGACTGATTAAAAAGAGCTAACCGAAATAATCAGCAGATCAACGGACGACCACCAAGCAACCTATACTAATAGGGTGTTTTACTCATAATTAACAAGTTAAAAGAATGCCTATTTAACAGAAACCCACGGCGGGTGGGATCGAGCCTGCAACACGAAGTGCTCACCTTCATGCAGCCAGTAATCCTTCCTATAGCAGTTTTCAAACTGATAATATGTCACTAGCCCAGGGCTAGTCATTCGTGTTAGTCCGCGAATAGTTGTGTTACTGACTGACTCTTGCTAGTAGTCCTCGTAGTAACCATTCCCTAGTAATAAGTCGCGCAGGCTGTACCAAACTATCAGGAGGCTCAGTTGACAAAAAAACGATCTCTTATAGAAAATGGCGATAGATCCTTGGGGCGGCTCAAAAAACATGGAACTCGCTCACCAACATCCAACAGCATCGACCACATTAGCAACTTAGACAGAAGTTCTTCCGAGGGGCCTTTACACCTGCACGGGTAAATTAGTCGACCCAGAAAGTTTTGCAGAACGACTCGAAAAAGGGGTCAAAAGTGCTCAAGCACTCCAGCACGATTGATGCTGCTATGTCGGCGCACCAAACAACGAATATTGTTAAAGATTTAAGCAGGCGCATGCACAATGGAGAGGTGAAATGAAAACAATTTAATAAAAAAGTGGGAATAATTTTAACAAGATATAGGCAAACTGTTGTAGAATAATTTTGAAAATGCAACGGAAAATTTTTTTCAAATTTTACAATGGGCACCTAAAGCTAATGCATACATGTACAACAAATATGGATACTAAAAATATTTCAAAATCGACGGAGTCGTGGCCACATCTATCGGTGTCTGACCCCGCCTAATGACGGAGCCATATGGCTATGGCTACATAAGTAGTGATAAACAGATAACTGGCCTCGTACAAACCCGTAAATCTGAGCTGCAAGTGCATGGTAAGACAAAGCCTACAACCAAAGCTCAGTTTCGTAGGCTCTGTGGGCGATATGTACTTTTAATAGTTTGGCTACAAGTTAGCGTCCTGGATCTAAGATTTCTGAGAAATTCAGCTAAATTTTCAGGATAAATTATTGAAGTGAACACTTGTAAAAAGTGTAACATATCACATTATCCTAACAATTTTTACCATAATGCCCAGAGAGTTGGATCCAAGTGTGTTGAGATGGCGCTCTGTTGGAGGCCGTGGTTACAGGTTGCAGGGTAACATTCTCAAGCGGGATGTGTAGGAAAGGGACATCGAAACTCTTCGCCTCCATTACCATTCCTAGCATAAATGAAGCGATGAACAGTTTGTCTAGATCGCGGGCGGTTTTTTATAAAGTCATAAATTCCCGCAACGTTTTCTATTGGTCGTTGAGGTTGTTATTCTTAGTTTTTGACAGGTTCTGCGACTATCTATGGCAGTGTCGTCCGGCTCCTCGATTATTACCGCCACTGACTATAGTGCCGGTGACGGCGTTGAGTGAGCCTGTGTCCGAAACGGTCAGAAGATTTCTTTATGTGCACAGTTTTATGTCTTTGGTTGTCTAAGAAGACGCTATCGATTGTTTTAGTAAAGTGGGATAGGCACACACGACGACAGCTCGACCGTCGTAGTCCGACGATGTCCACCGTATGCTCCATGGGAAAGTGGAGCAGGGACGGTGACTTGCGCGCGATTTAGTTTAAAGTGATAGTAGACTTGCGCTGCATCTACCGCACTCTCTCCTCCTCCCCACCTGAGCCCGGTGTCAAGACAGAGTCAAGAAGACCGGAGGCGAGAGAGAGACGCAGGTGGCTGGCGCGGCTGGGTCCCCTAAGTCCTAGCCGCCCCTAGGCGTGCCACCACACCTCCATGTTCGGCATTTGTTATGGGAGCGCAACCCGAATAACGCCTGCCGTGCCCTAATGTGGCCCCGTTGTTGGTCCAACGTATCTACCACGTGGCCCGTTTAGGAGGGCACACACACACACACAGAGAGAGAGAGAGAGAGAGAGAGAGAGAGAGAGTGGAAAAACGGTTTATTTGGAACGGTTCAATTCACTTAGACCATTAGGTAAAGCAAAAGATCCAAAAGATTACAAATGGACATATAATGGGGCGTCAATTCCAATCTCAGTTTCTTGATTTCTCTCTCTTTCTGCATGCATGGTAGTATGCTAGAAACAATAGTACAAAACGCTGGTATGCTGATGTAAGCAAAATTTATGTCGGAAGCCTTGGCGCATGGGATGGGAAGACTTCATTCCAATTCAGTCAGAGTGGAGGGGATGAACAACATCGTCAGGAATTTGCTCTGTGATTTTTTACCCATAAGTATATCCGTATCAGTATATTTGAGGGAGATGAAGGTGAGTGACCTTTGAAAATGCGTGTTGTGGTATCAAAAAATAGTATCTCGATATGTTTGCGAGGCCAATTGAAATGAGTCAACTGGCTGGAACATAGTTTAAAAGGAGCAGACAGTGAAAAAATAACTACCAGTGATATTTAGGAGAAAAAAACTGTCACTCTTGGGGAGGGGGTCCGACGGGGGGCATCGCGGAGGTCGCATGAATCAGCACCGAAGTGCGGAAGGTGCAGCCAGATGCTCCCTTGCTGATTGCAGAGTCCGTTGATTGATTTCGAAGGCGTAGATATCCGCCCAGATCATCATCGGTCCGTTGCAGTTTAAACCAAGGGAGAACGTTCATACACCACATAGACGATGGCTGCCAGTCCAGCTGATGCGAACACTCACGGTGTCACCAAGGTGTGCAAATAATTAAGCAGCGAAGACCTCGGGGACCTCAGCATGGGAATTTTGGGAGAGTGCAAGCCCTCGAACGAAAATAACAAACATAAAGAAATGTTACTCAAATACAGCTTATAGTATCCTAAATACCTTATTTCCTGACGTCATTCTTGCACCATTATATCGATATAACTTTCGCTTAAAAATCTCCAAGGAGTCCGACATAACAACATCCAGAGGAAGATTATTCCAAGCTTCAACTATTCTTTGGAGAAGAAGTACATCCGAGTGTCTAGCCTTGCTCCAGTCACATGTAATTTGAGAGGATGACCTCACAAGTTCTTTGTTGTTGCTAATTTGAAGAAATCACCTGGGACGAGACAGCAGTCCTGGACGCGTAGTATGCGGAATGTTAGAATCAAGTCTCCACGAAGCTGTCTATAGCGCAAGGGAAAGAGATTGAGATTCGACAGCCGTGTTTCATAAGGCTGTGAGCCATGTCCAAGGACAAGTTTGGTTGCTCGCATTTGGACCTTTTCGAGGGTGTTGATATCCTTCGCCGCCTAGGGTCTCCAAGCTTGGATAGCGGACTCCAACTGCGGCCGCACGAATTTTGCAAAGACTTGAGCGAAACAGTCGGTAGTGATGGCTGCAAAAGCTCGTTTAACGAGGTACAGAATCGACATAGCGGACTTCGCTACCTTTGCGCAATGTATGGAGGTTTTAAGCGAGGGCGTGGTCCAAACTCCCAGGTTCTTTAAGGCATCCAATTTTTTCAATGGAATGCAATTCAGACGGTAAAACGTACGGTTCGAAGGACTGCTTTTTCCGACTCTTATGATATTGCACTTGCTCTCATTAAACGGCAAGAGCCAGTCATTTGACCATTTCTGGAGTCGATTTAAGTTTGCTTGCAAGTTCTTTTCATCAGCTGCCGTTTGAATAGCGCGCCAAAGTTTGAGATCATTGGCAAACATGGCAATATCGCAGTACAGTTCGTTGGCACAATCGTTGATGTAGACAGTGTACAAATTAGGGCCGAGAACAGAGCCTTGGGGAACACCGCTCTCAACCTCAACCTTGGTCGACTGTTTGTCGCTGATATGGACAGTTTGTGAGCGGCCATTTAGAAGTTTTCTATCCATGTCAGAAGTCTAGCTCTTTCTCCTGTGTGGTTCCGTTTATAAAGAAGGCGGTGGTGCGGCACGCTATCAAAAGCCTTTTTGAAGTCGATTTAGAATGCGTGCACCGTATTTACTCTATCGACCGCCTCAGTGCAACGTTCTAAACAGTAGAGCAAATTTGTGACGCAGGACCTACCTCTATGGAAACCGTGCTGGACCTTAGAAGGCAGTTGGTTATGTTCTAGGAACTGCATTAGTTGTTGCTGTATTATTTTTTCCATGATGTTGCAGCAAACTGAAGTTAGGCTGACTGGTCGATAATTGTTTGCAGAGACCCGGCTTCCACCCTTATAGAGCGGCGTAATCTATTCGGATTTCCAGTCAACTGGTAGACTTCCGGTCTGGAAGGATGTTTGAAAAGCGTAGAGAGTGGTTTTGCCAGTTCTCTTGCAGCTCTTTTAACAGCTCTTTTGAACAGTCTCGACTATTGTATCCACTTCAAAGCCATCGGTAGGGTAATCGTTTCTCGTTTTATTTGTGAAAACAGACCGGAAAATTCCGAAAGATGATCGGCCTTCGCACTGTCTTCAGTAAGGTCTTTACCCTCGGCGGTCCTCAGCAGGGGTATCGGATCCTTGTTTCGTATTTTCTGCCTGAGGTAACCGTAAAACAGTTTCGGGTTCGCGGTGGACCGGTTCAGGAGGTCCACTTCGAAATCCCGTCTTGTTCTAACAATAAGGCCCTTGACCCGATTTCTCTGAATTTTCTACGCATTTAGAGATGCAGGAGTTCCGTCCGTTAGCGATTTTTTCGCCAATCTCCACTTTTTGTTAACTTCGAGTTGTAAGACCTGCGTAAGCTTATCGCGGTCTGTTCGTTAACCTTTTTCTCAAAATCGGACAGTGATTTTCCATGAGCCTATGCAGTATGTCCCGGAACGTTTCTCAGTCCTCGGTCTTGTATACAACGAATAAAGGTTCCCACTCAGTGCGCGTGAGTTCGGCCCTCATTCCACCAAAATTGCCTTGCCATATATTCCTTCTGACTGTTGTGGGTTTTTCTGGTATAGAAAATAGTGAGTACTCCCATCGCAGTACCACGTGGTCACTTTTACCTAGCGGCGGTAGACAGGACACTTCGTCGATGCTGTCCTGCGACTTCGTGAGAACTAGGTCCAGGCAATTGGCCTGTTTTCCTTCGCACACCCTTGTTGGAAAAGTGACATGCTGTGTGAGAGGAAGTTTTAGCACCGTGCTCAGAAGGCAACCGTCAATGGCTAGATCAGAACTATGTGCGCAGGCCAAGCTCCAGTCGATGTGAGGCGCATTGAAATCACCCATGATCAGGATATCCAACCATGCAGCAATCTTTTCAAGCTCCTCTAGCAGGTAAGCATTGGCTACGGGATCTCTTCTTGGTGGACGGTAGACTGTCAGGAAATCTAGACTGGATTAACCTGACACTTTTATAGATAGCCATATCGCATCGGAAGTAGACGCCAATTTATAAGTTTTGTTTAAAACTGTTAGTTCGCTTTTCACATACGTGAGTACGCCGCCTCCTTGACGCTCTTTCCTGTCTATTTTAAAAAGTTGATAGCCAGCCGTAGTTACCTCCCGGTCGTCCACATGATGGGACAACAATATGTCTCTTAGGGAAATTATATCAGGAGATAGCTCGCAGACATGAATCTTAAGCTCGTCGAGTTTTGACAGCATACTCTGTGCATTGGTGTACATAAATGTTAGTTTTTCGGTTTGCCTGGGACGTGCTTATGGTCGGGTGCGAGCTCCCGTTTACTGGGCCGACAGCGTGGTAATCCGGAATGGGCCTCTCAGTGGGAGAACAATGGACGATGGATTCCTTGGTTTTCGTTAATAACCAAATTTTTTCCCCTTCGATGAGCCGCTCCGCAGTTGAGAAATCCTGTTGAAAAAACTCCAGGGTTTGAGTTTTTAAACTTAAAGTGCCTAGACAGAATGGGACTGGCTTCCTGGCTACTGGTAAAAATAACTTTTAGAGGCCTAGGACGTGTTGATTCAGATTGGCTCTCAGGCCGTTTTGCAATTCTGAAGGCCTTATCTAGTTTAATCGACGTATTGGGTTCCAGCATATTGTTCAAAAGTTCATGAAAGCGGTTCATGTCTTCGGAATACCGGTCTCTTTGAGTTGTAGCTGTTGATTCAGGTAGTCCCTATATTATGAAACCTTTTTTTCTGTCAGTGGCATTTTTTGTACATACGACGCAGTCTTCCACTATCTGGTGGGAAGGTTTTCACGTTGCGCACTGGTGATGATGGAGCAGATGCTGATTGGCTATATGTTAGCTTTGATCCGTTTTTTGGTTTCGGCGAAGTCCACGGCTTCGACGATTTTAAATCGCAGGTGGTGTTTCTGGTTGGGGAACCAATACCACTGCTTGTGCTTGGTGTGTGAATCTCAGTATTTCCTGTGGTGGGCAAGGCAATGGTTGAAGCCCCTTGTTCGAGCTTTTTTAAGACATCTGTCGAAGTCGGTTGCCCATTAACGTTTTCCTTCTTGGTGTCAGATATGCGTTTTGAGAAGGCTTTTTTGTTTTAGGCGGATACCCTTTGATCGAGTATTAATGGCTTTTTCTCCTGGTAAGTCGCTCAGTGGACTCCTGAGTAACATCTTCTGCATTAGTGGTGCCTTTTAAGGCAGATTTTATTTTTCTTATCTCATCCTCGAGCTGGTTTAGTTTCATGGACAATTTCTGACAGCCACCACAAATGGTAGTGCCGTCAATAGCGTGAATATTAATTTGACAGAGCGCCCGCCGCCGTGATGAGGTGGTCGAGTGGTTAACAAGCATCGCCATGGCGTTCGTGGTCGTGGGCTCATTGTGAAGTGTCGTTCTATTACTTTATCCTCTCAAGAATTATAATAAACACCGGTAGCAGATGGAAGCATTCGAGGATGCGTTATAAAATCAGCAAATCATTTTTCGCAATGCTGGACAAAATAACAGTAGAACAATAGAGAATGAAGGGGAAAAAACAAGCATCTATAAATTGCCAGATTAGGGATTTAGGTGTGTTGGTTGGAACGTAAACGGCGACTATAAGGAAGATGTTTACGAGAGTCTCAAAGGCAGTATCGATAATTCCAAAGGAACGAGTTAAACACGACTTAGATCTCCTTCAATTGTATGCACAAACGTTGCTAACGCATGACAAGTCCTTCCACATTCCCAAAACATATAACATAGGGAAGTCTCTGTCAGCATGTGATTCAAATCTTCAACCAAGTCCTCTTAAAATCATCTTGGAAAACAAAGCACAGGCACAGCTCCTGCTACAGAATAAAAAAATCAACCCTACGGAGTTGACATTCTGAATTTTTTCAGCCGGAATACGGGCTGAAAGAGCAAAGGAAAATGAGACAACTAATAAAAGAACTCGAGAGACGACGGACCAATGGCGATGCCCATCTCCAAATAAGAGATGGATAAATAGATGAAGTGAAAAAGGCATGTCATTGGCCAAAGGCGTGAAATCTGAACGCCTAACTATCCCGTCACAGAAACAAAAACGTGTCCACTTAAATTATTCGTTTTAAATGCCAGATCTCTGATTAATAAGATGCGTTTGCTCCAGACTCTGGTTTTCGTCCACCACCCAGACATTGTACTTGTTACAGAGACATGGGCAACAACCCGTATAGCCGACACCGAACTTTCTACTCTAGACTATGCATAACCTTGGAATGATCGACACGAGGGCCTAGGCTGGAGGAAGCTGTATCTATGTTAAGTAACCACTTACATTTCTGCCGTTGGACGTTCGACAATTTACCACGGTAAAATGAAAATTGTTGGCTTTGAGATGTTCTAAAGGATAAGTAAGCTTTACTCGTTGCTTGTGTCTATCATTCACCCAACGCCAGCGAGGATTACGATCTCTGTCTGTCACAGGCATTTCACGCCGCAGCTGACTTAAATCTGAAGTACTGCTTGATTGCAGGTGACTTAAATCTTCCTGAAGATCAATAATTTCCACCCTATGGTCCTGCAAATTTCGAAGACCTACTTGAGGGCATAAATATTAATAAATAAAAAATAAATAAATTGTAAATTTAAGACCCAGAGGGCCCCATCATTACAAAACATAGTGTCGTGCTATAAATAAATACAAAACAGATAATTGCTGCACTATGTGAAAAGCCATATGAACAGCAGAAATGAGAAGTATGGTACGCATATCGGATTCAGAACGATTTGCCATTTTTAAAACAATAGTTAACAATCTTTAACATAAATGGTGAACTAGAAAACAAGCAGTAAAAAAACTCCTACGGTTAACTCGGAGGCGGAGTTCGGCGAGCTGCCAATTTAAAAAAAATAGGAGAAAAAAATGCTTCACTAAAAATTAATAGCTAGATGCAATGCGATAGTACTGTGATTTTGCTGACAACGTATGAGGGTTCGGAACGCTCCTTGTCGTATGAGAGATAATATAGCAGTCAGAGCTACTGTTTGTAACCACCAGTGGAGGTGAGAGAGGACGAACTCATCGTGGACACCAGAGTCAAAACGAAGAGGGGACAGTAGAGGTCCTGAGATCATCATCGAGATGCGACCTTGCCGACTGCATAGTCCACCAATCAAAGAGACAAAACCATCAGAACCTGCCTTGATCATCTGTAGCGGCCGAAGACTTCGAGGTTTGCACACACACGGGCGAGTAACGCACCTGTAGTCGTTATTAGATGATGCGCGTATTGAACAGGGTCTCTAAGCACCATGCCAATCACTCAAACGCAACAGTCATTAGAAGGAACGGCAGAAATGTTAGAAATGGATTCTACTATTAAGAAGGATATAAAGGTATGAAAGGACACAATAGAAAATAAAGAAGGGAGCGTTACATGAGGCGATCTCCCTTTTGGAGTGGGGGGAATTACGTCATGTCTGTTGGATAAGCGGTGGGGAGTGCAACGCTGTGGGCAACTGCTGGGTCGGGACGAGGGGATGCTGACATTGAACGGCGTGTAGCGATACGATAAGCGACGACGGTACTCGTGGGGATTGGGGTCAGCGTTCGAGAGTGGAAGGGGGAACCGGCATCTTCACCGACATTCCATCACTCCATCCTTATCCGGGATCCGGGCGAAAAGTGCTCCCAGCCCATTCAAACAATTCTGTCAGAACTGTGGTTCGTTACACATCAACTGAACCTGGAGACCATCGTCGGGGTTGCAAAATCGGTTGCAAAAATCAAGGTTGTCAAGAGTTGGCGATGTTAGTTTAAAGGGGGGGGGCGAAAAAGAGAATGTAAAGATTGACTCTGCAGAGGATGATGGAAATATAATAAGGGACAAGTATAATATAAAGGGAGCTGCCTCAAATACCAGGAGGACCCTTTTCGAAATCCAAAACGTTGCGAGTTTGGGAAGAAAAAAGACAAGAAGGACTTTATATCTTCCGAAGTTAAATGTTTGCGTAATTTTGTTTTGAAAATAGCTAATGTGGACGACAACCTAATTTGCAGTGGAAGATTATTCCAGATGAAAGCATGTTTGGAGGCAAAAATACTGAGAACGATTAGTTGTGGAGCTAAGGGGTGGTGATATGATCATGGAGGAATTACGAGTGGCATAAGGGCGATCTACCGGAGCGAGAGCGTTAATTCGTGGGAGATTTGGGCTAGAGTTAACGCGAAACAGGAAACAGAGACCGGTTTCGAGTCTTCAAAACCACAGAAGTTTAATGTTTGCTAACTGAAATCTATCCCTATAAGAGAAACTGGATCCAGGAAGTCTACGAGTAAAAACCCTCTGAACTTTTCGAATCTTACTGCGGTCAGAGGCGTTCATCAGCCCAAAGAGGGGACAGCAGTATTCTAGGATAGGAAGAACAAACATGCGGTACATGTTTAACTTTATTTCCGGAAGAAAGAAATTATGCGATAAAAAACCACATATATGTGCAGCCTCTGCAGAAATTCGATCTGCATGAGGCGATAATGCTAGCTTATTTGTGTAACTTAGACTTATGTCTTTTATGGTTGATCGTTCTAAAAGTGTACTATTTTGAAATACGAGGGGTTCTGGAAGCTTGGCGGGGCCAAAACACATGAAACTACTCTTGGATGAAGAAAACTCCATCTGCCAACTAGAGCTCCAACGTGAGAGCATAAGTAGATCAGTGTTGATTTTATCAGAGCGGGGGTTTTGTGAACGCCTCGATAATTATTTACGTCCGAACGAGATCCCGTCTTGAAGACAGGAAGAATAATATATGTCTTCCATGAGTCAGGAAAGAATCCGTTTAAAAGATAAACTGAGAATACATGGCTAAGCAATCGGGGTAAGCTCGGCACTCTCCTAATAACCTCGTTTAGAGCAAGCTCGACGGCGGAACAGTTGAGCAACAGATTTTGCAGAGTTTGTCCCATGCAAGCCGAATCTTAGAGGCTAATTCAAAAATCTCTGCAATCCTTAGATGTACAGATAAAGAACTAGTATATTGATCTTTTAATTGCTTCCTCAATTTCTTTAGTCTCGGCAAAAGAAAGTGGGGGACGGTGGATTCCAAAGTGTAGGCTTTGACAATTTTGGTTGGCACAAATTCCAGGATGTTTTTTGAAACGACTGACATGAAGTCAGAAAGACTTGCTGCATCGTTCATGGATGCTTCCAATCCAATGAGTCCAAAAAGTTGTTAATTAAGCTCATATCTGCGAGGTCAAAAGCATGATAGTTACGAACGGCGCTAGTCTTTTTCAATGAGAAAATCGGTAAGCAACAGTGAATTAATGTATGGTCACTTTGGAAGAGGCCCTGCTTAAAATCAACGAAGAGGGGAGCAATGTCATTTGTGAAAATCAGGTCTAAAATATGCTTGTCTCTCGCTGAAGAACAGACAAGCTGTGACCAATTAGAAAAATTAATGGTATCTAGGAAAGGCTGAAATCTGGGTGGACAAAAAGTTTGAAATCCAGTCAATTTCAGAAAATTAAAATCCCTGAGATTATTTTTAATGTTAAAATTGGACTCCGAAACCAATTTGAAAATTTCACAAAGTTTTGCATCATCATCGGATGATGAATTAGGCGGGTAGTAAATACATCCGAGAATAGCCTTTTGCCAGGGCGACAGGATAATGGATGCGAAGCAGTAATTACCAGAGAATGACGTAACGTCTAGATCAAACGGGAAGTGCTTAAATGAAGCTTTAATATAGAGAAGACAACCACCACCACGCTTACCAGTGCGGTCTTGACGGTAGAGATCGTACTGGTCTATGACAAGCAAAGAGTCGGAAATTAAGGGATGGGTCCAAGATTCAGTTACACATAAAAACATCAGGCATTAACTCGAAAGCAATGGCTCTCAGTTGGGCCATCTTATTTATAACAGATCTAGCATTAAGTAATATGACATCTAGGGTAGTTCGAGTATCCAAACTAGGGTTATCGTTATTAATTTTAAAAAAATTTGGAGGTGGGTAATTAAGTTGGAAGTTATTGTGGCTTGGAGGGTAATTGCCAACTGCGCCATAACGATTGGTATATGGAACGTCATTAACAAAAAGGCTGAGAGGGATATATAAAAGGTGTAGGAATAAAACTTTCCGGTATCGAACCACCATAGGGGTTACGACCGGGATATGCCTGTTGGTAGTTAAAACGGAATGACGGGAAGTTAGATGGAATATAGGGGCTGGTGGGAGAGGGCAAGCAGCTATAAGAATTAAATGCTGGAAAGTCGGGTCTTGTATATCGGTTAACATGGTTAGGGTTATTTGCCTGTTGGAGAGGCTTGCTTAGTTTTTGGAGAGGGCAGTATGCGATTACTGAGACCTGCGCTATCTTGCTTTTGGGTCTGGGTTAGATTTACGTCCTTCGGAAAACCTGCCTTAGGTGATATAATTGAGGGTATAAGATGACCCGTGGGGTTATGGGACGAGCTAGCTTGTGGAGGATTAAATAAGTTAAATTTAGATGATTGCGGATTTTGTATTTGAAGAACGTTATTTATGCGATGTGATTCGGGAAATTTCCCGGAGAGGCCTGGAGAATTGCGTTTAAGAGGGGAAACTGGCAGTCTAAGTGCTTTAGACGGGTTAGACGGTATAAATGCTTTAGACGGGGTCGCAGACATTACAGGCGGGCTGAAAGCACCGGAAATTGCAGTATTCGGCCGCGGGGAGACGAAGTAGAAGGTTGAGTGGAGGGGCTGACCGAACTAGACATCTGAGGAGATGAATTAGCTGGTGCATTGACGTTAGTGGAAATACGACCAGACTTATGAATATTAGGTTGAGAAATTGATGATAAGAAGGACCCATTTCTTCGCTCCATTGGTGTAAGATCTCGACAAAGGAAACATTTTGTCATTTCCAAATAGCGAGAAGTGCGACCTCGTTGAGCAAAGATTGAGTCCACCTCAAACTGTTGAAAACAATTTAACTAGTATAGGAGGATTCTTGCTACGCGAAGAGAGGCGTTTTGCTTCCACTATTTTGTAGTTGAAACCACCCGAGTACAAAAAGTCCATAGCAACGTCAACTGGGCGTCTGTGTATGGGAGCATTTTTTAGGAGAAAATTGTGATAGCGTTTCTGTCTGTCAAAAGCCTCGCTGGCGACCAAGTGAACAAGCGAATCGAGACGCCTGCAATCCTGAGAGGGAACATCAGATATGTTACCATCGAACAGGTTGCCGAGTATAGACAAAATGGATCCAAACTTCATCATGAAGTCGTTGCAGTTCTGTAAAGCGGACAGATCTAGCTGTTTACCTTTAACTATGGGTTGTACATTTGAGTCAATGTTGAAACTGCTAGGTGTATTCAAGCATCGTTTTGGTCCCGAGGCATGTAGTTTACGACGAATTGAGCTTGTTGGTTTCATCTTTCGTCGAAAAATATGAGTAAGATCTACGCAGGATACGCAGGGTAAAATAAATTTATGAAATTTCAACCTAAATTCTATGTTAGCGCTTTATAATTCTACGTTTTCTACGAGGATTTATAGGGATAGCAAGTTGTAGTTGTCTAAAGACTAGAAATTCAAAACTTTATCAACAATTTAAGCCAATAAAGATAGCAGGAAACAAATAAATCCGTTAAAAGTTGAGAACGAGAAATGAGGCTATGTCAGGTGAATAATATGACACTGTATAGTTCAACCTATTGTTAAAGACAAAGACCACAGGTAATTGTATACGATTAAGGGCTAGAAATGCAAAACTTTTATCTACAATTAAGCCAATAACGACAGTATAAACGAAAAAATACGTTCAAAATTTTAGATTTCACTTAGCTTTCGAAAATCGACCTGCGCGCCTTGGCCTTGGTATGATCTTGTCAGGTGAGACATAATATAACAGCAAGACCTACTGTTTCTCATCAACAGGGAGGTGAGAGGAACTCATCGTAGAAAACAGGGTCAAAACGAAGAGGGGAAAATAGAGGTCACCAGATCATCCCTGAGATGGGACCTTGGTGACTGCATAGTCCACCAACAAGGTGGCGAAAACATCAGAACACGCCACAATCATCAACACATCCCAGAGACCATCGTCAGGGTTGCATAATCGGAGGAAAGTATCAAGGTTGTCAAGAGTTGGCGATGATAGTTGAAAAAGAAGGGGACGAAAAAGTGACTGCGAAGATTGACTCTGCAGAGGATAATTAAAACATACTAAGAAACCAATGTAATATCAAGGGAACTGCCTCAAATACCACGAGGACTCTTTTAAAACATCCAAAAGTTGCGAGTTTGGGAAGGAAACAGACAAGAAGGACTTTCTATCTTCCGAAGTTAAAAGGTTGCGTGATTTGGTTTTGACTATCGCTAATGTATACGACAACCTAATTTCGAGTGGAAGATTACTCCAGACGAAAGCATATTTGGAGGCAAAAACAGAATGGTTAGTTGTGGAGCTAAGGGATGGTGAAATGATCATAGAGGGATAACGAGTGGCATAAGGTCGATATACCAGAGTAAGATCATTAATTCTTGGGAGATTTGAATTAGTGTTAACGCGAAACCTGGGCTCACTCACTCATTTCCGTCTCGACGCTCGCCTTAGCTGCTTTCAATTTTACCGACAAGACCGCGCTGAAAAACGTGATAGTTGTTGCCTTCTTTACAGTAAGTCATACTCTGTGCATTTCCCTTTTAGCTGAGCATTTAGCCCTTTTCTAGAAATGTATGCTTTGTTTCAGTCATCCCCCCGCACAATAAAAAAGCGGTAATTGGCTCGGTCTATAATCCTCCGTGTTAGTCTGGCAATAAAAGCCAGCTGTGTGAACTATTGGAAAGAGTTGCAGAGACTCCATTTGATGTCAAATAATTATAGCCCATTGTAATCCGCCAGACTGGCAGGCAAATTCATTGCCGCCAAAACTTCCGAAATTGTTCAATACTATTACCTTTTAAAACTTGTCCCAACTGGTTATTTCAGTGACTAGAAATGACAGCATTTTAGATTCTATTTTTACAAAGGATGTCCACACTTTCTTTATGAATTTCCATCGTGACCTATTCACAAGTGATCACGCACTAATTCACGGTTGTTTTCCAGTCTCTTTTTCTACAAAGCCTGAGGTAAAATGCAATAACATCGACTTTGCTAACACAAACTATGAATTAATAAATAATATCGTTAGCACTCTAGATTGGCATTGCATATTTTCAATCAACGATCCAAACTTTTTCCATGAGCAATTGCAGAGCCTTACCGAAAAAAACCCATGCCATAATCCCGCTTAAGATTTTTAATTAAAATACAGCCGCTTCTACTGTTCCACATTTTCTCCAAAACATAATTAAAAAATCACGAAAGCAACTGAATGATTCGTCTATAAACTCTTTGTCAGTTCACTTAAGGATTGCACAAATATTTGAATTAGCATCGAAAAGTAGGCTAGTGCGAGATAATCGTAGGGAGTCTCGGGCACTAAGTGATGCCAATTCATCCAAATCTGTTGCTCAAATCTTCCATGTTCGGTCATCAGCTAAGCGTCTAATTGTAACTCCACCCTTACTCAACTGTTGCAAAAAATTCGTTACAGAGGATTTGGGGAAATCAGAATTGTTAAATTCGTTTTATGCCAACCCCTTTACCACTGAAACTAGCCTCACTCCCTCAATTCCTCTGCTTTCAAATTCAAATTCACTTCTATTAACCATTAAATTCTCTCCCTCACGTATTCAAAAAGAAATAGCTCACCTTAAAATTCACTTTCGGTTTGAACTGATAACATTCCAAACTCACTTATTAAACAGTTAAGGGATTTTCCACCTTTACTAAGCAAATTATTCTCAGTTTTTCTCGAAAATATTTTCTTCCCCGATTATTGGAAAACTTCTATTATAATACCAGTTTTTAAATCTGGGTGCCGATCTGACATTAATAACTATTTTGCTAAACTCTTCGAAAAACTAATTGCAAAGCAAATCACGGATTTTTGCATAAGTAATCAAATAATTAACTTTTCCCAACATGGCTTTCTACCTGACCGCTCTTGTGAAACCTGCCACATATCTTTTCTAAATTTACTAACCTCTCTTCGTAATTATCATCTATCTGTAGCAGTTATCTATTTTGATCTTAGTAAGGCATTCGATACAGTGCCTCGTAGACGACTTCTAGCTTAACTAGAAGCTATAGGATTTCGTATTCCCCTTACTGACTTTATTAGATTTTACCTAAATGATCGAAAACAAAACGTTTTAGTCGGATCCTCATACTCAAGTGCTACCCCGATTGTAAGTGGTGTCCTTCAAGGTACCGTATTAGGTCCTTTGTTGTTCTTACTGTATATAAATGATATTTCGTCGATAGTTAAACATTCTCAATCTTTTGTTTATGCTGATGACCTCAAATGCGTACATTATTTCTCTAACTCTACGACCGAACGATGCCTAGAACAAATTCATTCGAACTTAGACGCTCTTTCGGCGTACAGCTCCACATGGCTAATGAAGATCTCACCTTCTAAGTGTCGCTACATGAGTTTTGGGCCTGTTAGGCTGCCACAACCTCTTATTTTTGAAGATTGCCCTATGATTGAATGTTCATCTATCAAGGACTTGGACTTAAGCTAAACCAATAAGTTAGATCTTTCACCTCATGTCGATAGAATTACGGCCAAAGATGCTCAGAATTGCGGCTTTATTTATTATAATTTCCGCCTTCCATAAATTGAATTAAGACTTTATCGTATGTTTGTTCTTCCCATTCTTGAATTTTGCTGTCCTTTCTTCGGTTTAATGAACGAATCTAGCCTTTCAAAAAGTGAAAAGGTCCAAAGACATTTCACAAAAAACTTATGTTTCTGACTCTTTCAACTACTTCCTACTCAACAAGATGCCAGCTAACGAAGCTAAAATTTCTTCGGTTCAGGAGACTGGAAGCGGGCTTTTGTCTCCTTTTCCAACTAAATAATAGCTCAACTCTCCCCAAGCTTTCTGTCATTACCCCCGTTAGTCTTCTTTATAACCTTAGAAATTCTGCACTAATTATACCTCCGCCTGCATCCTCCACGTGTAAAAGCTATCGCTTCTTTGCTTCTAGGTATAGCTTTCTTTGGAGTAACTTGCCAATTGAAATCAAGTCGTTTACTGGTCTATCTGCATTCAAGCGAAGACTGCACATTTATCGTAACACTGATTCTATTAACCTTTTTATTTCCCGCGTCTTTTCTGAGCAGCTTTCTCCATAACTCGGAGAAAAGACCATTGGGAATTTAAGTGACTCTCTTTAAACTATATTTACTCTACCTCGAGTCCCCCAGGAACCATGATGTCTCCTTGTATCACCAGTCATCCAAACGATGAATTCATTCGAACGTACACATTCGGTGGTCCACAGTCTAAAAAGCTGCTGTTTCGTTGGATACTAAACATCATCAGAATTCAATTCTGGATCCTAAGATGCTGAGGACTTAAGTTCATTGAAGCATTTTCGTGAGATTTTGTTTCATGCGCCTAAGTGATCAAGAACGCATCATCTCGACGTTTCATTATCTCATTCTGAAATGCTACTGCAGTATTACCCTACTCAACCTAAGCCGTTTTTTACTCCTACCTTCTATTCAAAAATGAAGGCCTATTGAACTCTGCCTCCATTTTTAAGGTACAAGTTGTTTTTCCTACCTATTTTTCTAGTTCACTATTAATTTCAAAACATCGCTAGCTGTTGAGCTAACAGGACAAGTTCTGTCTGCATTATTAAGTATTTGTACATTTTATCTGCACATATTGTCATGAATTAATTTAGTTACTAATGTTTGTTTAAACAGTGCCTTGCCGATGCTAACCAAATAATACTTCTAAATAAATAAAATAAACATTCGATAAAGAGCCTCATAGACAAATTCTAGCTAAACTAGAGGCTATGGGATTTTGTAGTCCCCTGACTGACTTTATTTGATCATACCTATCTAATCGAAAACAAACAGTTTTAGTGGGGTCCTCATCCTCAAGTGCTACCCCGATTGTGAGGGGTGTCCTTCAAGGCACCGTGTTAAGTTATTTATTGTTTTTACTTTACGTAAATGATATTTCATCGATAGGTAAACATTCTAAACCTTTTATTTATGCTTATGACCTTAAATGCGATAGAATAATGATAGAATTGCCGATAGAATTACGGCCAAAGCTGCTCAGATTTGCGGCTTTATTTCTTATCATTTCTACCTTCCTGAAATTAAATTAAGACTTCATAGTATGTTTGTGCTTCCCCTTCTTGAAGTTAGCGGTCCTATTTTTGGCTTAATGAACGAATCTAGGCATTAAAAAATTAAAAATTTTCAAAGACATTTCACAAAAAACTCCTGTATCCGACTCTTTCAAATACTTCCTACTCAACTAAATGCCAGCTGATGAAGCTAAATTTTATTTGGATCAGGAGACTGGGAACAGGCTTTTGTCTCCTTTTTCGACTAAATAATAGCTCAAAACTACCCAAAATATCTGCCATTACCCCCGTAAGCCTTCCTTATAACCTAAGAAATTCTGTACGAATTATACCTCCTCCTACATCCTTCACCTGTAAACGCTCACTATTCTTTGCTTCTACGTATTGCTTTCTTTGGAATAACTTGCCAATTGAAATAAGATCGTTATCTTGTCTATCTGCATTCAAGCAAAGACTACATATTTATCTTAACACTAATTCTATTTACCTTTTTATTTCCCGCGTCTTTTCTGAGCAGCTTTCTCCATAACTCGGAGAAAAGACCATTGGGAATTTAAGTGACTCTCTTTAAACTATATTTACTCTACCTCGAGTCCCCCAGGAACCATGATGTCTCCTTGTATCACCAGTCATCCAAACGATGAATTCATTCGAACGTACACATTCGGTGGTCCACAGTCTAAAAAGCTGCTGTTTCGTTGGATACTAAACATCATCAGAATTCAATTCTGGATCCTAAGATGCTGAGGACTTAAGTTCATTGAAGCATTTTCGTGAGATTTTGTTTCATGCGCCTAAGTGATCAAGAACGCATCATCTCGACGTTTCATTATCTCATTCTGAAATGCTACTGCAGTATTACCCTACTCAACCTAAGCCGTTTTTTACTCCTACCTTCTATTCAAAAATGAAGGCCTATTGAACTCTGCCTCCATTTTTAAGGTACAAGTTGTTTTTCACTACCTATTTTTCTAGTTCACTATTAATTTCAAAACATCGCTAGCTGTTGAGCTAACAGGACAAGTTCTGTCTGCATTATTAAGTATTTGTACATTTTATCTGCACATATTGTCATGAATTAATTTAGTTACTAATGTTTGTTTAGACAGTGCCTTGCCGATGCTAACCAAATAATACTTCTAAATAAATAAAATAAACATTCGATAAAGAGCCTCATAGACAAATCCTAGCTAAACTAGAGGCTATGGGATTTTGTAGTCCCCTGACTGACTTTATTTGATCATACCTATCTAATCGAAAACAAACAGTTTTAGTGGGGTCCTCATCCTCAAGTGCTACCCCGATTGTGAGGGGTGTCCTTCAAGGCACCGTGTTAAGTTATTTATTGTTTTTACTTTACGTAAATGATATTTCATCGATAGGTAAACATTCTAAACCTTTTATTTATGCTTATGACCTTAAATGCGATAGAATAATGATAGAATTGCCGATAGAATTACGGCCAAAGCTGCTCAGATTTGCGGCTTTATTTCTTATCATTTCTACCTTCCTGAAATTAAATTAAGACTTCATAGTATGTTTGTGCTTCCCCTTCTTGAAGTTAGCGGTCCTATTTTTGGCTTAATGAACGAATCTAGGCATTAAAAATTAAAAAAATTTTCAAAGACATTTCACAAAAAAACTCCTGTATCCGACTCTTTCAAATACTTCCTACTCAACTAAATGCCAGCTGATGAAGCTAAAATTTTATTTGGATCAGGAGACTGGGAACAGGCTTTTGTCTCCTTTTTCGACTAAATAATAGCTCAAAATCTCCCCAAAACTATCTGCCATTACCCCCGTTAGCCTTCCTTATAACCTAAGAAATTCTGTACGAATTATACCTCGTCCTACATCCTTCACCTGTAAACGCTCACTATTCTTTGCTTCTACGTATTGCTTTCTTTGGAATAACTTGCCAATTGAAATAAGATCGTTATCTTGTCTATCTGCATTCAAGCAAAGACTACATATTTATCTTAACACTAATTCTATTTACCTTTTTATTTCCCGCGTCTTTTCTGAGCAGCTTTCTCCATAACTCGGAGAAAAGACCATTGGGAATTTAAGTGACCCTCTTTAAACTATATTTACTCTACCTCGAGTCCCCCAGGAACCATGATGTCTCCTTATATCACTAGTCATTTAAAAGATGAAGTCATTCCAACGTACACATTCAGACGTACACAGTCTACAATGCTCCTGTTTCGTTGGATGCTTACCATAATCAGAATTTAATTCTGGATCCTAGGATGCTGAGGCCTCAAGTTCACTGATGCCTTTTCGCGAGATGTTGTTTCATGCGCCTTGGTGATCAGGAATGAGCCATATGGACGTTTCATTATCTCATTCTGAAATGCTTCTGCAGTTTTAGCCTACTCTACATTTTACCTTATTTTCCTAAGCAGTTTTTTCTCATACCCTCTTTTTGAAAATATAGGCCTATTGAACTCTGCCTCCATTTTTAAGGTAGGAGTTTTTTTTCACTGCCTATTTTCTAGTTCACAATTAATTTCGAAAAATCACTAACTGTTGCCCTAACAGGACAAGTTCTGCCTACATTATTAAATATTTGTACATTTTTCTGCACAAATTTTCATAATTTTATTTCTTTACTAATGTTTGCTTTGACAGGGTCTTCTGGGCGCTAACCAAATATAAATTTTAAATTCTAAAACGCAAGCGGAGACCATCTTTGAGTCTTCTAACCCACAGAAATTTAATGTTTGCTACCTGAAATCTAGCCGCTTAAGAGATACTGGATCCAGGAAGCGAAAATAGCCTTCGAGTAAAAACTCTCTCACTCAGGCTTTGCTCAGGTGAAAGTAGATCACAACCACTGAATGCTGCTCATTAAGAAGGGAAGTGAAGAGTTTAAGAAAAGCCAAGTGACACACTTCGCATGATCTTCCAAGTAGAAAACCATATTGCGAGTCGCTAAAAAGCTTATTTTCTAGGTCAAAGTTGAGAATTTGATTAAAAATAATTTTTCGAGAAGTTTTTCTACAGCCGGGGTTTTGTGAGCGCCTCAATAATTATTTAAGTCCGAACGAATCCCGACTTGAAGACAGGAAGAATAATAGATGTGTTCCATGAGTCAGGAAAGAATCCGTTTAGAAGATAAACTGAGAATATATGGCTAAGCAATCGGGAGAAGCTCGGCACTCTCTTGATAACTGTGTTTGGAATACCGTAAGTCCCTGAAGAGTGCGATTTTTTAGATGAATTATTTGCTTACTTATTAATTCTGAGGAGAAATCAATGCTGCTGATAACATTTAACGAGAATGGCTGAAACGTGAGAATTGGTTCAGATTCCATCGTAAGATGATTTGCAAAGAATGCACTAAACAATTCTGCCTTGTCAGAGTCTTCGAGAACGAAGTTGTTATCTTCATTGAGTAATGAAGGAATTTCATAACCGCGTTATGAGGAGGATCGACGAATGGGACAGATTTTGCAGATTTTGGCTCGCTGAGTGCGAAAGATTGCCTCTATCTGTCACGTGCAAGACGAATCTCATAGGCTACTTGGAAAATCCCTGCGATCCTTAGATGCTCTGTTTCGAGATCAAAGTCGACGTAAGCAGTTGATGCCGAATTTCAAACGATGTAGGTCATATAAGTTCGGTTTCTGGGCACGTTTCACTGAATTTGAAAGAGCTCAATATGAGCCACAACCACATTTGCATTAAGAAAATTGTGTCGGCCTTCCCCAAGTTCCGGCGGCTGTCTATTTTATCAAGAGGAACGTCTGATGAACATGATCCAGTAGATACCACCCACAGTGGGACGTTTGGATGTGTATCTGCGAAGTAAAGTTGCTTTACCTTGACGTTTTCGTGGGTTGCTATGATCTGAATTACAAGAGGAAAAGACCTGGAAAATATGCTTCGTTAGCTCTTTCGGTGTGATTTCACCGTGAGAGGAATGAAGAACGCGTTATTTTCCATGAAGTGTGGCAGCTTCTCTAATTTATTTTACGAGGGAAACAAATTTCAGGTAGCCTACTGTACTACGCTGGCTCTGCGGGCGACGTATTCTGAATATCCTGAGGTAATCCAACTGGACGCAACCTACCGGACAAATAGGCAGGGGTGTGCATTGTACTACATTGGGGTAACTGATAAGCACGGGCATGAACAGTCCGCGTGCTATGCGTTTTTACTTCAATACAATGCCCTTAGCAAGCTAAAGGTTGTCAGGAAGTTTAAGGAAATGATAGGGTTTGTGACTGATAACTTACGCACGGCATTTTTAAATAAAATCGTGAGAGATCCTAAGGCCTAGAAATCAGTTTTTCCATAAAATCAAACTTCACTACTTTTCTCTACCTTTCATTCACTGCAAGCTTTTAAGCGCAAGGCGCGCAGTGTATATAAATACGTTAGGGCGGAGCATGCTTTGTACGTGTTCCGAAAGGCTGTTGACGCCCAAACGCTTAGTGCTTTTAATTTACTAATAGATACCATCAGGGAGCATTGTGCACAGCTTTGGCCATACATTGTGGACAACTGGTGGCGTTGCAGACGGCGGTGGGTCCACAATGCCCGATCAAAGTTATTAATGTACGGTAACAACGCCACAAGTAATATAGAAAGCCTAAAAAGTCTTAAGACAGTGCTGCTGGCCGTATATATGCCTGACTGACTGCGTCTATCGCATTGTTCAGTTTATAGACTCGAGGGTGGTAGGTAGACAATGAATAGAAGTGGATGTATATTGTCGCTGCAAGAGAGGTCTGAAGCCTCATTTCATGAGAATGTGCCAAATGCTGACTGAGTACGCCTCAGATGTTCTTCTGAGCCATCTCTCGGTGCATGGCAAGCTCAAGCTTTCGAGTGATACTACCCACACGTGCAATTGTCGGTTCCACAGGAATGGGCAGCTGTCGTGTGCGCATATCCTCAACTTCTTCGAGCATGATGGTGTAGACCTCCATTCAGTTCTGCAAAAGTGCAAATGGATTTCAAGTCTAGGTCTTTGGGATAAGCCATTTAATGACGCGTGTGTTCAACCGGGGGCATTTACGTCATCCCCATCCAACAATCTCGTCAGAAGGGGTGAGAGGCCACTGACTGAGGCTTTTTATTACAAGGTGGACATGAGCCACGTGCAGACTATCGTGGAGAAGTTAATGAGGAGTTGTTACGCGAGGTCGATGCGTCCGCCGACCGAATCATGAGTGCCCTCTCTATTTGTCTACAAAAGTCGTTTGTTGATTCCCCACCACATCCGAGTGAGGGTAAAGTGGAAAGTGATATGAATGCTGAAGTCATCCGTTGTGTGCTAAAGGAGGGGGGTGATGTGTTTGTTGTGCAGTTGGGTCCTAGCCAAGGCTCAACTGTACTACTGCGCAACGACAATTCGCTCCCCAACTTCCGAATTATTTATTTATATATTGCTATTTTACAGGCAAGGTAAAAAGAGCTGACAGTATAGAAACTGCTGATAGTTCTTCCTAGTTGTTTTTTAGGAGAACAAACTAAAGCTCGTTGAATGCTTAAAGTTCGGGAAGGAGAAGGGTTTATACAGGCGCATGATGTAGTCGTTCTCTCGTATGTGCTGAGGATCCGGTATTAGGAACAAATTAAGGTGTGTTTGCAAAGAGTTGCTCTCTGTCGGCTGAAGAATTAGCCAATTGTGGGCTGCAGAGCCGGCCCTATTGTCCTTAGCATGAAGCTTGGCACAGGGTCCAGAGGCCACGAACGCCATCAGAGCGAAGAGAGGTTCCACCGATTCAGCACCAAAAATTCCTGAAAGGTAACCTGAATGTAGAAAAAATGTGACAGCTCCCTTAAACAAAGGAAATCTTTGCTGAATTTTGTTACTTCTGGGTAGCTTATTCCAAATTGTTATGTCCTTTACTGAAAAAAACTAGTGATAGTTAAATGTGTGTGCCAGCCCTGTTAGCACCCGCCTAGTATATCCTTGTCAAGCCCCCGGTGCAGCAATGGGATTCGACGGGGCTGGACAGAGCGGAAGACGTGGCTGGTGGCTAGGCCATGTGCGAAAATCCTCGCATTGATCCGCCCAACACAAGGCGCAATGTGATGCCTCCTAGTTGCTTTGTACCCCAGCTCACATTCACGCTATCGTTTAATTAATTCCATGTGGCTCTGTTCTACTGTTCCACGCCGAAAGGTGGAACATCGCAACCCTTAGGGTCTATGGGAGATATCCCAGTGATTTTTGTCGATGAAAACTCAACGTGGTCACTTTTAACGACCTAACAACCTTACCACAGAAGGCTATCCACCCGTCGTGATGACATATAACACTGGAATTCAATTATAGAACAATTGAAGAACAATCAAAGTAAAAGTGTAATAAAATATGCACAAGGGTGATCACGTTCACTCACTATACAACATCCTCGTCATTGTATTCTACCCGGCCGGTTCCTGAAAAAAATTCTGGTCACATAAGAGGAAGCTAGCCAAGGCGATTGTATATCGCCGCCATGTAAGTTAAATACTCTTTTATTAAATTTGCCTGCTCACTGTTTTGATTTCAGCAACCAAATAACCGAGAAACTGGAGGACCTGCATGCTCCAGATGATACCGCTACCGTGGAGACACGATGGTGTCAACTGCGAAATGTCATCCAGTCCACCGCCCTCGATGTACTCGGACACGCACACCGTCGACACCAGGACTGGTTTGACGACAATGACGCCGACATCAGCAACTTACTCGCGGAGAAGAATAGACTACACAAAGCCTACATGGACCTTCGGACTGACGCCACCAAAGCAGCCTTTTTCAGATGCCGGCGCCGTGTACAACAACGGCTGCGGGAGATGCAGGATGCCTGGATGATCCGAAAGGCTGAGGAAATCCAGGGGTATGCGGACCGCAATGAAATGAAAAACTTTTTCATAGCCATCAAGGCCATCTACGGCCCGTGTATCAAGGGGTCCGCACCGCTGCTCAGCTCTGACGGCACAACACTGCTGACAGAGAAATCGCAAATTCTGAAGCGCTGGGCCGAGCACTTCAGAAGTGTCCTTAATTGCTCATCAGCCATCTCCGATGCTGCCATTGACCGGCTCCCTCAAGTGGACACGAACAATGACCTGGATCTGCCGCCTTCCTACCAGAAACCATCCGGGCCGTGCAGCAGATTTCCAGCGGTAAAGCACCGGGATCCGACGCAATCCCACCGGAAGTCTACAAGCACGGTGGGCCCCGGCTGATGGCAGAACTCACAACACTCTTCCAGGAGATGTGGCGCCAAGGACAAGTTCCTCAGGATTTCAAAGACGCGACCATCGTCCATCTCTACAAACGGAAGGGGAACCGGCAACTCTGTGATAATCACAGAGGCATCTCGTTGCTCAACATCGCCGGGAAGATCTTCGCCCGTATCCTTCTCAATCGTCTGAACGGTCACCTAGAGCAGGGCCTGTTCCCGGAAAGCCAATGTGGCTTCCGCCGACACCGCGGAACAACCGATATGATCTTTGCCGCCCGCCAGCTACAAGAGAAGTGTCAGGAGATGCGAACTCACCTATACACTACCTTCGTGGATCTAACGAAAGCCTTTGACAAGGTGAATCGTGACGGACTGTGGAAAGTCATGCAGAAATTCGGCTGTCCTGAGCGGTTCACGCACATGGTGCGTCAGCTTCATGACGGGATGTCGGCGCGCGTCACTGACAACGGGACGGTATCCGAAGCATTCGCAGTGACCAACGGAGTGAAGCAGGGCTGCGAACTGGCTCCCACCCTCTTCAGTCTCATGTTCTCGGCTATGCTGATGGACGCCTACCGTGATGAGCAGCCTGGTATCCGCATCGCCTACAGAACTGACGGGCACCTTCTCAATTGTCGGCGTATGCAGGCTCCAACGCGCGTGTCTACGACTAAAGTCCATGACTTGCTCTTCGCGGACGACTGCGCCCTTAACACCGTGACGGAGGAGGACATGCAATGGAGCATGGAACTCTTCGCCGAAGGCTGCGCCGATTTCGGATTAACAATCAGTACAGCCAAAACGGTTGTCATGCACCAGCCGCCACCCAGCACGGAATACAATGCTCCTCAAATAAATGTCAACGGTGCTCAACTCAAAAAACGTGGAAACCTTCGCTTATCTAGGAAGCACGATGTCGCGCAACACGAGAATCGATGACGAGGTTGCCCAACGGATCTCCAAAGCTAGTCAGGCCTTCGGCCGGCTGCAGGCCTCCGTGTGGAATTGCCACGGTATTCACCTGAACACCAAACTGAAGATGTACAAGGCCGTCGTCTTGACGACACTCCTTTACGGAGCGGAAACCTGGACCGTCTACTCGAACCAAGCCAGGAAGCTGAATCACTTTCATCTCAGCTGCCTCCGCAGAATACTGAAGCTGAGATGGCAAGACAGGATCCCGGACACGGAAGTCGTGGAGCGGACCCGAATCCTCAGCATCCATGCCATGCTGAGGCAAGTGCAACTGCGATGGAGCGGCCACCTGGTAAGAATAGACGACGAGCGACTACCCAAACGACTTTTCTACGGAGATGTCGCTACGGGTTCTCGCCGGTAGGGAGGTCAAAAACGACGCTACAAGGACACTTTGAAGAAAGCGCTGAAGCAACTGCAAATCAACTCGGCGACCTGGGAGGACCTCGCCCAGGATAGACCGGCATGGAGAAGATCAGTGAAGACTGGTTCAGCAATCTACGAGGCCAACCGGATCGCCGCCGCCAAGGCCAAAAGAGCGGCACGAAAGTCACCAGCGCCCCGGACCAACACCACCAATGCCCAGGCCCTGCCAACATGCCCGCGCTGTCAACGCATCTTCCGCGCGCGAATCGGCCTGGTTTGACATCTTCGGACGCAATGCACCAACAATCCGACAATTCCAATTTCTATGTCAAATTCGGCCAACCCTTCTTCTGACTCTCCCACCCTCACTCCTGGAATCAATTCCATTACTCCCACCATCATAGAGACCACATCCATCTACTCATCGCCTGCTACCCCTACCACCGCAACCACCACCGCCTTCGCCTTCATTACCTTCACCACCACCCCCATCAGCGATGGGGAAACTCTCCTAAGCTGTACTCAATGCGACCGCACATTCACCTCACGCATCGGCCTGGTCGGTCACTTGCGAATATATCGTACAGAGACGGGTGAGTCAGTGCCTGGAACACCATAACACAGCAGAGATCGTCGCCTCCACTGCCCTCACTGTCCTCGCGCATTCACTAATCGCATGGGCCTATTCGGTCACATGCGCATTAATGACAGCGGAATTCACCACAATGCCGACAACACCGATACACCATGCGCACCCTCCGCTCCTGCCATTCGTAGCGTCCCTGACACCCCCACTACCATGAATGACATCGCCCCAGCCTCTACCGATTTCTCCTGCTCACACTGCGCCCGCAACTTCAACTCACGCATCGGCCTGATCGGTCACCTGCGAATCCATCGCACGGAGGCTGGTGAACCAGTGCCTGGGGCTCCGACATACAGTCAATGCGCCCGCCTTCACTGCCCTCACTGCTCCCGCACATTTACACACCGCATGGGCCTATTAGGACACATGCGCCTCCACAACAACCTCCGGTAACCCACCGGAGGCTAAACTACATCAGCGCACACTACCTACACCAATACATCGACAACACCCTAAAAATCACCATTTACCAGAGTATATCACGGTTTCCTAGAAACCGTGGCTGGGAAGTCTGCCAATCTAACGCTTCCACCAGACCACGCCGTCGGCTCAGTGTATGTACTGTGTGTGTCGAGTGGCTAAACAGTGGACTGGGAGTCAGACGGCGATGGCTGCTCCATATCCCCTGAGTTTGTGAATCCTGGTGTGTGCGTTTAGGGGGCCAGGTCGTGCTGTGGCGCGCGAAGACGGGTACGCCGATCCGTCAGCCAATGCGCCCACTCCCACATCAGGCAACTGACCGGCTCGGACAGTAGTCTGACTGTGGGTGTGGGGGAGAGAGTGAGGTCGACAGCTCAGCGCATATTCCTCACTATAAACAATCTGACGCGCTTAAAACTGTCACGTTGTGCTAAAAGCCGTGGCTTGGAAGGTTGCCAAATGACGGGATAACTCGGACCGCGTGGTCAGCCCAATGTGTGTTTTGTGTGGAGTGGCTGACTGGCGGACTGAGAGTCAGGTTGCAATGGCTCCTTCTTAATGTGGCCTTTATGGCACTCCCACTCCGTGGGATCCGAGCCAGGTGTGGTGGCACGCCCAGGGGCGGCTCCGGCTGCGCCAGCCACCTGCGCCCTCTCCCATCTCCGGTCTTCTTGACTCTGTCTTGACACCGGGCTCAGGTGGGGGAAGAGGAGCGCAAGGCTTCTATCACTTAAAACTAATTCACGCGCAAGTCACCATCCCTGCACCACCTGGTGTGGAGCATACGGTGGACCTCGTCGAAATCGACGGTCGAACTGTCATATCGCGTCAAATTATTACCAAAATAGTAAGTAGGAGGCTAAAAGTCTGTAAAATAGAGCTGGACGTCGCTTTTAATGCTCAAATAAAAAATAAAGAAATTTGGATATGGCATGTATAGACAGGTTAACAGCTGATGTATTGACAAAACCAGTATAGTAGACGTTAAATTTATAGTTTACATTCTGCATGAAAAGCAAAAAGCTTAATCTGGCTACTAGGTACGTTACATTTAATTTATTACACGTATTTACCATGTCTTCCGATTGAGGAAGTATGAGGTTCATGCCAGTGAAAGATTCCTCCAGGGGAAACTAGATGAATTTCTCGAAATAATTCAATGCAAAATGTTTTACTAACTCAGCCCTGCAACAGCGTTTAGTTCGGCCACCATCACGGTCTCTGGCTCCATAAAACCATTCAGACTGTTTTCAGAACACTCTCATCATTGCAGGTACCATAATGAGCGTCTCGGCCAATGACCTCTATATATGTCAAAATAAGAAGTTAGATCTACCACTGACGACGGCGGATAACGGGCTACCTATGAAAGACCGTTTGCTCGTCTAACCAACACAACAGAAGTTGAAACATATCGCTTGTCCAAGCATGGCCGTCAGAATATTTTGCCGAACTCCTTGCTCCTTCTACCGATTACGGACAGATATTTCATCTATAAGCCATGTAGAATTGCTGCGCATGCTAACCTACCGTTTATTGTTCAATGTCGGTTTTGGCGCTAAACTCTGCAATGAAATCATCATTAGCCTTCTTCGTGCACAGGGACATAGAGAGGACTGGTAGCTGTACTTGATTTCCAGCGGACATCACCTTGTTTTCGGCCATCCTAGCCATCATCCGTCCTATTGAGGTCCCCAGTTTGAGTACTTCTCCAGTTAAGTAGTCCAATTTTTTTCCTAGCTTAATATAATTGAAAATTATGAAAAAATTTACCGTAGTATAACACACTTCTTCTGCACTTGCAAGCAGCATTCATGTGGTGTATTATACTGATGGTGCATGGGTAGTCTAAAGTTTCTTAAGTTTAAATTACATAACAGCGAATTACTGATATGGTCCAGCCTGTGTTGGTTACTTGTTTGAGCTGTACGTGAAGGAGAGACCAGGCAAACTTTCTTCAAATCTATGTCTACAAATGTGTTTTAACATAATGTTACTGTAGTGTGGTCGTCCTCATCAGAGGCGGATATCTAAATAAATAAGGATTTAAGTAGAAAACATCCCTATTTTCATCCAAAATACCACTCCAAGTGCACGTAGCTCCCGGTGGAAAGGGGCTTGCTAATGCTCGTTCTAGGCGTTTGCAAAAGCGTCCGTGGATCCTTGGGACCTCCGCGTGGTATGACCAAAGCATCTGGAAAACTAGCTTTAACGTGGAGTGAGACAGTTGTGCCTTCAAGCAGAATTCCCTCAAGTCTGTCAAAAAACGGTTCCCACCAAATCGGTGCCGGCCTTCGTCGACCTCAACGTTGCCAACACCTCCTAATCATCTACGTACAAAATGCCTACCCATGGAGGCCTCTGGGGCTAAGCTTGGGCATTTGCCGTTGGGGAAATTCTTCTTTCCCAACGGACGACGTAGACGGGACAGATGGATCTTCAGTGGCGGCCTTATATACCCTCTTTACTCGTCTATTCAAATTGTAAATCATGTTTTGTTGACATCCCTAGTAGTTTCGCTTCATATTTACTTCGAAAGCAGTAAAAAAATCTACATATAACTGATATTTCTGCATATTCAAGAACCAGTTGGTCAGTAGATACGTTTTTTCAGAACCGGGCGGGAGCGCCCGCTCCCTATGTTCAGTGGCCCGTAAACCACTGGACAACTAAGCCACCCTCCCTAAAAACAATCAGCTTGCCCACTTCAACTGTTCGTTTTACATGCCAGATCCTTGCTCAATAAAATGCCCCTGCTTCAGAGTCTGGTCTTCGTTCGCTGTCCAGATATTATTATATTAACTGAAACATGGGCAACACCTTCCGTAGCCAACTCCGAATTCTCTCTTCTAGATTATAATTGTATTTCAAAATGATCTCCAGGATAACCGTGGTGGAGGAAGCTGTATCTATGTAAAGCAAGCACTGGCATTTAAGCCCTCAGACTACTTGCAATTAACCGTGGTGGAAGAGAGATTTTGGCTTCGAATTACCTAAAAAATAAGAACTCTTTACTCGTTGGTTGTGTCGATCGCCCACCCAATACCATTGAGGATTACAATCTTTGTCTCTCACAGAAATTTCACACCGTGGCTGACTTAAATTTTAAGTATTGTTTGATTGCAGGTGATTTTAACCTTCCTGAAGTTCAATGGTTTCCATTTTTCGGCTCAATAAAATTCGAGGACTTACTCGAGGCCGAAGATATTGGCATGTGGAATCAGGTTGGCAATTTCCCTATCCGAGGATAAATCATACTTGATCTAATCATCTGAGGAGGCTGCCTGCCTTTGCCAGTGTCACCTTCAGGTCCACTAGGGCGTTCAGACCACGAAATCGTTGTTTCTACACCCCAATTTAAAACTGATGAAACGATTTCCAAAAAATATAGCTTTCTCTTTGATTTTCAATCAGCGCTTTGCACAGAATTATTGATATATCTTACTTCCCACGACTGTTCTGATTTCATTATATGTCAGGACGTGAGCACCTGTAGCGGTATGCTGAACGTAGATTCGGATCAACTTATTTTTGGTTTTGTTCCCCGTACGAAATAAATTAATGTCAAGGATGAGGTTTATCTCTTTCCATCTTTTTGCCGCAGGTTATGTTAAATCTCTCATCAATTACATTCGCAAAACAAACTTTCCATTCTGCTCTTGATTCGACATATCTCTGAGAAGGCATCTAGGCTGTCTGAAGAAAAGCGGCTAGCCGATGAGGTCAAATTGGTTGTAAACCGTTCGTTAAATGTCGGGAAACATTTTTCCTGCGCAGTAGGAACCCAACGAAAAACACGACAGCTCATCCTTCGACACGCCCTTAGAAATCCGATAGTTGATGACAAGTTGATGGCTGATAGTTTTAACGTTTTGTTGTCCAGAAAATTGATTGAAAATTCAACCGTTTGCCTTACGACCATCCGGGGCCGGACTGATGCCGTCCTCAAAACCATGACTTTTACCCTTTGGCACTAAACCGAAGCGATTTGACGTTTTCGTCAATCTCATAGTCCTGGACCAGATGGCGTCCCGGTCAGTATTCTAAAGGTGGGTGCTAATTATATTTTTCCGACCCTTCTGTGAAAGATATTTAATTTAGCTCTGGAAAGTGAAACCTTTCTCAGCGCGTGGAAGGAAACACGGCCAATTTACGTCATTTGGCATTTTTTCGGCCAATCAACACTTTCCGCAGCTTCGAAAATATTGATGACGTTGATCAAAGAGAAGATGATGAATCACTTAACCGGGATTAACCTACTGAGTGCAGCCGAGCATGGGTTCCTCAAACAAGGCCCTGTGTCACTTGTCAGCTCCCTTTCTTTGATCACGTTCTGCAATCAAGGGACAATGGTTTTACACTTTATATAGTCTATTTCGATTTCACTAAGGCTTTTGATCATGCTAACCATGCCACCTTCCCCTGAAACTTTCCTCTTTCGGTATATCTGTAATTTTCTGAACTTGATATCTTTTTACCTGGGCTCTTGCACACAAAATGTTAAGATCTACAATGTTATATCTAACCACGCATGAGTGAGGAGTGGAGTTATTCAGAGTAGTGTGCTTGACCCGCTCTTATTTTGTCTTTCTGTCAATGAAGCACGAAACAGCAACGCCTGCACAAAATCTGCCGAAAGGATGTTAGGAGATACCATCTGAGATCGATTTGAAGCTTCTAACTCGAACTCTTGCAAATTTTTCATTAGTCGACAGGAGTTGTGGTTGAGAGTTATGTCTTGACACTCCTCTGGTCAGTATACATGTAACCGACTGCCTTTGGCCGGTCTTGTGATGTTGCCATGTTTTCCGATGATATCCGGTTATAGAACGTTATTGTTAGTGAAATTGCCGAAGAAGGTCTGCAGGCAAACCTGATCCGACTAGTGCAATCACCAAATGACAGGCTTTGACCAATTAATGTGAACACTTATGGCATTGTCTGTGTGAGCCTAATCAGATCCCCGAACCGCATGTTTGATTATCCGAATGACATGCCATTGCAAGAAGTGCACGCAGAGCGCTAGGCAGTGTGGATATGCAAATTATATCTTCTATGTATCGTCTTCCCCAAGAACTTCGGTGCATTCATAACGCATCCCTCAGTAAAATGATTGTCAAACAATTGGAGCATATTTGCGCACTCATTCTATGCCACCTCCGTATCGTTTGTGGATAACCATCATTATAATTAAAATATGAATACTAAGCTGTGCAGGCCTCAGATTTATCGTCGATTCTCATGCGAAATAGCACCCCCTGAGCGCATCATGTTGACTTTTCTTAATCAATTGCCGGATCTTCCATTATCCTTTTATATTACGCCCAGAAGCAACCTACCATGCTGCTTCATATCCCTTCGCGGAGCAGTTTTGTTTCTCTTACACCACTTTCGTTTAAAAAAAGATCTTTGCAGCCGTTTTTCGTCCCTTCTTGATTTCGACCATCAGTTGAAAATATTGACGACGCCTGGGGTTCCCTCAGTTTTCGCGGTTCTCCTCTTTCTGGAACCTTTGCAAACTGCTACAACCTCTTCAACCATCGCATCTGCCGCGCGTTGGGTGATAGTGCTTGCAGCCCTAACCTTCTCCCAGGTGTCAACCATACACGGACTGTTGAAGATTGTTTCGGGTCCCTTTGTTAGTGGTCTGAGAAATCAAAAACGACAGTATCATGATCGTTTCTTTGGCCTTTTGATCGTGACCTTCACGATCTCTACGGTCCTTTACTCGTTCGACCCTAAGCGTACTCATGATGCCCGCGAAGGTTCTTTTGTCTAGTATCCCTGATGGTTACGCTTATACCTAGTCAATATGCATTTTGATCACACCTACTGTGGTGAAAAGAAGCCTCTGTCGTTACATGATTTCTCCCACAATTAGGAGCGTTTTGATTACTCATATGCTCTCATCAGCATATCGTTCCTACATCATTCGTATGTTTTTCTCGCAGGAGTAACAGTTTTTTCTCGTTACAAACCCCACAAATGCCATTCCATATATAAATTTTCAATAAAAATGCCCAAGGAGTTTTTTTAATTGTATACTTTTTTATTTATTTTTCGACCACACTGATTTGTGTCATTTTACATACACGATAGTTCTTCTTTCCCACAGAGTGGTCGACGCTTGGAATGCTCCGCCTGTCAACGTCTCTATTTCGCCTCTGCACATTCTTTTGCATAATGCTGGCTCATTATAACAGTATGTAACGTAATATTCTTTGACCGATTCGTTTCTACGCTTTATGTAAGCAATGCATTATTACCAAAATATATCTTTTTTGCAGCAATTTCTTACTGTCGCTAACTCAATACACCTGCAAACATTCACCTTCGCTTAAAGCATCATCGGAGAGTTTACAGGCAAATAAAAGCAAAACAGATTACACTCGTGCAGAGACATCCGCTGGCATATATTGATAAGAAATTCCTAGGCAAAACATACGGATCATTCTTTCGATCTCACTCAGCGTATGCCGTGTAAAACTGGCGTTCTTATGAACTTCCAGAACGAGTGCCGGCAAGAACTATGAAAAATATTGGTCACTTAGCTTACGATGCAAGACCGCCTTAAAACAATTTGGCTTATTTAAATTGCTGGCAAACTTGCGAAAATTTCATTCAGACCTGCCGGATTCTTAGAGTGCGTGAGTGTGCCATAGGGTTCGAGGACTACGTAAACTTTATTAGGAAGGACCGTATCTGTGATGATCCCTTTAAACTGCAGAAAAGGTGGGCCCTTTACGGGCTTCCGAGGAAACGTCTACTTTCAGAGAGTCTTTGGAGCCCAGAACGGACACTGTAGTGCGGGAGCGCTTTCAAACATTGTTTTAACACCCGAATGCCCACAATTTGCTCGTTTTGCAAAATCACTACAGTATGGATAAAAAGGATTGCGTCAGTATACGCAGTCGACATTCTACTCATAAAAACATTGCGTACAACAATAGGGAACTCAAGGATGAAAATCCACTCCGTAAATAGAGTGACTGAAGGTAAAAGATTGAAGTTCGGAAACGCATCAAGTTAATTCGGTCTCTTGTCAGCATATGCAATATAGACCAAAGTTGGAAAACAGACAGCTGTGTAACACCGATTGTCGTGCTCCGCAGCTCGGTTGATAATTTCAGATTGAGTGAATGGCTTTCTTGTCCAAAACGTTTAGTGAACGTTCGGTCACTCTATTTGTGACTATCCGGGTTTGGACCGGTGCCGTCCTCGAAACCATAACTTTTACCCTGTGGGACGTGACCGTAGCCATTCCTCGTTTTCTTTAATCTCCATAGTCCAGAACCAGAAGGCGTCCTGGTCTGCGTTCTAAAGGCTGATGCAAATGATATGTTTCCATCCCTTCTGTGTAAGATATTTAATCTTGCTCTTGAATGTGAAACCTTTCCTATTTTATGGAAGGAATCGCACAGTCTGCCGATACCATAACACAGACGATCTACGCCATTTGACGACATCAGACAAATAAAAAACACTTCGCGCAGCCTCGAAGATTTTGGATACCTTAAGCAAAGACAGGATGATGTGTCACCTTACAGACAGCAAAGTACTTAATGCGGCTCCGCATGGGTTCATCGTATAAATATCTTGTGACACCTGCCAACTCTCTTTATTTGATCATGTGGTACAATCTTGAGACAGCGATTTTGCACTTTACATTGTTCATTTTGTTTTCACTAAGGCTTTTGATCATGTTGACCATGGTCTCCTCCTGCTGAAAATTGCCTCCTTCGGCATAAGTAACAAGCATCTGAACTTAATATCCTCCTATTTGGATGTTCGCAAACAACGAGGTAAGATTTCCGATGTTATCTCCAACCCCACAAATGTGAGGAGTGTAGGTATTCAGGGTAGCTTGCTTAGCCCGCTCTTATGTTCCCTTTTTGTCAGCGATATTCCTGATTGTTTTCAATGTGGTTGGCTCTTTATATACGCTGACCACTTAATATTTGCCTATCAATATAAACATACAGATCGCAACATCATACTTGAGCTCATGAAAAAGGATCTTCAAGCCTTTGCTCAGCAGTGTTGCACATGACGCCCTTCTCTTTCTTTGCACAAATGGTCCATTATGGTTGATTGCGATGATTATCAGCCCCAGCTTAGCATAGACAGTCATGACCTAAATGTGCCCTGAGTTATTAAGGATCTGGGCATATCATATTCCAGTGGTCTTAATCTGTCAGAGTACTGCGCCCTGATTGTCTTAAAAGCAAGCCGAACTACTGGGTTTCTTCTCAGAAACTTTAAAACCATCAATATTAGAACCGTCCTTTATAAACTTTATGTTAGACGTAATCTGTAATACTGTTCAGTTCTATTTAGCCTTCTGCACGCTAGTGAACGGAAGAAGATAGATTCGGTTCAGCATTTCTTTACTTAAAGGGTTTTCTCTTCATAACACCGTAATCTGTCCTACCTAAAACTCTGTGAGCTCAAAAACCTCAACCATTGTGGCTTCGCAGAATAAAGAAGGGACTATTTTTACAGTTTAAACTTTTAAACAGTCGCACCTTTACTCCCCTTACTACTCTGAGGCAGTTCGAACACTCTCGGCGCACCAGTTATCAAGATATCTTTTTATTTCTTCCTCTGGCACGCCAGTCTTTTTCCGTAAACGCCATAGCAAGCTGGAATAAGCTACCCAGAAGTACCAAAATTCAACAAAGCTATCCTTTGTTTAAGAGAGCTGTCACTATTTTTCTACATTCAGAACACCTTTCACAAATTTTGGGTGCTAACTCGGTGGAAGCTCTCTTCCACTCTGAGGGTGTGTGCGGACTCTGAACACAGTACCAGGCTTCATGCTGAGGGCGATGGTGCTGGCTCTGCAGCCCGTAATCGGCTAATTCCTCAGTTGACAGTGAGCAAGCGTTCGCCGACTCACTGTTATCTGGTGCAGTATACCGGATGCATAAAACTGAACTAAGAACGACTACACCATGCACCTGTGTCAACCATTACCTGTCCGCAATTTTAATAACTCAACGAGCTGAAGTTTTTTTTCTTGAAAAACACTAGAAAGAACGATCAGGGTTTTTTTCCATCGTCAGCTCAATCCTCTACTGTAAATCTCTGTTGACCTTGCTTGTAAACAGGCAATAAATAAGTAAATTGCTTTTTGCTATTTGTGAATTCAGTAGCGTACATTTTATGTAAAAGCTTTGATGTGGGACGTCCGTAAAGCCCGAGCAAATCGATAATACTAAATCTAATTTTAAGTTATTTATACAAGCCCTATCCAGACCCCGAAATCGGTCGAGTGATTTGCATACATGGATGTTCCTGGCAAAGATAAAGTTGCAAATTCTGTACTGCATGAATTGAATAGAAAAATTGTGCAATGACAGGCTTCATTAAAACTTTCATTGTCTTCCAAAAAGACTATTCACACTTATTAGTCGAAAGCAGATTTCACATTCTCTTGAAAAAACATTGATTTGGAAAGCAATGACTGCAATTGTTTAAAATGTACCTTATTCCTTTTTTGCAGGATTGAACGTAACAATTCTTACTTTGTACCAGAGTATCGTGAGCTAGGTCAGCTTGTGTCTGTAAAACAGCCTAATAAGGATTTAAATTGAAACGATTATTCAAGCCATAATAGCTCCACTGCATTCGGTTAAACTGAATGTAACCTTACGTGATCCCTTTCTACTTGCAGTTCATAGGATTTCCCGTTTCCTTTGGTAATAGCTTTCGCACTTACTTTTATCCATAATTAAATGCACTAGTTATAGAAGGAATTTGTTTGAGCGGCTTTAAGTTAGTGTGAATGCGGATCCTGGTTGGAAGTGGTGTAACCTCATGTCGGATAACTGATAGTCCGGGCCTGTTTCCTCGCAACTGCTAACTCCCATTCCACAACACTCGCCAAAACTCGTTTTTCTTGCTGTCTACGTCACTGTCTTCCATGACCTTCACCTGCAGTTGTTCAGAGCGCTGCGCACCCCATCGGTTGGTTGATTCTCATGCTGATCTCACTTCCCATCCAGATGGATTACCTCCTTGTTGCAAATCATTCCTTTCTCGTTGTTCAACTATTTCTCCGGATCTGATATCCATTTCCAGTATAGCTATCTTTTGAACCTGCTGAAGTCATCTTTCTCTCGTTCAACCGGACGATTGCGGCAGATTGTCTAATGAATCTGTGCAGACTAGTCTGATCCAGGAGTTATCCCTTCTGAATTACCCTGTGTGGTCCCTCGTCCACATTCTCAGTCGTTACAAGGCTTTCGCTTCTTAATATCACGTATTCACGTTTGATACATTCTACAATATCAGTATGTATTGCACATTAGACTAGATAGGCCCCTGAAATTGTATTTAGAGAAGTAAATTACAATCTGGTTTGAGTTATCAAGATCAAATAGCAAAAATATTTAATAAAAATGACTGGGTCAATCAGACATAATACATTTAGCCGGGAATCTGATGAAAATGTAACCAACATCCAAACGCAAACTTAACGGTTTTACTTATTAGGTCAGTGTGATTAAAGGAAACTGTTTTTCTCACAGAACAAATAGTTTGTGGATCCCTGCATTCATAAAAATAGGATATTTTGAGTTTTACAGTCAAAAAACAGAAAATCACTTACAAGGCAATAACTTTGGGAAGACAAACCTGCTCATAATAGTACCGTATTTAAATTTACTATTCAAGTCGTAATTTTGTAGTTGGTAGCAGTAAGTTGGAATGTCACCGTGTGGCAACTTCTGCTTTGGCAACCTGTTGATATTGAAAGTACAACCAGAATATCATAGTTCTGGTCAGCTACTAAAAGTGGTTCCTAAAACTGTACTTATGCATGTTCCCATTTAATTTATCAATCCTTGTCACGTGTGTCCATTGCTAAATGACGGAAGTTTTGCCTTTTTCAAAATAGTTTAATCTATTTTAAGTTGATGTCTACGTATACGCATATTTTCATATTCGCTATTCACTCAATGTAATTTAGTCTCAATTATCTACGGTAAAGTGTTCTGGTGGTCTGAAATTTTGTGAACTTTGATATACACCCCTTTTATTTCCGGGTGAAGGTCGTTCAAACACTTGGGGATTTATGAAAAGGATGCTTACAGAGGTCGTTATTTATATTGACCGAAGTCTCTTAGATATGTGCTGCCCGGAAATATGCTTCCGAGGACTCAACTTTATGAATAACTGCATAGGCTGATCTTCAACCGACCTTCTTCGATAGTTGCTTGCATCACAGTCATACCTATGTTTTAGAGGATTAGATAACAGGGTTACAAACGACAGAAGAATATTGGTATCACTCAGCTGCAGGCATGGTGAATCCAGAAGAAGAGTAACATGCTGGAGCTGCTTTGCCCCAATTAACCGTCGAGCCTCTTGGAAAACGATAAAATACTTCTTATGCTCTGCTGTAACATTGTTATTTATGTCCTCTATTTCCATATATAACCTCACATGGCTCCATTTGTTCTTCTCAGATAGTTGTGCTTACTGAAAACTATGTTGTCATGGTGCTGCCCATGCGTTATAGGTTTGTGCAGACTGATTTATTGGCAACTTCAACATCTTAAGCGAGCATTATCCGCCTATGCACCAAGCCCATTTTGCTGACAAAATCTGTCATTAGATGATTAGAATACCCTAGATGACACGTAATCCTTCCTTTTATTTATTTAATTGAAATGAATTACTGTTAAATGGACCAATAAACAGTGCCATATGCGTCTAGTATGTGAGAATTTGTCAGGTGGAGGACGGCCTCTGCCACCCAAAAGAGACACTTGGTGTTCATTTTAAGCCTCCCCTTGTCATCTTTACAAAGTTGCACTGTAAATCGCACTGCATGTTTATTTTTTGCGTTATCTACAAATTCAAAGTAGTACAGTTTGCTACTTTTTTATTATATTTTTGTTTTCATTCATGTTCAATAAACACCAGCTCCGGAAATAATCCAAAACAATATTAGCATAACCGCCGAAAACCCCAATAACTGCTACTAAACTAAATCAGTAGAAATTATTGTCAAGATGAAAATAAGCTGGTAATTAGACGCACGAATTTCGTACTTAAAGGTGAGTCTGCGTTGTTATTACCCTAAGACAAAACACTTAAAGTAAAATATGTTCAAAAATCTATTTCCCAGAACCCCTGTCTGTGAATACTTGTGAAGTGTCGGGTGTAAACTCTGAATTTATCAATTTATTGAGCAGTATATGGTCGCTTGGAGCGATGTGTGTGTGCGTGATATTACACACATAACGTCATCACGAAGGTTCGTCTACATGCAAAATGCCAGTCAGCGAATGCTTATATGATGCCAAAAAAGACGCGCAAACATTTCTTGGCTTACTGACCTTCCTGTCATGCCTTTGTGCCCAAATTTGATACGTTAAAAACTCAGGCCTATAGGTGAGCGTAAAAATATATGCACTCGCCTCGGTAGGGTCCGCTGCTTGTAAAAGTACACCTCAATAGGGCACTGCCTGCATTCCTTGCTTCAACGTAGAGGTCTATGGATATGGCGTATCAAATGTGACACCAGGCTACTTGCTTTGTTTTAATTATTGTTTCATTACCGCGAGAAGTCTGTTCATTGAGAGATGCAGGACATTATGAAATTTCTTTCGTTAGGTTTGCTGCAATTTATTCACATATTACCGACAGAATCTTCAAAAACGGTTTCACATACCATCATTTCGTATTTCCTTTCACTGGCCTCGTTAAGGGGTATAAGCAAGCACATTTTGTTAGGAGGGCTCGTGGGTAGCTAGTAAGCTTGTTTGCTTTACCTAAAAGGCTAAAATATTTCAATGACTTTGACCTGCAGAATGTTCCAGCGTACTTTGGTCCATTCACAGCGCTCCTTCACACAACACCATTCGCGTAAAGTGGAGTTGCTGTTGTGTAAGTCGAAGATTTTTCCCTTTAGCACTGTTTGCGAAAATGTGGCCTATTGAATCTTCGATGTTACCATATCTGGGAGCTAACATATCCATGTTTTACGAAACTTAGTTTTCTATTGAATTACAGTTATATTTATAACTGTTGCCTCTTAATACTGGTGAAATAGGCGAAAAGATACACAACTATTAAGACTGAGATGTTGAATGAGGTCCTTCCTGTCAACTTTGTTCGTCTTTTACTCTGGACGGTGGACTGATGCCTGGTAGCAGGAAGAGAGTGAGATCTACTTTTGGGAACGCTGCCCTAACTGCATGCAGCGCAGAATCCACGTCACAAACAAACCGATGCGCATTTAAACCATCGTGGCTTGTGAAAAGCCATGGTATTGGAAACTGCCAACTGACGGAATAATTCGTTCACTTTCTCAGGACAAGAAGTCTGGCTGAAATGGCAACTTCTTTCTGTGGTTTCTATGCCATTCTCATTGACATGTAATCCGAGCGGCCCTTTTTTATATGAAAATCCGGCCCATCGCATGCGTAGCACGGTTTCCACTCATGCCTCCGGTCTTCTTGACTCTCTATCTCTCTCCCTCTCTCTTCTCATCGGCAAGGCACCATTGCTGCCTTCCCCATGCTGTGGGAAATGCGGTTTTCATCACCATTCGCAACCATCAAACTGTCGTCATATTAATCTAGAAATGCGGAAGTAAGGGATATGTTTGAGTCTTGGCAGATAAAATAAAAGAATGTAATAAGGCACGGTCAACTTGGCTAAACGGAAAGAAATATAACCGCAACAAGGGGATATAACATGTTTCTCAGAAGAAGACGAGACGGATATTTCTCCAGCCCCAGTCCAAACTAAGTACTCTATTGAAGGAACTCTCCGAAAATAACAGCTGTTATTGGCTCGTATCTACTTTCTGTGATGGGAGGTGTCACTGAGTAGATGAATCCCTTGCATTTTTTCATGCAACAGCAAAAAAATAGACAAAACCTGTGCCTCGGTTTTTAGCTAGGACCAGTAGGGGAGTTGGATAAATCACTTAACACTTTTCTATTGCTGACTGCCTCAAGACGGAATGTGAACATTACGCACTGATGGATTTTAGCGCATATGCTTGATTCAACTTTTGAATCCAACCTACAAAGGGTTCGTTTCGAGGAATTAACCAATTTCACAAATTAGTTTCTTAGGAAATTAAAAGGGTACAACTTTTGATAAACTTCCTCGTAATCGACAGCACAAAGAGTCTGTAGCTAATGTTAGGGCTTTGGATTTCTAAACAAAAGGTCCCTGGTTCGAACCTAAGGTTTCGCAACATCTTAAGATGGATATGCTTGGCTAATGACGGCTTACAAGCCAGAACTGACCGTTCCAGTCCCCTTTGCGATTGAAAGTGTTAAATGTCTGCTTATATATATATATATATATATTGGTGAGTGGTCAGCAGTGGGTTATGGGATTTCCTCGTCCCGCTGTGCCTTGGGCTCAAAATAGAATCCCGTCAGCAGCCACATAGCGTCTAGCATTATAGGAAGGATAACCTTACCGACAAAGACAAGGGAGACTGGAGGGTCAATTTCCGCCTCATTTATCCCTCACCATCCAATGATATGCAACTTTGGATGTTGCATCTCTGAGGCTCAAAACCATGACATGTTGATTAGAAGTTAAAAGTCATAACCTTGAGCTATGGGTTCATTTTCCTGTTGGTTGCGATCCGGCATATTAAAAATGGTAGAGATGCTGGATTTGGCTGGTTGATGACAGTAAATAAACCAGAAACGTTTCTTGCAGTCCGTTTTTTCTTTGTGCCTAATGTTATTTTGCCTTGCGGAAAATAAATTTTTACCCGTGAGTTTTCAAGCTGGTGACATTACTTTGTCATAAAAATGGACATTGAGAAAGAGATAGTCGCATTAGGTATTTTGTGGACATAGCAGGTAGATTAAATGGACAGGCATCCACAGGAGCCGAATAGATACAGCGCTGTGGTAGGTACGAAAACGGATAGGGTTACGGTTACGCTTTGAGGTGTTGAAAAGTGGAAGTGGCGGATCAGCGAGATTCCACTCACTGGGCACAGACTATAATGGTTTTGGTTTTACGATGGATGTAGGCTTTCGCAATCAGCCTCCAGGTAAGCATAATGTTTTATGTTGGCCATACTTATCACATCAGCGTTGTCTCACTAAGTGCGGTGTTGACATTTAAGGGCATGCGCAAAGCGGCCGAAATATCGACTCAGAGGTTAATTGCATGCTAGGTAGGTGGTAAAATGTCTCCAACATCAATGACATATTAGATATGAGGCCTTGTGGCAGAACTCGAAACCTGCCCAGCGGAAATGTTTTCATTTTTGCTGAGGTGTATTTTTTCATTTCGCAATGACGAAGACCTCAAGCGAGCAGTTTAAACCTCGGAAAGATGCAACTTAAAGCATAAACGACTCCCACATTTGCTTAACCTATAACAGTACATGAGCACCAAATATCTTCCAGCAATCTGAGGGTACCGATACAGACATGCTTGAATTGATTTATTGATATTTTAGAGTCATTTCCCTTTCGCCCTGATATTCAGAGACCCGATCAATATATGGGGCTAGAAAGGACAACAGTTCAACTGTCACAATCGACCACGTCCTCCGAGTGCCCATGGACTGGGCGCAACTCCGACGACTTGCCTATGAATAAGTTGATCGTAAAGAAAACTCACTACTCATCTACCTCACGCTTTATCCCCTCTCACCATGGCCATTGGCTATACACTGTCACGAATACCATAGATGGACTGCTGTGGAGTGGATGACAATGCAAAACAGCCCACCTACGCGTGTCACCCACCACATGGACTCCGCAAAATTTACCAAGCTTTCGCATTGACGGCTCGGCCCTGAGGAGGACCAGACAACTTCGTCAGTTGACAAGCTTCCTTAGCTCGTCACAACTTGCCATGATAATGAATCTCTCACTGTCGACCTTGCTCACTCCTTCCTCTCCCAAGTACCAGTCGGCTGTCCGAGCCTGAACGCCGTGACCGACGTGGCCTGGAAGCCACAAATGCATTTAGGGCAGTTGTTGTGTGATTGAGCGAAAGCATTGCGCACGTTTCATGCATCAGTCTGACTCCGGTTTTCATTCAGCGCGTTTGCATTACGGTCCATTGTGATGCCCACGGCGTCTGAAATACAAACATATGCACAGCCCTTGCAAATGCTTTATAGACTAGGTCTGCCAGATGGGTAACAACCACTTCCTTGAGCCAAAATGTATTAGTATCACTGGCGATGAGGACAGGCTATTTATTATCACAGGCATTGGCACACATTGATCATTTCTATCGAAAACGAAGATGCATCAGCATGACGATGCCATATTTTAAAATTTTTGGTTCATTTTTTCCTTTAGTCACCTGGGTTACCTGTGATTTCTGATAATACTTATGTGCGAAGGAAAAGTTAGTTTCTAAATGCGGGTCTAACATTTCAAGGAAAACTGTGACTCCAACGTTTTGATAAATCCAGACGTCCAGATTTGAATCGAAATGGGACACGGGACGACTTCGTTGGGCCACTGAATAAGCCTAACTTGTGGCTACTCTGTGTATGTGGCATATTTCCTGTCATTTTAAAGATTCGTTGGAAGCGCTCCAAAATATTTTTACCTCAACACTTCCCGGTATTGCATCTAGACCTGAAGAAATTTTTAAAAATGTGTACAGCAAGGGAAGAACACTACATTGCACACCGTAGTTTGCCGCAAAGTAGCTTTTTTCCGAATTCGATATGCATTGGGTTTAAAACGGTCCCATCTATCACATGCGATAATGTTAACAGCCAACTAAATCGAGCAAAAAGGGCAACTTTTGGCTATTAACATTGCGAATTCACCTGAAAGAGTACCGAGGAAGCACCAAGCACAAGTGATGCATGAACTGACGGCTGAGTTGCACCACTGGCTAGATTATCCGAAGGGCATATTTTATTAAATTATTATTATTATTTTTATTAAATACGAAATCCTCTAAAGAATTCAGCGTGATACCCACAATGCAAGGAACAATGGTAAAGCTAAAAAATCATTATTTGCACATATACAAGAGGATTACTTGACAACAGAGACAAGAACACATCTCTAAGTAGCCACACATACTCGAAATACTGAGCACGCTTTTGCCTGCAACCTAACTCACATTTTTGATGTCAAATCAGCCACTTAAGTTCGAGAATTTACTAAATCATGCACCAAGTGGAATATCGGGCTGTGCAAAGGAAACATTTCCACTTATTCTCCCAGGAGCGCGAGTCACATGCACATGGCATGATAGTGGTAGCGGAGGCTAGCACGCCCACGCGTAAAGCATTTTTCAGTTGGGTGCAAGGTCCCAGGCCAAAAACTCTAGCACTGATTCAAGGTAGCTGAAAAGTCAGTCATTAAATAAGAACTCGACACATTTCCTCGCCAACGAAAGCGAAGCAACAGATTGTAAGCCAAGAAGGGCTTTCCACGGGGCATGTGGAGGGAGAGAGAGAGTACACACGTTTGAGCGCTATGTAGGCATATCGTTGTATTTTGCAGATTTAATGGACCATACCGCAAGTCACAAACGTATGTCACGGAGATTTTATGTCAGCCTTACCGTTTAAATGGGAGACGGAGAAGGGAATTACGGTATCCGATATTGTTTTTCCATTTAGACATTTATAACATATTGCAATTCCGTACATTAGCTCTTGGATGGTTACTGAAAACGGGATAAATTACTCTTTGGGATGGACTCTCAATCTGTTATAAGTCTCTTTTAACGCGGACTTAATAAAAATCGCATATGTATAAGGCACAGGTGAAGAAATACACAAAATTTGTTGACGTCATGCAATTTCGTGACCTCTTATTCGACTATGTACTGTCATTGCCTCGTAAAAAGACGAAGTAAACTGTTCGATTAAAATTAAAAAAAGACGCAAATACTCAAAGATATAAAAATAAACTACTGCTGATATTAGTGTACAACCCTTGCTACCATGTGTACGACGAGGATGGAAAGTTCAAGCCTTCATTAGGTTCAGTCCCGACTTCAGGCGCCTGTAGCCTATCCTAACACTGATTTGCACGTAGAAGTGATGCAGGCCGATGTCACGACGAGGTAATCTTAACTATAATTAAATTCAGGTTCGACAAAAGGTTGTCTCCAAGATAGTGTGGCCATCTATCAGGTCTGTCTTATATATTATTTTGTGTTTAACTGACCGGTTCGAGAGAGTCAGGAGATTTATCGGAGAGTTAAGTCTTTCGTTCATGGAATCCAGATAAGTTGGCTAACAACTGAAATAAACGTAACCGTAACGCTCATGATCCGTCTGGTCACTGTTAACAAAAGTGTTTTGGCAAGAAAGAGTGCGGACGAATCTATACAAATTCCCCGATTTAAACATGCGTTAACCTCATCATCGAGGAGGGCATTTGTCAAGAGTGTCTGTGGGCGTTCCGATAGCTCTTGGCTCAAAAGCAGATATTCAGTTATTCAAAAGTGCGAATTGTTCAAATGAATAACATCGTTATTCTTTCACCCTCCCCAATTCACCCCCGCACCTTGCCTACGACTGCCTTGGTGACTGCGCACGCCGCATCTCAGTTAAGGAGCCAGCGGCAGTGTGCGTTGTTAGGCGCGCTTTTTGGCATGCACGCGAACGCATCTGCATGCACATCCGCACACGGCGATCGATATACACGCTCGCGGAGGTTGGTGCGTGCGCGTGGAAAGCACTAGTCAAGGTCGTGAAGGAAAGCATACTGACGGCCGCTGCACCCATCGTTTCAGCTGTAGGGCTCAATCAACCCTGTTATTATTTAAGTTATTTATTTAGCGTAAATGAGACTTAAAGGTACTTAGATGTCTTCTTCAGCAGGCACCGACTTTAGAAATGAGCAATTTCTTCTTCAAATGCGATCTTTAGTTATCTAAGTGAGATGCCCAAACCGTTTGCTTTTGATGTATTAAGCAGTTTCAAAAGCAAGAATCGATGCTTGCGTCCCGAAACACTAGAAAGGTTGCAAAAGAAAGGATTCCTAACGTATTAACATCACGTTCGCTCATAAATGTTTGCCGAAGTCGAGTGCAAGTTTGACACGGCATAGGCTGTTGATGAGTCCTACGGCTCGCAGGCGATTATGAAAAAAAATGATTGACATTCAGCTACTTCACATATTATTATTATTATTATTATTATTATTATAGTAAAAATTCTTTCTGATTCAGTCCTTTCGCAAATATTATTATTTCCTGGGATCGAACTGTGAAAATCTCAGTGGCAGCATCGGTGGCATTCAAAACCACGACAGCAACTGCAAGACCTGTGTGCAGCCAACGCTTAAGCTACCTTAGCCACCAGGCCCCGACCAGGAGGCGCGAGTTTACCCAGATTTCGTCAATGTACATTCCAAGCCTAAATCAACGTACGAAAATCACCAATTCTGATACAGTTACCTGACTGCCTTGATAGGATTTCTCAATCAAACAACCCAAAATCCCCCAAATGATATATAAATATTTTGAAGAGATTAAAGTAATTCTATGTGAGGAACTTCCCTATAAAAACAAACTAATAAAATATCAACAACATTGGCACTGAATAGCGCTCTTTTTATGTCTTGTCGTCGTTAACCGACATTATTTAAACTGCCATATGGTACAATCTGAGCAGTTACACTCTGTCCTGGATTTTAATAGGAAAGTTGAAGCTCACCCAAATTAAAACAGCCCTTAACATCGAAAAAGTCTTAATGGTGCACTCAAAATATAAGTAAGAATACCTAATCAAAAAGGAAGTTTCAATGCAACAGTACTTTAATGTCGATTTGAACGCAGCTGATTGGCTTTTGGTATTAAAAGTAAGAAACCTTCTTAATCTTAAGAATTAACAAGAATACTACGTTTTTTGTGCATTCACTTGAAACCACTCAGTATTTAAGCAATTAGAGCACTACGAGGTTAAATTTCTTAATTTTAAATGACAGTCAATGTCCGAGTTAACAAACAAGCAAATTTCTTTAAAAAAACACAGGAATGACTTCCAGTATATCAAAACTTTCAGGTGAGATTTGTATTCCTGGACAAGGAAGGAAGTCAGGTGGAATGCATTTGAGTCGCATCAACTGGTTTTATTTTAAATCCTTACTTAAAGTTCATTCACCTAAATAAAAATACTTCCATGGAAATTCTGAATATTAACCGAAAATACGGAAGCTGAACATTTTTCTCTGAAATTGATTTTTCAATTTTTAACCCATACATTATGGCTATTTTTAAAGGTAACATCTTCAAATCAATTCAATACTTCTGGTCCATAAAAAAATTACTGAAGTGAAGTGCAATGTGAGTCAATTCACACCTAATAGATTCAATCCAACTGAGGCAAAAGCGCACAAGCAAAAACTCTTAAAATCACTACATCGGCTCTGCAGGTCCTAAAATATCCACTGTTCGTTTACAAAAAAACTCACGAAAAGTGACTCGGACAGTTAGGTTGCTTTTCCACTAATAATTGCGTAATCTTTGCGTTTAAGTATAAGAATCAACCCTATAATTGCTCACTGTTAGGCAGTGCAACAAACCTGCAAGAGTGTCAAACGTCTTATAAACCAAAATTGTAGGCTAGCTTTGGAACTTAAAAGATGAAAAGAAATTCTAAATAGTAAAATGAGGATGATATATGACCTATAGTATAAAAAGCATCAGTCCTACAGGAAACAGGTAAAATGAAAATTTTCTGATGTTTAACTTACAGCCTGAACAGCGACCAAGACTGTAGCTTGCTTGCCTCCAATGTTCGCTGCTAATGCGAAGGTTTGTATCCTAGGGGATTGGATGAGAAAATACGAGATCTGTGGGAGCACCGGAATATTTTGTCTATTCTGCTAAGATTTAAAACTGCTGCAAGAGTCCATCGCCAGAGAAACCAACAGGAACAGAAATGCGACACTTACAGGAGGTACAAACCGATCAGTAATCACTGGCACAAGTCTGGAGGTGACTGCGCAGGACTCTGTTCGCCAGCGTCCTTGTAAGCACATAGGCCAGAGTGAAGGCTTGCTGGGCTTGTATCTACCTCGACATAAGTTGCCGGTGCGAGGGAGCGATGAATTATCGCAAGTTGCTGCCCGCACCTACGAGACGGGCCATGAGTTTAAATTCGCAGCCATCAATATAATCCCCCACGCCGGAAACAAGACGACCCGAGAATTGATTGAACCCGGGTTCACAGACGGTAACTCAAGCAATCGATGTATTAATTTGGCGCTGAAGTACAGAGCCCTACGCAATCGCCTCCAGAAGTGCGTCAGCGGTCGTTGATGGGTATGTTTCCATATAAGGTTCGACTTTTATTGCTCCTGCTATCTACGTCGATGGACCCCTGCAGGAGGTTGGAAGCGCAGGAGGTTGCTCAAACAGACTTTGCCTTTTCTAAAGTTCAATGTTTTAGGTTGCAGGAAAAAAATAAGAAGGCTACAGTTTGGTTTCGTGTTGGTTGAACCTCGATCTTCAAAGTTTTTCAACCACCAAAACGATTTTTATAAGAAATTTATCGACTCGGAGCATTAGAAAACACGACTGTTGTTTGTGAATGTGAGCCGTTTTGGGCAACTGGACCTTTTAACTGGGCCCAGTTTACTCACAGGGCAAAAAGTGTGCCGGATTATCACCAACCAGAATGTTGGCCATGGCATTTCCAACTAATGTTTTTCGTCACTCAAAAAACCCATTTTCTGTTCTTGACCTAGGCGCCATTTTTGCATTTTTATCCTCTTCCGATATGTAACATTGTGCTACGCGTTTATTTACAAAAAGTAAAAACAAAAGTCGCCGTATCTTTATAAGTGCCTGCATGCATGTTTCAGTCTAACCACGGCAGACATTAGTAAGTAAACAGTTAATTTATTTGATTGGAAAGGTATCTGCTGCCTCTAACTGGTTGACCAACCTCACGCCAAAATTCAAACATATAGTCAACCCCGTGAAAAGATTGAGAGCTTGACACAGCTCCTTCTTTGAATGCAAGTGTTTTACCTAAAAATACATACCAACTTAATTTAGGCTTCACTCACCTCATATTCCCCGCAGATAGCAGCCCGAGTATGATGTGGAACTTCATGAAAACCCCAGTTAATCCGTTGTCTTAGAACAAAAGGCCCAATTAGGCAGTCTTTCTGAAATATCATCACGATTCTAACAGGTTCTCCTTTTCAAGCCACAAATATACAGCCAATAATTAAAAAGGGCTTTACTGTGATAGTACAGATACTACAAAACAAAAGAAGTTCACTTTTATTTTTTCTCAAACGCATTTCCTACAGAAGTATAGCAAACGTTGAAAACCATGCTGATTAAAGAGACGACATATTTTAAAGTTGACATCACATCTCTGCACGAGACTCACAAAAGCGAATAAGATTGATACAGAAAGGCCCAGAGAAACGACGACAGAATAATGACAGGAGCTAAGATTTCATCCTTGCTTTTCCCTACCCAGCTTCACCAATGCAGATATAAAAAGAGACAAAATGGTCCCAGGTCAATCGCAAATCTTACTTCCTCAGAATGAATCAGGTGTATTGGCTTTGTCCAACCAGTCCGACACCTCGTGACGGCATCTACCTGCTCAGAATGATTGTAGTGCCGGCGGGTCTTTTGGCCAACATCTGTACCCTCGTCCTACTTTGTCTGCTTACCGGTCGCACACGCACCAGCCTCACGATGCTCCGCGCTCTCATGCTCTCGGACATTGCGTCCCTCATTATCGCGTTAGCTAATCCACAGGATGTTGGCAGTATCCTGCCCTCTGCCAACGAAATTTTCGCATCGACCATATGTGCTATCTGGCCAAGTGGCTTCCTGGCGGCAGTCTTTCACCTGTTTGAGTCCCTCGTACTTGTCTACACGGTGAGTAACAGGGCAATTCAGATTGCCTTCAAGTATCAATACTCCTTCTCTAGTGCTGCCTACATGGATCTGGTTTCCGCCGGCTTTATATTGCTGGCTTGCTTCCTCCTTGCACTGCCACAGTGCTTTACGGTTGCTTGGAGGCAAGGGCACTGCCAATGCCTGGATCGTGATCTGCCCTACGAGTTACTAACAGTCCTCTACGCTGCCAGCTTTGTCAAGTATGGCGTAGATATGTTCGTAAATGCCACAGCGTTAAGTATCTCGAGCGTTATAATTCTGCTCTGGGTGCGCAATACACCACCGGACAAGCTGGTAGATACGTTAAACAGCTTGGCATTTTCCGGCACGTCGGAATCCCTAAGGAAGGAATTCGAACAACCGCAGGGCTGGTGGACCACATCGATGTGTATGGTTGTTTTATCAGTCAACTTTCTCCTCTCAACTGCCTATAGCAGTGTGCAGAGATTTGTCAGTGCAGCGGGAGTGTTCTTGCTGGACATCAACAGTTATTGGACGAGAGTTGGCGATTTATTGCTGCTTTTGCATATGACGACTGCCCCATTCATTATTATGATCTATATACCAGCTTTGCGTCATTTGATGAAAAGCTTCTACTGGAATGTGGCAGCTGCTTGCAGATTCACAAAGAGAAACTTTCCATCACCAGTCACTTACCAAACTGAAACCGCTCAATGACACTGAGCAAGTCATTCAAAGTGGATATCGAAGAGGGCTAAAAGTTTACTAGTAAATTTATGGTCAGCAGTTATGTTTTTGCGGTTACTCTACTATGAAATCAATAAAATTCCCTTGCGAAGGAGGACTTTTCCCATTTGTATTTCAAGTTTTCTAAATATTATTCACTTTAAATTCAAATGTAGGAGTTAAGGGCAGGAACCCAAAATTTATTGATAGGCGATCTAGAGTCTTGGTAAATTAAATGTGGTAGAAATTGGCCAACCCACTGCGTACGCATTACATGCACAAGTCAAAGTAAACTTATCCAATGGGTTGTGGCTAAATGATCTAACGTCATGGAGGTTTTGCAAGCAACGTCCTGTTTGAAAAGCTCCTTTTCATAGCAATATTTTGCTAATGCTTTGCAAACATCCGTTTTAACTGGTCCTTTTTTCTCTTAGCTAATGGTTGGTTCGAATTTTCTCTGATACCGGGACACTAGGAAAAAAATAATACTTTTCTTAAAATATGACATGAGTCAAAACCAATGATATATCTTTAATTCACTAACGCATCTGCTATTGATTAACTTGTTATAAATGAATATTACCCACTAAAAAACCTTCAAATACAGCAAGTCTTCACGCATGTGGAGTATACAATCATCCCCTTGGTACTTACTAGTAATAATTGTCAAAACGTCAGGAGCAAAGCAATAGCAATTTTTATGATTTGCATATTGTTTACATCCAAAATTACTCTATTGCACAACTGAGTAATGTTTTACATATTATTACTGCTTGATTGAATGAGCAAAATTAATTGATAAATCGTTGTAATAAATTACTTACAAAAATATTTCAGCTTAAGTACAATTCTTGTTAATTATATTATTTTCCTACACTTTATAAAGGTGGAAAAATGAAAAATGATTACTACTGCAAATGCATGTTGATAAAAGCTATGTATTACCTCCGTTTAAATTTAAATCGCTAAAAAGATTTTCCTGGCTCCAGAAAAAAACTTTTAGGCCGATATTTTAAATTCAAAAGATAAGTACCGATTGTATTTATCAAGTTATTGTAGCAGGAAGTGCAAAAGTATTTCTACTACGCTTTGGAACACCGTGTCTGCAACAAATTCGGGCAGGTGCATAGCCATTGGCAATCATCAGTTCAGGATTTTTACCAACCAGGTCCAATAACCTGAAAATGACTACCTCTAGCCCATTTGATTCATCGGCTAACAATATCCCAACGTATAATGGCATAAATGTAATAAAAATTACTCTTAAGCAATATGAGGCACACTGTGTACTGTGCAGTAGCCATTACGTCATAACAGATAAGGTTGACATTCAACTATCTATCTAAGCATCAGACCAGTAATGAGCCTTATCATTATGTATTGCAGTTTAAGGAGCCCATGAGTCAGGGGAGCGTGATCTAGATTTTAACTGACCTCAACATGCATTGTCATGGTTAGGACTATCGTAACATTTCAGGTACGTATAAGGTCGTGTTCTGTTAAACGAAAGCTATAGTTCTTAAATACTGGAATGATGTTAACTGCTACAAAGCATACTGTAGGTGACTTTACTAATTAAATGTGCATAATTTTACGAAAAATGTCGTACCATTTGGAAACTGCCCAAATTTATAGGCCTGAACTGAATTTATAATAAACAAAGTCAAATGGTGTGTACCCTGCAAGGAAATATTAAAACTACTATCGCTTTAGCTACAAATAACAATTTTAACTCATAATCACCTATATGGCAATAGAACTACCCACTGCGTAATAGAGTTCACCTTACGCTAAATTCCAGGAAGTGTAATTATGCTTGTTTCCTAACCATAATTCCCCCCTTCAAATTTAGGGTTAATCCAAACCTGCGCGTTACGTGAAGTCTAACCCTAAACCAAAGCCTAACTCTTTCTCTAAACTTAACCAAGAAAGACAACTTGGGTGATAAGAGACAATTTGATAGGCGGCAGTAAGTGTTTGGTAGAGCCGTTCTAGGAGAAGGGGGAGGACAGAGATGGCGCGGGGGATACATGCAGTTAAGCGGCCGTTGGCCAAGCTAAGCGCGGAGCTTGTACGAGGTTCTTTTGTGCGCACAAGACCGGCTTCTTCAACCTAATGGCAGTCGCTTCTGCTGCTGCTAGTAGACGTTGACCCAGTGGCTTGGGGTAGTTTGGTGGGACCTTATAAATTACACGGAAAGCTTCGCTGGGGTCCACACTATGCCCGGTGTCAACAAGATGTGCAAGGATGGCGCTTTTTATGCTCTTGACTTCCCCTTTGCTCAGCCATGCTGGGATGTGTTCTTTTATTTTTTTGGATAAGCGCCGACTCGTGCGACCAATATAACCTGCTCCACCAAACTACCCCAAGCCACTGGGTCAACGTCTACTAGCAGCAGCAGAAGCGACTGCCATTAGGTTGAAGAAGCCGGTCTTGTGCGCACAAAAGAACCTCGTACAAGCTCCGCGCTTAGCTTGGCCAACGGCCGCTTAACTGCATGTATCCCCGCGCCATCTCTGTCCTCCCCCTTCTCCTAGAACGGCTCTACCAAACACTTACTGCCGCCTATCAAATTGTCTCTTATCACCCTTCCCCTATGCACATTCCTCAGATAACCCACACAAAAGGACGAACATTATCGATTTCGTGTTTTAAATTTCTACTGCGTTCCAACGTTTCCCTATAACTGTACTGGCCTGAAGAGAAGTTATCGAAAGCAGCGCGTATGCTCGCCAAGTTGTCTTTTGAATCGTTTAATGGGAATTTTTGCAACTTTAACCAAGAAAACTTATTCGCTTAAGATTTAGAATAAAGCTGCCTACGTTACAGACAATTAATCTTTCCGTGTCCAGCCAGAGCAGCGTGGGACATGAAAACCGTTTTCCTAACTTATTTTCTTATTATAAGGAAAAAATGAAAAAATGCGAACAAATAATGCATGTATCTGGACAAATAAAGCAAATGTGGAGAAATTTTTCGGGAAAGGTTTGGATGAATACATAAAATGTAAGACGTTTCATGAGTCCTAGGATGATAATTTATATTCCATCTCATCATGCTTAATGAGGCGAGCGATGTCTGAATTTCCAGCATGCCAATTGGAAGAACCTCAAATGATTCGAATTTGTCGTCTACGCCCTGCAGGCAAAACGAAGGCAACCGCATAATTTCCCGGCCTTCTTGCCTAAATGTTTTCAAATAGTTCTTGCCGATACAAGAGAAAATGCGAGTTCCAGTCTTCCTTGTATCGGAAGAAAACTATACCAAATAGCGTACCTAATGAAATCTTAACCAATATTCCGAAGTGTTTTAAATAGAATGGATTACTTACGTAGGGTTGTAGCGATGCTTATCATGCAGCAAAGTCATGAGATACTTTAGTTATATAAAGCTACCGACTTTTGAATGCGCTTCGCCCAGGCTGTCTGTGAAACCTTTAAGGTCAAAATGAATACCTACTTAGCATGATTTTTTCCATTGAATTTTAAAACTTTGATGTTTTCCCACTCTAAATCAAACGTTTTTGAATACCCTCGTGCATTCTTTAAAAATGGATTTATTTAAATTTACTACTCACGAATAGGAAATATTTGAGTTTTGAAGCATCCGCGATTGTGAGAGTATTTGAGAGCGTGTAACATCATTGCAGACTGCATTGTATCTATAGGTTTATTCGTGATACTTCCATCTGATATATTGCCCATATTCATTCAAAAGAATATGAACGAGGTCCCTCAGTTATCTTTTTAAAGGCATAAATAAATGGGGATTTTTGCCACAAAAAATTCCTAGTTCAGATTTTGGAAGTCCTAAAGGCAAGTGCATATACAGGTCTGGAAATTAAAAATGTTTTTAACATATTAGAATAATATTTTGTACCCATTTTCAGCAACCAATGTCCAAAATTATAACCGAATCGACAATGAATAGAAAAGCATATAACTTTGGTAGCCATTGCTACCATATGGTTTTCGCAGACGGTGTTAAGAAACCCATCCGAAAGTCGGCACCTGGTCGTGACCAAATATCATGTGATTTGCTACAAGATAATCAATGGTATTCTCCTTCCTTTCCAATTGTAATCTGGATCAAATTTCAGAATGTAGGTTAACATTAAATGAGATATTATATCCGGAGTACTTTTCACAATTTTTAAGCATTTCGTTTGCGATGTGGGCCTAGTTTCAGAGAGATCTTTGGCAATTGTAACGTAGTATAGTAGAGAAATGCACAGTTATGAAGAATAACTTGGATAGGATTGATCAGCAACATATGACATTAATGACCCAATAATGGCCTAGGGATTCATGGAGTTTGCTCACACAATTCTAGTAAGAGTAATTCGTGGTATTTCATTGGAGAATCCTGCGTTTAATTTTACTGGAGATTAAAATTCAGACAACCTTGATTTTGGGATAATATTTTAGCTGCTGTAATGTATAGATGACTGAAAAAGGGGCGCATATCGAATGCGTCATTGGACGCGCACAAATGTCTAAAGATTCGGTATTCAGGTATTATAAAGCGATTATCATACGGTGTAAAAGGAGAATCAAAAGGTAAAAGGCGATTTTCTTGGACCTAATAGTATTCGTACTAATGGTTTCAAAACTTTCTAGCCTTGGTCATCAGAGCGATGCGATTGAAGCTCATTAAAACCACAAAATGAAACGACCATAAAACACTGATGGTGGAAGCAAGGAAGTTTCCGTAACTTCAGTACAAACAAAATTTTGTCTGTAAAAGTGACCGGTCCTCTTCTTTGTCTTCTTAAGCTTTTATAAGCACGAGGTAAATAAACACATAAGGAATGACATTCCCACAAAAACGAAGGAATACGGAAGACAGTTTCTGATTTATTAGCCATCATCCACCAGCATTAACAAACACCCAGGTGTTGTGGCACTCGAAGATAGAACCGGGCCACTGCTGAGTGAGCCCCAAGGCTAACTGGGATGAATGCTTCCCGTGAACGATCAGTGACCACCATTGTACCCCAAATATATATTTCCCTTATTTTTATCTGGAGTTCATATACCAGAAACCGCACAGAGAATGCTGTGCTGCACATAACAATTTCAGAAAATATTTTCCTGACTATTCTTTTCTGCTCATATACCAAATTGGCGTAGAGAACGATAGGGGCCAAACTTAGGAACCGAAGCTCTCAGTGCTGCGTCACGCAGCAGCAAAAACATCAATAAAACACATTTGTGGACTTTTAGACAAGAAGAATGTCAGAAGTACGGTATTAAGTCCTGTCATATATTATTTATACATATTCAAGTACTACTGGTTTTTAGAATTGGCATTACGTGGTTATTTCAGTTTGGTTGACCCAAATGCTCATTGGCATTTCGAATCTGACCAAAATAATTTCCTAAATCTTTTCCCCGTAGTAGGTCATATACCGGGAACCGCATAGAGAACAATGGAGGACTGATCTCCTCGATGGTGTGTCACGCAGCAGCAGAAACATAAACGAAACCCTCATATGGGGGTTTAGTTAAAAACCAAATCGGAAATATGGTATAACGTCTTTGCCATATAAGATTCAAACTACTTGTAGTACTACTTGTTTGAAGAATGGGCATTACGTGGTTATTTCACAGTGGTTTATTGTCTTCGACCCAAATGTTCATTGAAATATCGTGTCAGATTATAAAAAATAATGTCCTGGTCACTTAATTCTATGTTCTGCACAAAATCATTTCAGAACTTTTTCGCTGTTTGTTCTGTGAAGCACCGTATACCAGAAATCGCATAGTGTACGATGGGGGACTCACTAAGGAACCGAACCTCTCGTTGTTCCGTCACGCAACTGCAGAAACATCGCCGAAACACATGTCTGTGCGTTAAGCTAGTACCGTATAAAGTAAGCAAATTCAGCAAAACGCATCGATCGAAAGAAATAAGTGAGTTCTTTCATTTTCAGTAGACATTGTATTCCTTATTTTCAGCGAAGTCGCAAAACTGGTCAAACGTCCTCATATTTTCCTTGACTTGATCTTCAAAACAGGGCTAGTACCGTATAACGTCTTTGCCATACAGTACGTGCGCTATCTCATGAAATTTCATGGATTTCACGAGAAAAGGCCCATTGTGCGTGATCAGCCCACACGGCCTTCCGCAAAGTTTTGCACAAATGGTAGAGCATTCGACTCAAATACCAAAGGTCACGGGTTCGAATCCCAGGTGTGCCACACTTGGGATTGGGTATGACTGGCTGATGACGGCTAATAAGCCAGAAATGGCCATTCCGGTCTCCATTGTCTTTGTCGGTTCCATTCCATCATATGCTACACGTCGCTATGCGACCGCCTGCGAGGGCTCTAGTCTGAGCTCCAGGGCACAACGGAACATGTATGTTCCTTAAGCAGATCGGTGAGCCCCACACTATCATCATATTCCCGATCACAACCGACAAAAACAACGAGCCCGTGGCTCAAAATGGTAGAGCATTCGACTCAAATACCAAAGGTCGCGGGTTCCGAATCCCACGTGTGCCACACTTGGGATTGGGTATGACTGGCTGATGACGGCTAATAAGCCAGAAATGGCCATTCCGGTCTCCCTTGTCTTTGTCGGTTCCATTCCATCATATGCTACACGTCGCTATGCGACCGCCTGCGAGGGCTCTAGTCTGAGCTCCAGGGCACAACGGAACATGTATGTTCCTTAAGCAGATCGGTGAGCCCCACACTATCATCATATTCCCGATCACAACCGACAAAACAACGAGCCCGTGGCTCAAATGGTAGAGCATTCGACTCCAAATACCAAAGGTCGCGGGTTCGAATCCCAGGTGTGCCACACTTTGGGATTGGGTATGACTGGCTGATGACGGCTAATAAGCCAGAAATAGCCATTCCAGTCATCCTTGTCTTTGTCGGTTCCATTCCATCATATGCTACACGTCGCTATGCGACCGCTTGCGAGGGCTCTAGTCTGAGCTCCAGGGCACAACGGAACATGTATGTTCCTTAAGCAGATCGGTGAGGGGATAACCGCGGAGAACGCAGTGCATCCTGCACGAATAGCTGTAGAGCCAGCATGTTCAGAACCCATAAATACTGTGAGGCGCCGTACTAAACCTACCTCCGACGATGGAATCTTGTTTTGATTTTGAAACGTCAGGATATTAAACCTATTGTTCCCGTGATCGCCTCTTCTTCTGATATATATATATATATATATATATATATATATATATATATATATGTGTGTGTGTATTTAAGCTCCTCATTATCGGTGTTGTAATAAAAAGTACGTTCACACAAGTTCATTTCTTATTATTTGGTATAAAACTTCAAAAATTTGCAAAAGTGAATTTTTAAACTGAATCTGTCCTTGATTTACTGGAAAAAATGCAATTTCTTATACCTGTATTAAGCTGATTTTCCTAAATGCAAATTAAAATTTTCCTTTCTCTCAACAGAGATATTAAAAAATTTTCTTGCTTACATTAATTTCCATTTATAGTACAAGGCATAAAAGCAAAATTTTTTGGTCCGGAGCTTTCAATGGCGTAGGAAAATTCCTGGATAGCAATGAACGTCCGATTTGGGCCTGTTTTGCTCCGTTTTCCTTTAAATTAAGAGATCTGAAGTGAACTCCTTATTAACGAAGAGCATTCTGCGCAGCAATTCAATCAAACGAAAAAAAATAATCAAATAAAGTTTGCGCCATACTACCTCCTCAAATGTTGATCCTGACAATTCATGAGTTAGGCAATTTACTGTATATGATTCATACTACTTGCAGTACTGCTTGTTTTTAGAATGAGCATTGCGTGGTTATTTCACTGTGGTTGATTGCTTTCGACACGTATGTTCATTGAAATTTCGAATCTTACCATAAAAAAGTCATGTCCTGGCCTCTGAACTGAGTAGCCAAAATCCTCGCTGATGTGCCACACAGCAACAAAAACATCAAAAAAAACACGCATCTGATGTTTTGAATTAAAAACAAAGTTGGGAGTACGGTATAGGGTGTTTGCCATATATGATTCATAATACATGCAGTACTTCCTTTTTGTAGAATGGGAATTACGTGTTCATTTCAATGAACTTGATTGCGTTCGACCGAAATGTTCACTAAAATTTCGAATCTTACCATAAAATGTCATTTTCTAGTCCTGCGTCTCCATCCCTGCAAAATATTTATTTCGGAAAATGTTTCCCTGTTTATTCTGTGGAGTTCATATACCATAAACCGGATAGCGAAAGATGGGGGACACAGTGAGGAACAGAATGCATCGATGCTGCGTCACGCAGATGCACAAGCATCGACACAACCCATGTCGGGACTTTAATCTAGCACCTGTGTCGGAATTACGGTAGAACGTTATTGCCATATATGATTCATAATATTTGCAGTAATGCTTGTTTGTAGAATGGACAGTACGTGGTTATTCCACTGTGGTTGATTGCTATCGATACACATTTTCATTGAATTTCCCAATGTGAGAAAAAAACCTTACATCCTGGTCCCGCTTCGCAATCTTTGTCAAAAAATATTTCAGAAAATGCTTTCCTGTTTATTCAGTGGAGTTTATATACCAGAAAGTGCATAGCGAACGACGATGGAGACATTTAGGAATCGAATCACTGGTTACTGCGTCACGAATCAGCAAAAACATTGACGAAACAAATTTCTGGGCGTTAAGCTTATCTCTGTGTCCGAAGTACAGTAATAGTTTCTTGCTATATAAGACTCATAATATTTGCAGTACTGCATGTTCGTAGCATGGGGATTACGTGTTTATTTCAATGTGGTTGATTGACATCAACCAAAATGTTAATTAAAATTTCGCTACTGACAATAAAACGTCATTTCCAGATCACCAACCTTGAAGTCCTGCACAAAATAACCTCAAAAATTATGTTCCTGATTATTCTCTGGTGTTCGTATACCAGATACCGCATAGAGCACCATGGGGACACACTGACGAAAGGAAACCCTCGTTGCTGCATCACTCAGTAGCAAAAACATCGATGAAACACATATATGGGCGTGACGCTAGTACCTGCGTCGGATGTACGGTATAACGTTCTTGCCATATACGATTCATATTACTTGCAGTACTAATTGTTTTATTAATAAAGGCGAATGTCCGTATTCCAGGTGTGTTTATAAGTAAAGAAGAAGGAGGTTGTTCGTTCACCGGAATTATTCATTTATTCGTCTGAGCTTTCGAACTCTTACTAGAGTTCATCTTCAGAGATAAAACAGCAACATAAACGAGTAACATTTATAGGGGGCGGGGGGTTTCGCAGGGGCCAATCAGACACCAGTGGCGCCAGTCCGGATGTGATTACGCAGGGCCCTGTATACCAGTGCCAGATCGATAAATCGATGGCCCAGGTTCTCATCGGATGCCCAGGTTCTAATCAATTCTCGGCTTGTCTTGCATCTGGCGTGGGCGATGATCTTCGTGGCTGTGAAGTTAAACTCGTGACCCGTTTCATAGGTGTAGGCAGCCACTTGCGATAAACCGTCACCCTGTCTCACAGCAAGCTTATGCTCGTGTATGCGCGATCAAAGCATACGTCAAGTCTGTGCTGTGTAGTTCCAGGTACAGTTTTGGCAGGGGATGCGATACACTACTCCCAACTGCTCATTTGGATTTAATCTGTCCTTGATTCTCATGACCTAAACTGGAGATTGGGGAGCCCATTGGAGTTCCCTTGATCTGCTCATAGGTTTCTCCGGCAAAGGTGAAGTTGGTCTTTTAACAAAACTCTAATTGCCTCATTAGATGTTCAATTTTGAGACAACTCTGAGTTTCGTCTTATGACTCCTCAAGTTTCCTGCGCAGGACTTCTTGTGCTTAACTCGGCGGGATGAATGTGAATAAGAACGTCACGTCAAAAGAGACCATCACTTCGTCCGATTGAATCCTCCAACCTTGGAGGTCTGCCAGGAATTGGGAGCCGAACGGACTGAGGGAGGCGAATTGTTTTGGAGGAATTTCAGTTTCGAGTTCATTCATTTTGCTAGATTATAGATGGGGCTGCCTTTCAGGGCGACTGATGGGACACTCTGAGAAACTGATCCCCTCGTTGCTACGTCGCGCAGCAGCATAACCTACTTGTAGAACTGATTGTTTGTGGAGTGGGCGTTAGGGTGTCGTTTCAATGTCGATGTTTGTCTTTGACCAAAATGTTCATTTAATTTTCGGGTAGGTCTCTAAAAAGTCATTTCCTGGTATCAGAAATCGATGTCACGAAAATAATCCTTTCAGGAAATTTTTCCCTGATTATTATTTGGAGGTCCTATACCAGATACCTCATGGAGAACGTTGGGAGAGCCACTGAGGAACCGAACCATCTCTGCCGCCTCACGCAGCAGCAGAAACATTGAAGAACACATGTCTGGGTGTTAAGCTAGTGCCTGTATCGGTTGAACGGTATAATGACGTTCCCATATATTATTCATAATAGTTGCAGTATGGCTTGTTTGTAGACTAAGCATTACGGGATTATTTCAATGTAGTTAATTGTCTTCGGCCCAAATTTTCATTGAATTTTCGGCTCTGACCCTAAAAGTCAGTTCCTGGTCCCTGAAATCCACGTCTGTCAAAACATCCTTTCAGGAAATATTTCCCTGATTATTTTCTAGAGTTCCAGATACCAGATACCTCAATGACAACGTTCGGGGACCCACTGATGATCCGAACCACTCGTTGATGCATTACGCAGCAGCAGAAACATTGAAGAAAAATATGTCTGGGTGTTATGCTTTAACATGTGTCGGATGTACGTTAGTGATAGTGTGGAGCTCACCGATCTGCTTAAGGAACATGCATGTTCCGTTGTGCCCTGGAGCTCAGACTAGAGCCCTCGCAGGTGGTCGCATAGCGACGTGTAGCATATGATGGAATGGAACCGACAAAGACAAGGAGACCGGAATGGCCATTTCTGGCTTATTAGCCGTCATCAGCCAGTCATACCCAATCCCAAGTATGGCACACCTGGGATTTGAACCCGCGACCTTTGGTATTTGAGTCGAACGCCCTACTATTGAGCCACGGGCTCGTTGTTTTGTCGGTTGTGATCGGGAATATGATGATAGTGTGGGGCTCACCAATCTGCTTAAGGAACATGCATTTTCCGTTGTGCATGCATGCATGTTCCGTCGAATCCCAGGTGTGCCACACTTGGGATTGGGTATGATTGGCTGATGACGGCTAATAAGCCAGAAATGGCCATTCCAGTCTCCCTTGTCTTTGTCGGTTCCATTCCATATATATATAAGCCAAACAAGTGCGTAACACTCAATAATGTGGTAAGGATCTCACTCGATCCCATTTGTCCGCCCGCCAGTTACCTACCGGCGATAAACGAACGTTGTGTCATAGGACACATACCATATATATAGCACAAATATGTTGCTAAGAGTGCAAAGGCAAGACGCAGACAGCTGTTTCACGGTCATTACCGATCATCAGTACATCATATGCCTTGTGCAGTGAGGGTACATAAACAAACCAAAAAAGTGCGTTACACTCACTAATGTGGTAGGATCTCACTCGATCCCATTTGTCCGCCCGCCAGTTACCTACCGGCGATAAACGAACGTTGTGTCATAGGACACATACCATATATATAGCACAAAAATGTTGCTAAGAGTGCAACAGGCAAGACGCAGACAGCTGTTTCACTGTCATTACCGATCATCAGTACATCATATGCCTTGTGCAGTGAGGTACATAAACAAGCCAAACAAGTGCGTAACACTCACTAATGTGGTAAGGATCTCACTCGATCCCATTTGTCCGCCCGCCAGTTACCTACCGGCGATAAACGAACGTTGTGTCATAGGACACATACCACATAAGTGAGTGTTTCGCACTTGTTTGGCTTGTTTATGTACCTCACTGCACAAGGCATATGATGTACTGATGATCGGTAATGACCGTGAAACAGCTGTCTGCGTCTTGCCTGTTGCACTCTTAGCAACATATTTATGCTATATATATGATATGTGTCCTATGACACAACGTTCTATCGCCGGTATAACTGGCGGACAAATGATCGAGTGAGATCCTTACCACTAGTGAGTGTTACGCACTGTTTGAGCTTGTTTATGTACCTCACTGCACAAGGCATATGTACTGATGATCGTAATGACCGTGAAACAGCTGTCTGTGTCTTGCCTGTTGCACTCTTAGAAACATATTTGGGCTATATATATGGTATGTGTCCTATGACACAACGTTCGTTTATCGCCGGTAGGAGCGAACAAATGATCGATGAATCCTACGATAGTGGTGTTACGCACTGTTTGTTTATATACCTCACTGCACAAGGCATATGATGTACTGATGATCGGTAATGACCGTGAAAACAGCTGTCTGCGTCTTGCCTGTTGCACTCTTAGCAACATATTTGTGCTATATATATATGGTATGTGTCCTATGACACAACGTTCGTTTATCGCCGGTAGGTAACTGGCGGGCGGACAAATGGGATCGAGTGAGATCCTTACCACATTAGTGAGTGTTACGCACTTGTTTGGCTTTGTTTATGTACCTCACTGCACAAGGCATATGATGTACTGATGATCGGTAATGACCGTGAAACAGCTGTCTGCGTCTTGCCTGTTGCACTCTTAGCAACATATTTGTGCTATATATATATATATATATATATATATAGAGCTTTGGACTTCTGCAAAACAAGGTCGCGAGTTCGAGGCTCGGGCGTGGCAGCGCCTGGGTTTGGGTATGGCTGGCTGATGACGGCTAATAAGCCAGAAATGGCCATTTCAGTCTCCCTTGTCTTTGTCAGTCATGTTATTCTGCCTATATACTTAGCTGCCTTACGGCTGCTGGTGGGGCTTGAGAGTTTGCCCCAAGGCACAATGGGACGAGTGAGCCCTGTAACCGATCGGTGAGCATCCCATTACCAATATATATATATATATATATATATATATATATATATATGTATATATATATGATAGTGGGGCTCACCGATTCGCTTAAGGAACATGCATGTTCCGTTGTGCCCTAGAGCTCAGACTAGAGCCCTCGCAGGCGGTCGCATAGCGACGTGTAGCATATGATGGAATGGAACCGACAAAGACGTGGGAGACCGGAATGGCCATTTCTGGCTTATTAGCCGTCATCAGCCAGCCATACCAAATCCCAAGTGTGGCACACCTGGGATTTGAACCCGCGACCTTTGGTATTTGAGTCGAACGCCCTACTATTGAGCCACGGGCTCGTTGTTTTGTCGGTTGTGATCGGGAATATGATGATAGTGTGGAGCTCACCGATCTGCTTAAGGAACATGCATGTTCCGTTGTGCATGCATGCATGTTCCGTTGAATCCCAGGTGTGCCACACTTGGGATTGGGTATGACTGGCTGATGACGGCTAATAAGCCAGAAATGGCCATTCCGGTCTCCCTTGTCTTTTTCGGTTCCATTCCATATATATATATATATATATATATATAAGTAGTGAAAAGAAAGCATCCCAAGAAATAAATTTGAAATTGAATAAGTTCTATGGAAAATGGAGCTTTATTGTGTAAATTTTCAACACCGGTTCTCCGGGTCGTCGTCAGACGCAGGCGGGTAGCAAATGTGGCAAAAACAGTTGACATCGTAATCACGCGAAAAATCGATACTGGCGTGAACATTGGCACCAGTGAGCGGCCGCCGTGTGTATCAGCCTGTCCTGATTGGTTCTCGTTTCATCCATTTCTCCTTGAGATGTCTGTACGTCACATCCAACTCGATATGTCTGTTGATGCATGACTCATCTGAATGCATCGCCTCGAGGAACTCTCGACCTTTCTTGGAGGAACAGGCAGCGACAATCCGAGTTTTATCCCAAGCGAAGGTGTGCCTGGTGTCTAGAGTATGCACAGCTGTTTGGGACAGATGGTCCCACCTCTTTACTGCCAACTGATGGTCATTGATGCGTGTAGAGGCGGATTTGCCTGTCTGACCACAATACACGGCATCACATGCTTCACACGGGATCTTGTAGATGACTTCTTTCTTATCCAATATATATATATATATATATATATATATATATATATATATATATATATATATTGCTGATTGAAGCGAATATGCGTGTCCCCGGACATAAATGAGAAGAAAAGGCGATCTCAGGGACTAAAGGTGTATTGTCCTGACGTTTCAAAAGCATACAAGCTTCTATCGTCGGAGGTGAGTATCGTACCGCGTCTCACAGTATTTATACGGGGTGAAAGCCAGTTTGTGACAGGGTTGTTTGTACGGGTTCACCTTAACAGTGTGCACTATAGGAGGACGGGGTGGGTGAGTCCTTAATTGTCGGTATACACACAGGAATCACCTCTGTAGCCACCGGGGTGAAGAAGGGGGTGGGGAGGAGGAAATTTCTGTCAGTTGACATGTCTCTCGTTGAGGGGGGCGGCCATTATCTGGGTCCGCATTGACCTTAATGGGCGCCCTGCGTTGTTTGTGTCCTGATTGCATGTCTCCTCGTCTGTCGGGGTAGCAATTGATGCGGCGGTGATCATGACTGCGCCTTCGTCGGCCCCGAATTGTGGCGTGGTTAGGTGCATATCCGTCCTAGGTTCTCCCGCGGTGGAATTCACGTTTGGCCTAATTCCGTGTTTGCTCTTACGTTCGATGAGCTGCGCCCGGAGGGCCTGGTAGGCTGCCGGAAGGGCGACACAACGGTTGATCGACATAGGCTCCGTGTGCCAGGCTTCAATTGTTTCCCTGGTTACGCGGTCATATCCTTGACCCAGGATTTCGGCGTTTTGGAAGGCGAACGTGTGCCCAGAGTTTTCAACCGCTTCCCTGTCTCTCTGACGTAGTTAACCTCACAGGAGTCACATTGGATCCTGTAGATGATGTTTGAAATCTCACCTCGTGGAAGGGGGGCTTTCGGTCTCATAACTAGATTCCGAATGGTTGAATCCGGTCGATGGGCGATTCCGATCCCCAGCGGTCTGAGGAGGCGGGAAACTGCCTCAGAGACGCCGTCAATGTATGGCAGGCCGACGTTTTGGACTCGATAAGTCGACGATACCTTCGTCATCATCAAGCGAGAAATGATCGAATAATTCCATAGCGTCCTGAATTCCGTCTTCCCGGACATCCAATTCACAATGGAGGCCGAAATTAACAACCAACTGCCATTCCTGAATGTTCTTGTCCATCGAAAATCCAACGGGCACATAAAAACTACGGTTTTTAGGAAGGCGACCAACACACGCCAAATTCTAAGTTACCATAGTAAGCACCCGTTGTGCCACAAACGCAGCTGTGTGCGAACTCTCTACAGAAGGGCAGAAACACATTGCAGCGAGTCGGACGACAAAAGGGCAGAACTTCGCTACCTCCAGCGCCTTTTCATGGCCAACGGATACCCTCATAACTTCATCGAGCGCAGCAGGCTGGCCAAACCAAGACAAAATCTGGTAACAGAACAGCCAAAAGTCTGGCGTGCACTGCCATACATTGACTGCGTCTCTGAGGCAGTTTCCCGCCTCCTCAGACCGCTGGGGATCGGAATAGCCCATCGACCGGATTCAACCATTCGGAATCTAGTTATGAGACCGAAAGCCCCCCTTCCACGAGGTGAGACTTCAAACATCATCTACAGGATCCAATGTGACTCCTGTGAAGTTAACTACGTCGGAGAGACAGGGAAGCGTTTGCAGACCCGTGTTACCGAACTCGTGCGGGCAGTGAGGAGAATGGACCCATTGTCCCTGGTGGCAGAACACTGTGCGAACTCTAAGCACACGTTCGCCTTCCAAAACGCCGAAATCCTGGGTCGAGGATATGACCGCGTAACCAGGGAAACAATTGAAGCCTGGCACACGGAGCCTACGTCGATCAACCGTTGTGTCGCCCTTCCGGCAGCCTACCAGGCCCTCCGGGCGCAGCTCATCGAACGTAAGAGCAAACACGGAATTAGGCCAAACGTGAATTCCACCGCGGGTGAACCTAGGACGGATATGCACCTAACCACGCCAAAATTCGGGGCCGACGAAGGCGCAGTCATGATCACCGCCGCATCAATTGCTACCCCGACAGACGAGGAGACATGCACTCAGGACACAAACAACACAGGGCGCCAATTAAGGTCAATGCGGACCCAGATAATGGCCGCCCCCTTCAACGAGAGACATGTCAACTGACCAGAAATTTCCTCCTCCCCACCCCCTTCTTCACCCCGGTGGCTACAGAGATGATTCCTGTGTGTATGCCGGCAATTAAGGACTCCCCCACCCCGTCCTCCTATAGTGCACACTGTTAAGGTGAACCCGTACAAATAACCCTGTCACAAAGTGGCTATCATCCCCTATAAATACTGTGAGACGCGGTACGATACTCACCTCTGACGATGGAAGCTTGTATGCTTTTGAAACGTCAGGACAATACACCTTTTGTCCCTGACATCGCCTTTTCTTCTCATATATATATATATATGTATATATATATATATATATATATATATATATATATATTGTAGCTTTACCACGTAGTCTTGTTGATTTCAATGGTCAGGTTTCTCCTTAAGTTTATATGCTGCTTCCAAGTAGTGCAAAGCCCGAGTTGTTCGTGACTGAATAAGTCCTCAGAAAGCTATTTTTAGGTCAACAGAGTGACCGCTCTCCAACCGGTTTAGTAACTAGACCAAGTAGTCAATCTACAATTGCCATGGTAATTTTCACCCCTAGATTTGTCATGGCTGTGATTTGTGTTAAATCCTTCCCCCCTTTTCTTTCCTCAAAAGTGTTAAGCTCACGCGTTGACCTGATTATTCTTTAAGTTGACCTGTCATGTATTGATTTTCTGTAAATTCAAACTCTTGTCTACTTCCATTCATTATCTTGTTAAGCAAAGACGTGTTGCAGTTTATACGCCGTCACGAAATTTGCTGGTACCAATAAATTCGGCAGTATACGCCTGTTTTAAATTCATTCCCGAGAGCCATTGCATGAAATATTTTTCTTACATAATTATTACTTCCTTACTTGATAGTTTAAATTAGAAGAAATGGAAGAAAATCCAAGTCTAAAACATTACAAAATTTTTAAAATCACCAGGTGGCAACAGAAATAAATGACTGCCTATAATCTGCTGAATATTTTAATGCCTATTTGGAAATCTGTGGACGGTCATAGGTGTCCCAATGTTGGCTTCGGATGGCATGTTACGCAAGCGTGCTAGTCTCAGCCACCTATTCGCCAAGCCAATGGTTGGCCATTGCACTCGAGCGAATCTCAAATCTGCGCTTAAAATCCGCGAGGGAGAAGTTAAGCGATAAGCGAGGCCATCCTTGCACGTAAGTTCGTTTGTGTTACAAATCTGATGAGTGTCATGATTCCTTGGGTGCTGCGGACTGGAAATCTGTCAGGTGATGGAATAAGCCTACCCGCTGGGAATAAATGATAGGTCATAATAAATTCGTTTATATGAGGCCTTCATGCTACTGTGAGATTCAACTTGGAAAAAGCTGTTTTACCGGAGGACATATGGAACTCGCAGATGGGGCTACATACCAGATTATCTGCCTCGCTAAAGTCCATTGTTGAGCAGCTTAACTTTTTTTCTTTTCAGTTCAGGTCCCATGGGTATGAGACAAAAGAGAAGACCTGAAACAACGTAAGCCTGGGTTGCTATGATTTGAATAATTTGCATTGCATTGAACAATGGCCGTAAACAGCGTTTGCGAAGGAAGGACGAGAGACCCTTAATTCGTTTAATCTCTGCTTGCACGTAGTTTATCAGTCATACTTATAAAAACCTACTAGAGTTTAGGTAAATTCATCTGCGGTAGTTTATTCTCCCTGCGAACAAGCATGGACAGATGACTTTAGCCAGGTCACAATCAACAGGGGTTTACAATTTATTCTATGTGCAACATGGGTATCATCGCTGAATCAAAATTTACTAGCTTTTAGTTTAAGGCCATTTCCAAGGGGAAGCGTCATATCGTACTTAAGATTTACTTCGAACATATGATTTCGCGCATGATTGCCTATTTCGACTTCACCTCGCTCGATTATCAGTGTTAAATGCTTAAGAATGTCAGTAAACATGATTATTTTAATAATTATCATCATAATATGAACTTGAGTCAAATGGACAAGAATACTTGGATCGCTATGCTCATTGACCTTTCACTCAAACTTCAGATCTGATGCCGCAGACGAGACTTAAGCTATACTTTCCGTTCACCTTTTTACGTAGTAAGGATGATGTCAGTGGAATGCATAAGGGTTAGGTTAAAGTGACAATCGAATCTGGCTTCTTGTCCAGGGACTACTGACGGCAAGATAATTCTTCGAAGGAGTGGTTGCCATTCTTAATGTCGAGTTTTGAGTCCACTACGCATGCAACAGTTTCGCAATGCGGCAAATTCTACTTTTGTAGATACGAAGGATAAATCGCAGGAGATTAAGCATATGGTCCCGATTATGGCTTCATCTCAAATGGTAACTTGATTTAAACATCTGGTAGTCCTGACGGATTTTTATTAGTAGCTGGAGACTAGACCACTGGAATCGAATTCCAATATGATACAAGTATAGCAAAGATGACAGTTGGTAAAGCGAAACGCTAAGGGGGACTGGGATAAGAATAGCAACATGCTTATCGATTTTCGGCAATAAAAATGATTTAGTTTTGAAGGGGCTAGAAAATGTGTCCCGAAAATTCTGCTAAGCACACTATCTGCAAATCCATCTTGTTATATGGTAAAAAAGAGCACGGTGAACACGAACCTTCATTTCCCTACCTGTAAGCCTTCCATGACAGTGGCGGCTTGAAATATCCGCTGGCTCTTAGGTAATCATATGGCTAATATACTCAGTAAGAAAATTGCACTGTTCGGGCATGTTTGCGGACTTTTATCTTTATAAATGCGCGTTCTGAAATTTTTTAGTTTCATTCGTCCAGTATTTTTTTAAAATCTGTTGTACTACTTCTGACGCTATTGTAACCACAAAAAACACCAATAACGTTAAAGGAACCCCGAAAAATACGGGTACAACATGGCTCCGCTTGAAGTTGACGGCATGCCAGGTTGACACCAATATCTCGAAGTAAACACAGTTATGTGGCCTAGGTACTGTTCAGCCAACCTAAAGGAACCTGCATAGTATCTTCGGATGGTCTAAAAGCTACCGAATACTTTATTTATTATTTATGCCGTTATCGTTTTATTTTGACCGCCTAGGTATGATGGTTTTCTCACTCCCACTCCACTTGCGTTTAAAACTGCACTATATCCGTATAAAACAATTTATGCCCTAATCGACTGGCACTTTACGAGTTGTTAACCTGCAGACAATGTACCATTTGTTTTAAGCTAGTTTTGTATGAACGTATTTTTTCAATTTCCACAGGTCGTTTCCTATCCCCCCTGATGCATTCCCCGCGATGTACTACAAATGTTACATTTTGCAATCGCTGGCAGAGTCAAGCGACCGATAGGAGGACTGTTGAAAGTCATTGTGAGACCGGAGAGCAAAGTCAGCAGACGGAGGCACAGTAACAAGTTTGGCTGCTCGGAGAGGAAATAATTAAATGCAAATGATATTCACTTAGACGGAGGCCTTTATCGGCCTCCAAGGCGGACCGTTAGAGGCCACTCAGTTCCGCGTACGCTCTCTGCTACTAGCGTTGTTTAAAGTTCAGCCAGATGGGTTCTGCCAACACACGCATGTTCGGTATGCAAGCGCATGACCCACGTCGACATCTTTATTTTGCAAACAAACTGGGGGATATAGGCATTGCTTGTCCTCAGGGAGGGATACAGCCGCGTCATTTGCAGAAGAGCCCTTTAGTTTTCCGCAAGGTGTGCAGGGGTGCGCTCGCGCACGCGCGCGATCCTACCTGCTTTCACTGGACTGCGCAGTAAGCCGGCCCAAAAGTTCAGCACGCCCATAAGTGCGAGAAAATAACCTAGAAAAATGCGCGGGGCGAATAGTCCAGAGGTGTGGGGGGGGGAATGTCTTCAGCGGCACGCCACGGGTCCAAATGGCCACAGGAGACGTACGTACAGGATCTTAATGGCTGCCCGAGGTGACATTTGTCGTTGCCGTTCTGACAGTCTCAGGTAGGCATATAAGGCAAAAGGAAGTGGCAGCTGAGATGAAATGTCGGGATTGGTATTCCTCGTTTGCAAGGCAACAGTAAAAACGGCTTCAAGCCTTTTCCACTCGATGACAGTGTAGTGATCGGGTACTTCTAACGTCCACAAGTCCATCATTTCCCAGGATGGGAAAGCAAGCAAAGAATGGGTAAAGAACTATTCCTCCTCTGCTAGCTGAGAGGGATTTATGTCCTTCCGTCCTCCAGCGAAAACCCGTAAACTGCACAGAAGCCAAATTTAAAGTTAGGAAGGATCACCGTATGCCACGACTGTCTGAAACATATCCATGTAAGTAAAGCGTGCAAGAGGACTGAAGGGTGAGTTTGCCCTTGGCAAAATTACGGAGAACAGTGTGGAGCACGTAGGATATTAGCCAGAGAGTACGCACTCCACTCTACAAAAAGTAACTATTTCATCCAGAGCCCAAATTTAACCTTTCGGATGGCAATATTGAAAAAGTTTAAGCAAACGAAACAAATCGAATAAAAGCATATCGTTTAAAGCATTTCCTCGTACTAACGGTCTTACAGCTGTGTTCATAGTGTATTTACGGTACTATGAAACGATACAAAGATATCGAAGATTCCAGGAAACTAAGCAAATGCAAGTAGTAAGGAAACGTGATGAAATATGCTCACCTGCCAAGCTGTCAAACTAATAAAACAGTAAATGTACGGGTTAAAGGCTGGGGAGAGTTTGTTAATACAACATGCGTCCGAACCTGCGGGGCATAAACTCAGACTTTTGACTCAAACAAGTGTCAAATTTACGGTACTGTTGCGCTCAGAGACCACGTTTTGCTCTACTTTTCTCCAGGGGTTTTCCCACACCTGTCAACTTAAACGCAAAACTTATGCCCAAATAATGTCCTTTTTGTATCAATTTGCATAAAACACTAGGATTATTACTACAATTATTGGAAATTTAAAAGTTTATTTGGTCCCTTATTTTATATCAATAAGCCAGCAGGTACTTCCACAGCTTTCTGTTCACACTATGTAACACAGTACAGGATGCATGCACAAACACTGTTATGTTAAAAGCTAAAAAGATGTCGCTCTACCATGCTGATATTTGTACTAGCTTAATATTGCTCTACCCTAAATTAGTATTATCATTTAGACGATCGGCCAGTAAAGCGTTTGGCGCCAAATACCGTACATGTTGTGTAATTGATTGCTAGTTATTATTTAGAGAAATTCGGTATAGTAGATCTCCCGTCTAAACCCTCACTTGTGGGTTAGCACTCCTTAAGGATGATATACTTGGCGCCCACAGTTTCCTTCTTGAATTACTTACGCCTAGCATACTGTTTGTTTTATGCTTATGAAAGTAGTCGACTGGTTTATTTAAATCTCATGTCTAAAGTTTATTGCGAAGTTCCGCAGCCCTCGTTTTCAAAAAACTCCTGCCCACAAGATGTTTACCGTTTCAATCTCAGCAGTAGTGAAATAAAAAGTTCCTTGCCGAGCTAGTCGACAATAGGGAGCATCGGTTGTTCACGCAGTCAGCGGAAAGTTCCCCAGGTAGAAAACCCGACATGAATTGGGGCTACGCCGGCTCGTTCCCTTTTTCAGGGAAAATGTTTTTAGTTTGGGGTGGGTTTCATACTACCGCAGAATGCAGTAATAAAGATCGTTCTCGAGCATTCCATCACATGCCAGGCAAATATATTTACATGCTCGCGACACGCCGCCTTTCGCGTTTGAATGCAAGTTTTCGGAAAGATGAATAAATCTGTCGTTAAGGACGTGAGACTGGAAAATCTAGTGAACATATGCATGGCTGCTTTTCACTTGATATCTTACGAGTTGTCATGACTGTGTCTGTTACCAGTTCATTTTAATGTAATATTTTCCCATCTCCGGTCCTTTGATTCTGTCTTGACATCGGGTCAAGGTAGATGAGTGGAACAGAGAGGAAGGTAGAGTTTATGCTCACAATAATCCAGCGCAAGTCCCCTTTCCTGCGCCAAATTGCTGTGCTGCATACGGTGGACATCGTCGAAAACGGCAATTGAACTGGTGTATAATGTAATATTTTAACAACGTACAGCTTTCAAACGCATTTGGTTCTACTAACATCCCTTGCGCAGCAAACACGAACATTCATGCATGCGGTTGGGATAAAAATGATTTATTTGTTAGTTCAGACGTTTAGGATTATCTGCCGGTATTTCCTCAGTTAGACGCCGATCTGATTCATTTATTACTCAGTGGCACTTTGTCTTCCTACGCAGAAGTCCTCTTCAACCATGAGTAGCAAAGGTATTCACATAAGTGACCGTTAAAATGACGGTTTTGTTAGGATCCCCTTAAGAGGGATGCTGTCTGATGCAACTTCATCCAAAAACGACAATTTGGTATACAGCCTGTCCTGAAGGTAACTGATGTAGAAACAACTTTGATTTTTAGGGCATAAAGCCTCCTTCAGCACAGTTACTGTCAAACTTGTTAATGTGACTGTAGCAGAGAACCTCTTCTCTTCACTTCTGGTCTCCAGGATTTGGTGGCGGAGGCCGTTGCGCTACTACAACTACGATGCAACAAAGAATCGCCTACGACACGCCCAAGCCTCGGAGGTTCTGTCTTAACTCATAGTTCAAGTGTGATGGAACAATTAACGAAAAGGTGAAAAGAACCTCATTAGATTCTGCAGATTTAACACTTCACAGCTGAGGAGATCCTAAAAGGTGTAGAGTCTCTGGTCATTCACTACCACAAACCTAAACTATGCGATCGGTATGTAAATTATACGTCCGTTTTCATCGATTGGAATCAGGTGACGACTTTCAAAGAACGTCTCAACACCGACATCAAGGACATACAGTATACGATGGAGGAGGAATAAAACTACCAGCTGGCCTTCAATTTTGTCCTCGTCTGCAGATAAAAATTGTGGAATGTAAAAACTCTAAGTCAATTACTGAACTTCTTCAGCAACCACCCGATGAGCCACAAACGCAGTTGCGTAAGAACGATGTATCAACTTGTTTCGAGGCACTGCATTGAATCGGAAGAAAAGGTCGCCAAAAGAAAATGCCTCCGAAGCGTGTTCAGAAGAAAAATGCAAACGAGACGACACAGCAAATCACACTCACCCCACATTTCGGCTAACGCTTCTGTACGTCAACACGTTATTGGAGGCCGTCAGCCGCCTTCTCACACCACCGGATTGGGGTTCGCACACAGACCGAACGCAACCAGTAATGCGAACGAAAAACCCATTGCAACAGCAAGAAACGTCTACAGTTGTTTATCGGATCTGCTATCTTTTGCGGGCAAAACGTAAATCCTGTTTCATGGGCCCCTCGTCTGTTTAAAAGTGCAATCACCCCCTCTCCCCATACTCGAAGCTGGGACTTAGTGTGTCCAAAGGAATTGCCCACATGGGAAGCACGTAAGGGAAGGCTGTTCCAACGCGAGTGTCGGTAAGCCAGAGGGCCAAACCGGTATCTAGCCAATACCCAACAAATCTGATTAATTTTCGGCGAGTAGGGAAGTGGAGGCCATCCAGCAAGCAGGAAGGGGAGGGGTGGCGGTCGTTTATCGTTATAGGTAGGTTATAGCATAGCGAATGTGTCCTATAATAACTGCAAGTCCTTGTGCACGAATCCTGCGTGTGTAATGTTGTCTCTGATGATGCGTCTGTGGATGAATCCGAAACCTCAGGTGGGTCAATTTTAATTTTCTAGTGATTTCTTCTATTGCTTTTCAAACGCGATGTTAAGTTTGCGTAACCCAATTATGCAAACACGTTTTTCAAGCGTACACCTTAGGCTATCTACTCAAAACCCCCGGTAAATCATCATTGTAACGAGGAACTTCCTGTCAATCCTGTTAAGTCTCCACCAACCTACCTGAAAATATAGAGAATGCCTATTTCCAAATGATTAATCATCTCGTTTTTCGAGGTCTTGCCTTATCAGCAAAAAGAGTAGGCAACTATGTCAGTCTGATCATACATTGTGTGAGTACTTGTCGGTTATCGGCTCTGCCTTTAAAAATAGTCTTTTATTGTTGTCCCAAATTATGGTCGAGTAGAAATGCGTAGAACATGCATTCTGGCCTTATAAATGCATGGCTTAAAATTCAAAACAAATTTTTCCTATATAACAGTGTGTCAGTTTAGAAATTTTGTCTCGGAGTGTCATATTTTACGATGTTTTCATTTTGGAACAGCATAGCTGGCAAAGAAAACGGTATATTTGTACTCTTCTAAGGTAACAGAGATGCACGTCGATGAATGTAGTGCCCAACCGAATCACTCACAGTAACTGGCTTGGTATATGAAGAGCACAATTTAACAACCGAATCGTGTACACTTGCTTACAATTAACTTTAAAACACTCTGTTTCATTATTCAGTGGGCAAATAACCTGAATTATATCCTATAAAAATAGTGCTCTGTATATGTCTGTAAAGTATTTTGGGAAGGTAAACAATACTTAAAACCTTGCTTTGGAAAATAAAAAAGCACCGTTTAACAACGTTAAACTTTTACCTCTTCATATTTAAAACCAGTACTTTTCCTTCCCACGGAATCAGTACTATGTGCCATGTATTTTCTCTGAGAACACTCGTGGTACCTTTTTACACACCCATGATAACAGTAACTTGCAACAACTATGGATACGGTGGGGTTTTGTAAGATTTGAATAATACATTTAAAGTATTTGTGAAAACTCGGCAGCCCTGGTGGGATTCAACTATCGTTGGTTCGAATCTCGCCGCAGTCAAAAGTAGTTAACAATTGGTCTAAATAAATTATTCAAATCTGTTACAACTCCCTGGCGGTCAGCTGGTGGATTTGAGAGAAAATTCCTCGAATTTGTGCCATGTTGATCAGAAATCCAACGCTTTAATCACTGAGGCATGGGCTCACGGGAGGAGTGAGTCCCGTAACCGAACGGTGAGCTTCAATTCACCAATGTTCATATTCCCGATCGAAACCGGCAATACAGCGAACCTGTGGCTCACTGGTTAGAGCGTTTGTCTTCTGATCAACAGGTCGCAGGGGCGAGCCTCGGGCGGGACACTATCTGAGGTTTACTATGGCTGGCTTACGAAGGCTAATACAGAGAGAGAGGAATACGCTTTATTTTGAAGTATCATTCAAAATTTTCAGCAAAAATATAAACGGCTCCATTCACTAAGATAATAGGATAAGTAAACATAATATACAAGAATCAAAGGAGTCAAAAATGGACATCTAGCGGAGAGACAGTTCTAGTCTGAGCTTTTTATTTCAGTCTCTTCACACGTAAGGTAGCGTGCTAGAAATGGCAAAACGGAGCGCTGGTATGCCGTTGTACGGCATGCTATATGGCGAAAAGCCTCGGCGCATCGGACGGGAAGACTTCACAGCAATCAGTTCAGAGTGGAGGGATGGGTTTCATCATCAAGGATTCGCCCAGCGAATTGTTTGACTGTCGTAAAGTGCCGTTTTGCTATCAAATCCACTAAAAACAGTATAAGAAACACCAGCAGCAGAAGAGAGCATTTCGGAGAATACGTTTTAAAAATCAAAAATCCTTTTTAGCAAGGCTGGAAAAAAATCACGGGAGAGCAATAAAGGATGAGGGGAAGAACACATGCCTCTATAAATCGCCAGATTAGGGCCTGAGGTGTGTGATAGGAACGTAAACGGCGAATATAATATAGAAGTTTACGAATTTTTTTGTAAAAAGAGCATCGATATGTTGGGAGAATGAAAGATTCGATGTCAGAGTTACGCCAAGGTACCGAAAAGAGGATACCTCGTTGGGAAGGACGGCTGAGAATTGAGAACTAGGGGATGGTCGCAGGTGAAAAACACATTGGACAGACTTCTCGTGGTTCAGTTGAAGGCCATTATCTGACGACCAGGCTGCAACATGGTCAAGGCCATCCTTCAGACACTGGAGATGTGTCTGATTTTTAAGAGGATGACCAACAACCATATCATCAGCATATTTGATGTACAGACAGTCATTTGGTGACCTCAAATCATCAGTGTGAATGGAAAAGAGGTGAGGGGATAAGATGGCACCTTGAAGAACACCGCAGTTGTTTGGAAGGACAGTAGACTTCCGCTTGCCGGATTGTACGAATTGAGTGCGGGAAGTAAAATAATCTTCAAGCCAAGAGACAACCCAGCCGGGAGAGCCAGACGCGGATGTTTTATTAAGAAGGAGATGGCGCGGGATGGTGTTGAAGGCAGAGGAGTAGTCAAGAAATGCGCATGCGTACGCGCGGCAGCCCTTATCTAAATCTCGTAGAGCCGAATGTACTACAAGGGGCAACAGCATCTAGGGTACTACGCTGGGCCTTATAGGCAAATTGTAATGGGTCGGAGAAATTGGAGGAAAAAAAGGCTTAATTGTATCGAGAGCGACTCGTTCAGCAATCTTCAGTAAAGCGGAAGAGCAGGCTATTGGACGGAAAGATTTAGGACCAAAAATTAGCTGACTTTTTAGGGATGGGAGTGATTCTTACTGAACGCCAAAATGTCAGGGATCTTTGACTCCATGAAGGACATGTTTATAAGGTGTGTCAAAATAGGGGAAATCTGAGAGCAGCAGTATTTTTAAAACAAATGGAGAGACTTCATCCGGCCCAGCAGCAGTTGAACCACGAACATTTTTTTCAGATGTTTTCTCCACTGTTGCCACTGACACGGGAGAAAAAAACGCTTGTTAGTAACAAAAAGGTTGTTTGTGGGGGGATTGAGTCAGTAGAAGTATGGATAAAATGTTTGTTTTTAGATCGTCTAAATCAGCATCAACATGTGCCAGTTTACCACATTGGCCAGTGAGACGCTTAAGATTCCTCCAGAGTTCAGCAGAGGAAAGCCGAAAAGAAGGTTTGGACGGAGAGGCAAAAAGCTGACTAACAAACAAATCATTTAGTCTGCAAATACGCCAGAAAGGACCGTTTCAGTCTACCGTGTCATTATCGGTAATATAATTCTATATATTTTCATTTCGTATAGACATCGAAACGTTTTTATAACGGACAATTTTGGACTTTCCCGTAGTTTTTCAATATACGAGACTGCTGCTTTTACTATAAAATCCTTTATCTGAATTCCTTTGGAGCAGGTAATACCGACAGTTACGACCATCTTTTTTATGCTGCAAGTTTATGACAGCGGCCATGTAAGGCGGTATTTGAATTTATAGGCGATTAAAATCTTGGTAAAAGCATCTGTAGTTCATTATTTTTCAAGCGCAAAAGAAAATGAGCACCGTTCAACATGTCGCAGAATTTGTTGCAGCAGTTCTACAGCGTAGGTGAGACTGCATGCATAGACGAATTTTCCAGTGCTGGTTTATGCAATTCCTCAAGACAAGCGTGCAAATAATAACAGACTCAAAAGCAAGGTTTGAAATAAAACTGTCCTGAATAGGTTTAATCCCAAATGATCTTGTTAGTGGACCGAGCTTGAAATGTTTTATTCCAACGGGCCCATTCCTAATTAGGATCTAATTTTCATTGAAATTACAAAGCCCAACTACCTCTATGCCGTTTATTTATGCACCTATTTTCAATCTTTGCATACGTACTGTAATATACTATGGAAGTAGTCTGCAAAATGTCACTCGATATCTTTTTGTTTTATAGCAGGTGCGCCAATGTTAGACGTAGCATTTGATAGTGCGGATACTTTTAACATTCAAAGATTCAGTAAAAGTTAAAGTCGGGATTATTCACGTGTCCCACCCCGGCAGGACAGAGGTTTAGGATTTTCCCGTAATATAAATGGCTTTGCGTTAAATTTAAGGGGATTTAATGTTTGGGTTAAAGTGATAACACGAATAATGTTAGGGTTTAGTTTAGGATTATGGTCAAGGCTTGGTTAATAGTTAGCGTAAGGGATTGGACGCAGGACCATGTATGCTTACTGTAATTTCGCAAATGCCACCTGCATTACAAGGCAATCTTAATCTCCTCTCATAGCTGATGCACATAATTGATTCCGATGCATATTACTAAAACTAATTGTAGTCATTTCAACTAGAATTTACATAAAATGAGCAATAACTAATCACTGTAATCCCCTTTCTATCTAGGTAAACATGGACTACATCCCATCATAAAGAAGAAACCAGAAAAACTTGTTCTCAATTTCTACAAAAACGTTCACAAAGAGGAAAGGAAGTAGTTTTTCAAGTTCTTAAAGCCTCTTTATATATGATGAGGTTGGGATGCTGATACTCTGTCTCACTCGCTCACTGAACTTCACAAACTGTGGATGGATTCTCTTATTTGAGTTCTTTACATTGAGCACGTTTACGTAAATAGCTGGAATGGTTGATTAGGACAGCCTACTGCCACAACTGGACTTCCCTCTGGAAGCTAAACAAAACACAGCATCTTCAGATGGCATGTCCATATGAAATGGGAGATGCCAATGACCGAAGCATTAAACCTCCCACTTTTCCGTTGAAAAGTATCTGTTTAAATTGAACAAATTGCAAAATTTCCGCATATTTTTCCTGTACCATGGGAGCAATTCCAATTTTTCACTGTTTTTGCCATTATAAAAGGCCACTGCCAAACTTCTATAAAGTTAACGCAAATTAGCTCCACTGCTTTTTATCCAGTATTATGTAAATATCCAGATGATGGACTTCTGAAAGCAGAATTTTAAAACTAACTTTGACTCAAAGATTTTGTAAAATTTTACCCTAAGTATAGTATTTAATTATCCAACATTTTTTTTAAAACGTCTTTATGCAAACTGACGAAGTTTTTGCACTAAAAGGTAAAATTTAGTGGCGGCATTCCGGTCACTTGATGCGCAGTATGGCATCCCTGTCGAACTGTGGCGCTGGAAAGGCAAAACAAATTAAAAGGAATTAATATCAAATGCACTTTTGTTATATAGGGAGGCACTTAAAGTTAACAGATCTTTACCTGCGTAGTGCTGAATAGTCAAATTTGTACCGTAAACAGCCGCGCATGCCTAATTTAAAGTGCAATTTAAGCCCATCTCCTAAGAAAATTCGAAAGGATTGATCCTACAATCAAAAGATAGAAGTGCATTTTCAGTGCAGAAATTAAGCGTTTTTAAGCGAGTTTTTGGACAATCACAAACGGGTCCATGATTCAGTGGTGGAGTGTTACACTGAATGCCCAAATATCCCGGATTCGACTCTCAGGTGGTTCGGCTATGACTGGCTATGACTGTTGATGACAGTTAATAAGCCCAAATGGCGATTCAGGTCTCCATTATATTTGTTGAGATTGCTATATCAGAGATCGCAGCGATTACAATACACAGTTTTAGCACCATTTAAATAGTTGAGCATAAGGTAGGTTTGTTAAAGCAACTAATGAGCGTCGAGATATAGGAGGGTGAATTGGATGCACAGATACATGGACAGGTGATAGACTGTTCAGATCTGATACTTCCGTATAAGGGTTTGAACCAATTTGTGGGAAGGCCAATAGCCATACATTTGTTTTTGATCCCAGCGAAAAGCAATCCGCCTTCGGCTTCACTCTATGCTGCTTGCATAAGCGGCATAGCCATAATTCAGAAAATTCTCTAATTAGCGTGTTGACGGTTAATCCACAGATAAAAAAACAGTACGCCTCAACTGGGAAGATTGCCAAGCCTCCTGGTTATTCATGTGGCTTGCCTTTTCACATAAATAGCATTAAGACCTGACGAGGATGAAACAATCTTACAAAACATACGCAATAGATAAATTGCTTTTGCTTTTCGCAAGTTTGCAAAGGATTTTCGTTGGATTGTGCCATCAGATGTAGCAACGAACCTTTAAATATGTAATATTCGCCTAAGTGAAATTAATTTTCCATATAATAAAGCATTAACAGAAATGCACAAAACGATTTTACTGCGTAATACCATTGATGTTCTTCAAGATTAACGCCCCGAGACAAGGATATTCATCAATGGCATAGCTTACACTCCTTCCGTAGTCAAATGATCAAAAGGGCTTGTGATAAGAAGACGGAGCTTTAATAACTAACTTCACATCTTTATGTTCAAGTATAAGTTTGCATTACCCAAGTTCGGAGAGAAATAATCATGAGCTCGTTGCCCATTGAGCGAGTCTAATCCTGTGTTAGGCGTGCAGGCAGTTAGTAAGGAATGACACCTCATGGTGACGAGAATTTTGCAGAAGCCGCTGTCGTGAGTTTCACATCTCAAAACTGAGTCAGACAATAGTGTTCAGTTTTTCGCTCGCGGAAGTTTTTTCCTTCAAGTCAGAATAATGTTTTGCTCTTCAATTCAAACAAACCCCCAGCGAGCATTTATATTCTCGAAAGCAGCTGTACTAAAAAAAACATCTTACAAAACTGTTTCATACGGAATGTATAGTCTTTTCCTTCGTACATGCTCATCTTATTGGCCTCATCTGTGATTGCATTGGGATAAAAACTATTGGTAATATAAAATTAAAAAATTTAAGTTCCGTTCCTAATTTCTTGACTGAAATTATGAGATTCCTGCTCTTCCTAAGAACAGTTGATCTTCTCAAGTCAAACCTTCAAAGTATGTTTTGTAATGCTTTCGATTTTTTGACTTTGCTTATTATAATATCTTATTGTACAATATTGAATATTGGAATGTTTATTGTAGATGGTGATTGTTTCAAACTGGTTCGCTTAATTTCAGAGAGAAACTGGTTTCACTCACATTTCACATAAAAATAGCTTGACGGGTATCGACAAGGGAACGTTGACGAAACTGGAATCGAACATACAGTGAATGCCTCATTAAACTACATTTTGGAGTCTTTTTGATTTGAAAGGGATTAAATAAATGAAGTTATAATATGAATAACCTTGCAACATCAACCTAAGATATTTCATGCATGCTTGAACTTCGGCTTTTGAATGATCTTACTTTCAGCTGCCTGCCAAAATTACTCTCAATGCCCTTAAAAATTCAGATATATGTTATAGAAAGCAAACAAAAACCTCTACTCTTATGCCATCTTTACATTAAATAGTTGAAGAAACTCTTTCCTACCGCTTTAAAAAAAACTATGTTTTATGAACCCGACCTGCAGTTGCAATGATTTTCAAGGTTTCCAAACTACATGCTGCTTGCGTCCCTAGTAAATAAATCCACGCTTTTCTCCATGCTATTATGAGGAGTCATATAGGGCTCGTAATAAGTAGCAGAATTTGGGAACTGTTGTATGTTTAGTAAGCAGTATTAATAAAAGTGAAGATATGAAGCTCTATAAATGAGCATTTCCAAATCTTATGCAGTTCATAACTGCAAACTTTCTTTATAGCCCAAAGGCATCCTTTCTTCGAAAATAAAATTTCAACAATTCTCTTACATTCAAATACATAGAATAAGAATTAATTTTGTGCATGCTGATTATAAAACATAGTTTAACTTATAAGGGCATCGAACACCAATGGGAATAATGTATACAACATGAGTAGCCATTGCCAGTCGATCGGAAAAAGCTCTCTTAAAAGTCTAATGCTTGCATAAGATGCAGCAACCTGCTAATCAATATGCCAACCCCACGTAAGCAATACTTTTAAACCGAAAACGCATTTAAAAATTTCATTTGAGCTGATGAAATAGGTCAGATATTGTAGTTCTTTCATTGATAAGGATACCGCTTTATTGGTTATGCAATGGGGTTCGTGGCAGGTGACGTTCACCCGGCTCGATCACAGGTTTGCATCTGATGGAATGGAACCGTTGAATGCGTTATTCCGTGGCGAGGTGAAGAAGGAAATCACCATTGAAATGCGGTCACCTCAAGTTTCCAGTATATGTGAAGTTAAACTTATTAAGGAATTAAGAGGGAAGAAAGGGCGGATTTTGGCTGTTTTCACTGCAAATAAAATAACCACGTAAAACATCAGTTAATATTTCAAAAGTTTTAAGCATGCGTTTTGGATACAATAACTTGAATAAATAATTTCATAACGGCTATACACCTCTGCTCAGCAGGTTTAAGCTTCTTAAATGTATTGGACGTCACTTAGCTTACAGGAAGCTGAAGAATATGACAGAAATTGCACGTTGCTGCAGGAAGATTTATGCAATTGACATTGTTGGGATCTGAAAACCGATGTCACCAAAAATGGAAAACGCACCAGACGTTCCTTCCCTGGCTAAATTGTTTTGCTTCTTTAATTATCAGAAACTAATATTGGTAACGATAGGGTGGTAGTCGCCATCTCTCTATGCAAGTTTACAAATATGTCCTATTCAAAAAGTATATCAGCACTTTGATTAAGTGTTCGGATTGAAGCCCTTCGGCTTAGTTAAACTCGGCCAAATAAATTTGTGCTGGAAAACTGACAGATTTTTATATAGATTACATGGTAGGTTTATAAGTGTGCAACAGGCAAGACACAAGCAGATGTTTCAAGTTTGTTATCGATTTGCAGTACGCCATATGCCTTATGAAGTGAGGTATATACAGAAGTCAAGTAAGCGCGTAACCCTCATGGGTGTGGCTAGGATCTCCCTAGATCTCATTTTGTCCGCCCGCCAGCTTGCTACTATCGCTAACGAGCGTTGTGTCATAGGAAACATGCCACATATAATGCATATTTATGCTTCAAAGGGTGCAACAGGCAAGATGCAGACAGCTATTTCCCGCTTGTTAAAATTGTCGTGTGTCCTACGGCACAAATTCGTTATCGCAAGTAGCAGGCTGCCGTGCGGAAAGAATGGAATTGAACAAGATCCAAATATATCAATGAGGTTTACGCGCTATATATATATATATAATGGTAGTTGGGCGCTCACAGATCGGTTACAGGACTCACTCGTTCCTTTTTGTCTTGGAACTAACTCGCAAGCCCCGCCAGCAGCCGTAAGGCAGCTTAGGATATAGGCAGAATAACATGACCGACAAAGACAAGGGAGACTGGAATGGCAATTTCCGGCTTATTAGCCGTTATCAGCCAGCCATATTCAGGAAGGTACAGTTATGTAGGAATTGAGTCAGTTAATTTAATAAATGTATTAAATTTCGTCTAAATACAAAAGCGGGTGTGGGAATAGCCAGGACTGGGTTACAGGATTCACTGATTGCACAGGCAATTGGGGTTATAGAGAGCCATTTCAGAGGGAGAAACTGAGCGGGGTGGGGTGGTGGAAAATTGCATGCAATTAGTCGACCTCTACCTACGGTAGCCTGTATTGGGGAGGGACTTATGTGGGCACAAGACTGGGTTGTGTAATCTTATGGCAGTAAATTCTCTGTTGCAAGCAGACGCACGCGGACCCACTGGCTTAAAGAAATTTGGCGGGACTTACTAGCTATACGAAAAGCTTCATTATTGTCTGCACGCTGTTTGGAATCAACATGTGCGACAAGGCTCTTGTTTAATACATTCGTCTTTTCCCAGTCTTTTACCAGCCATGCGGAGAGTGAATTCCTAAAGACGATGCTTCGACCAAGTTGTCTCATGAAACGTTCCAGCAGTCAAGGTTCGGGAATTATTATCTAACACCCCTATTTCATACGTGGAAGGGAAGGACATGTTACCACCTCTGACTACCTTAACATGCATTTACTCTCTCACCCACTCTCATGCAGCAGGGGTTATTTTTCACACAAGTTAACCCCTGTCCCAAAACATACGAGAACGCCTTCCGGCATATCTAATAAAAGGCAAATTAGAAGCATAAACAACGCCGTCGCCGCACATTTTGTTGATTGCAGGCATCTTGCGGCACCCAACGGAGATTTTCGTCAGATTTGCAGGGTCTTACTGAGCCACTTTAAGCCACTGCGTTAGCGCCTGCTACCAACGGAAGAAGCATCTGCCGCCAAGTTAAGCCAACCAGTCTTTTGCATACAGAATTACCTCGTATGAACTCCATGTTTAACATGGCTAAAGGTCGATAAAGGGCATATTATCTTATCCACTTCCCTCTCTCTCTCTATCTCACACACCCACTCTCTCGCCCATGAAATGACTTTCCATATCGCTTACTCCCTACGAAGCCACCGATTGTTATTACGTCATGCTTCCTATTCTCTCAACTTGTTTGTGTGTTAGGATGAACTTTAACCGATTAATCTTACTAATGAATTTTTTTACTGGATCAAGTTCCCGTATCAAAAAACAAACTTATGCGTGCAATATATTTGTTTCCGAAATTCGTCTCTGCTTCCATTCTGTCTTACTCATCGATACGAGAGTATAATTTATTGAGGGAAACAGGCTTACTGAGCAGTCTTTCTATATACTTGTGAAGTCCCTATGAATCCGCTGCACGCAAGTGTATAAAGTTAAAAGATTTCAGACTAAAAATTTGGGGACTAGGAAAATCGGGTCGAGTTCTCTCTTTTTTTTCTCCCCTAGATCTTTATCTGGCGTACCGGCAGTGGTTTACAGTCTGCGGTGTTTGTAGTTTGGATTTTGTACCAAATCTATTTTTAGCGCATGTAATATTTATCATCATAATGTTTCTCAGTGTGTGGTTGTCAAAAACATCTCAGTTGTAATAAATTACATCTACGTAGTACTTCAAAGTATACAATTTATCCCACGCTGAATCCATGACCGTGCCATGTAACTTCGAAAGGATATGCCGGTAAGCCTACGCTAACCATCGCATAGTATGGCAGTTCCTCGTTTTGGGATTTGCTCCTTGTACATGTTGACAATTACGCTACCCATAACTATCTTCACTGTCTCACCTTCTATCACGATGTGAGGAAGATCCTTTAAATATTTATAATTTGAACAGTCTGTTAGATACTCTATGACTTATCCGGTTGACAGGCATGTAAAGTATCGTGTGGTAGCCATTGTGCAGAGCCAAATGACATAACGTTGCTAACATAATCCGTTTTTTAACTGTAGTTTCAGAACGGAACGACAAATTCAGGAAATTTTAAGAAATTTATGATGAACGAATGTCTACAAACACGTGGACAATTATGCTTTTAACAACTACCCTTAAATTCAGAAGACAGATTTACAGAATATACTATAGACGGACATTGAGATTGAATAAAGATCCTCCGGAATACGAACTCGTTATCTTAAAACCCAAGTTAGCCATGCCGCAATACTGTTCAGGACAGTCTTCAGAGAGCATACTCTGGAGTAACTGTTTCCGGCATTAGGCGAGAAGGGGCCGTCTACACTGAAGACAATATTTTACACTTTAAGCTAACGTTCAAAACCCTGGCTGAAGATTTTATAGTCAACTTTGAAGCCCTTTTGCCTCGCCTTCTATCACGATGTAAGAAAGAGCCTTAAACAAGCAATAATTTAAACAGTCTGCTAAATGCACTATGACGTATCCAGTTGACACACGCCGAAATTAGCGTGGTTTAGGCATCTCACATAGCAAAAGATCAAAACGTTGCAACCAAAAAATCTGCGCACTGGGTCTGTCAAATGTAGTTTTACAACGGGACGACAAATTCAGAAATTTTACGAAATCTCTGGTGAAAGAAGACTTAAGGTGAGACAAATTTGAAGCGAGCATGTGATGTAATCAAGCACGTGATAAATAATCAGATGAGGGGACCCTCGACGGTACAGATGTTTACCTTGCCTAAGCGACTAGCGTTTCCAAATGGGGAAAGGTTGCGTGGTAAAGATCACGCTAAACACTTGAAATAATTTGCATAAATTGATGAGAGAGAATTTCCTTTATCACACGCGGAAGAAATTATGAAATGCATGACGGCTCATCTTGCTGTAGTTCAAGGTCAAACGCGTGTTGCATTCCTTTAAGTAAATCTAATTGCTGATTAAAGTTATTGCGCCGCAAAATGCATAAGCAATCAAAGAGTATGCCGCAGTATAAGAACTAAATTTGTCGGGCGAAGGATTTGTGACGAAAATTTGGCAGCTTTGATTTGAGCCACTCTTTCATTTGTTGGTGTTATCAAAATGGTGTTGTAGCTTTGCAATAAGACACCCTCAGCACAAATGACCTAAGTAACTCACTTGGGTTGCCTTGTACGTCCACCTTAACAGGACGGGGGAATGGGAACTGACCTACTCATATAAAAACATATGCCAGAACTTGCATGGAGGGTAAATATTCCCATGTTTAATCCTAACTCGAACTCTAGCATAAAACTCAATTGAAGCCTTCCTCTTAATTTTGCGCAACCCGTAACCTTAAACCTTAACATACCCTGACCATAACCCTTATCTTAACTCCCACCCTCACCTAAATTCTTAACGCCATTTCCCGGAATTTGGCGCAAAGCCACACACCCTGTAGGCGGTTCCCGCTCCCTTGATCTCTGAATGGTTTGAAGTTCAGATGCATTTTGGAGCGAAATATTTTGGACATTTTAGCAATTCTTCTTCGACAACATGAAAATAAATTATTGTGTTGATAAATGGAAAGTTTATGAGCTGGAAAGTATCCGCATGAAGCTTTCCCTATCCCACAGCACCAGCAGAAGTGTGCAAATTATGCGTTTAGTCCGCCGTGTGCACAATCATCTCAGAAGAAATTTTCAAACAGACCACTGTACTTTTGTTCGTTAACTTCCTAAGCGCCTTTCCAAAGGCCGTTGCAGAGCTGTCTGACTCACACGTGTCATGAGACCTGTTGTGTATCGACTTCATTGATAATGTATTCTTCATTCGTTCTTTTGCATTGAATGACATGGCAAACTTTTCTTGCTCCGGATGATTTATATTTTCTAGGCACAACTGGCTGATTGGAAAGGAGTCGTGGAGGATAAACACCGCGTCTTTCACATGATCAAAAGCAATCCAAGCGCATTGGTCTTTTTTTAATTAACTTTAACACAACTCACAACATCCTCTCAAAGTACTCGTCTTGGTTTATTCAAGCCGCAGGAGATCAATACAGCTCTGTCAAAGTAGACCGTACTCCGCTGCTGCGCACTCCAAGCATTTATATCTTTATTTTGTATAAAGGTGCAACACTAAGGGGACTTGAATGCACAGGTTTATCAATCATTTGAAAGAATTAATAGGGTTTTTAGAAGAGTTGAATAATTCGTGTGAAGCTGAACATTACCGGCAAAGACAATGGAGAGAGGAAAGGACCTTTCAGGCTCATTAGCCGTCATTAGCCAGCCATACCAAACCGCAGGTGGTGCACCACCCAAGGTTCGACCTCGTGACTTGCCCAGCGCTCTAACCATTGAACAAAGTGCTTGTTGTCTTTTCAGTATAGAAAGAAAATATTGACATTCGTTGAGCGAAGACTCACCGCCTCCAGTCTCCCTTGTCTTTGCCGGAAGTTTTCATCTACCTATGATACTATCTGCTGCACGGTTGCCGGCGGGGCTCAAGAGTGAGCACTCTGGCAGAATGGAACGAGTGAGTTCCCTTAGCGATCGGTGAGCGTTCCTCAACGAATGTGTTTCAACTGTGGAAAACGCCGCGGTCAGAGGGGAATTCGAACCCACGACAGCCAAAGCTCTAATCATCTTAGCCAGGAAGCCCCAACAGGACCCTTTGGCCTTGTTATCGTGGTTTCGAATTTTAGCGAGGCCGCTAATTTATCACAAAAGGGTCAAATAAATTATTCAATTCTGTCAAAACATCATAGTAATTAAGCTGGACTGATAGTCTTCAGGTGGATTCCAGATTGAATGTTTAGAAATCATCTTTTAGTAGCCAGCTGGTTTAGCAGAATTGGTGGGTTACATAAGTTACAGTCTGGTTGGCGGATAACTTAACCCAGGCCTGGTTAAACTTGCTGCTCACTGTGGGGCCTCGTAGCTCAGGTGATTAGAGTGTTAGCTGTGCTCAAGACTTGCCCTTGTTGATATCCGTTCGAAGGCCACTTAGGCTGCCTGCTCTTTCATAAATTCATTAAAGAATAGTTAGTTAGGAGAATTTGCATTACCCTTTCTCAAAAACTGGTTTCAATGACGCTAGCTCTTCCAGTTTACCCTATTTTGGGTTATGACGTCAATCAAATCTCGAAAAAAATAGCCACGTTTGAGCGTTGGCCGGTTCCTAACGAAAAATCAGCCAAAATCCCAATTTCCGTCCACTTTTTCCCTTGCGATTGAAAAGTCTGCGAGCGGCCCGGAGAGCAAATACTGCCTCGGATTTCCGATCAGTCATAGTGAGAGTCATGAAAGGTCACTCTCTCGTGATCTTTCGTTTTCCATATTGTAGGAAAATGGAGCGTGAGCCTGCGGTTCTATGGCTGAGTGGTTGACTCAGTTGGGGTGTAGGGGTACTAGTTAGGGGCAGCACCACACAGCTTGCATTTGGTCTCTTCATTTGTCTCGTACAGGTGGTGAATGCTCCTGTGGCCGCCTCTAACTGGTACCCAACTCTCACCTGTGGCTCCTCGAAGTTGGGTTCTTCCCAGCGGCCACACCCCGGGAAACCGTCACGATCGGCGGGCTAAACCAGGTGAGGGTCTCCGGTGTTGTGTGTGCCTCCACACTCGGTATGTCTGACTCCCGAACTTCCCACCTCCCCCCTCTCAAAAAGTCCTACGGTGGGGGCGACAGCAACCCCGTAGGCGGCCCAGACTAACTCGGGTCGTTCTCCCACTAAAAACAAAATCCGTGACCCATAGTGGAGTTCGGCAGCCGTCTGGGATGTCCGAGCAGCCCTATTTAGGGATAGCACTGCTTGCCTCCTCGCGGAGGAAGGGGCTAGAAAATGTGCCCTAATAAATGCTGGGTCTCACGTCTTCTGCAGCCGGCCGCGGCTCGCAGATCGCAAACTACGCGGTCGTAAAACTCAAACAAACAACAATACCCCCCGTCCCCATCCCCCTCGCCATACTCTCCAGGCTGCTCGGGTGAGTCCACTCACACTAGCAGCCTGGAATGTTCGCTCCCTTTTTAGACAATCCTAGGAGCAACAGGCCGGAACGGAGGACGGCGCTAGTCGCTCGGGAACTGGCGCGCTACAAGGTGGACATTGCTGCTCTCAGCGAGACCCGATTCTCTGAGCAGGGTCAGCTGGAGGAGGTGGGGGCCAGCTACACTTTCTTCTGGAGCGGCCGGCCAAAGGCAGAGCGACGCGACGCTGGTGTTGCCTTTGCCATCCGTAACGACATCGTGGGACGTCTGCCCTGTCTGCCGCAGGGTATCAATGATCGCCTGATGAGCCTCCGCCTGCCTCTTCGGGGAGACCAGTTCGCCACCATCATCAGCGCCTACGCTCTCCCAATGACGAGCTCTGATGCGGCGAAGGACAAATTCTACGAGGACCTGCACGCCTTGCTGGCGACTGTGCCGAAAGAGGACAAGTTAATTGTCCTTGGTGACTTCAATGCCCGCGTCGGGACGGACCACGCTGCCTGGCAGGGAGTGCTGGGTCTCCACGGTCTCGGTAGCTGCAACGATAACGGCCTCCTTCTTCTGCGCACGTGTGCGGAACACCGTCTCCTGCTGTCCAACACCTTCTTCCGCCTTCCGACGCGGGAGAAGGCCACGTGGATGCACCCTCGGTCGCGGCGCTGGCATCTGCTGGACTATGTTCTCGTCCGGAGGCGAGATCGACAGGACGTGCTGGTAACCAAGGCGATCCGCGATGCCGATGGTTGGACAGATCACCGCCTCGTCATCTCTCAGATGAGGCTCCGACTGCAACCCCGACCAAGGCCCCAAGGTAAGAGGCCGCCATGTAAGTTAAATACTCTTTTATTAAATTTGCCTGCTCACTGTTTTGATTTCAGCAACCAAATAACCGAGAAACTGGAGGACCTGCATGCTCCAGATGATAACGCTACCGTGGAGACACGATGGTGTCAACTGCGAAATGTCATCCAGTCCACCGCCCTCGATGTACTCGGACGCGCACACCGTCGACACCAGGAATGGTTTGACGACAATGACGCCGACATCAGCAACTTACTCGCGGAGAAGAATAGGCTACACAAAGCCTACATGGACCTTTGGACTGACGCCACCAAAGCAGCCTTTTTAAGATGCCGGCGCCGTGTACAACAACGGCTGCGGGAGATGCAGGATGCCTGGATGATCCGAAAGGCTGAGGAAATCCAGGGGTATGCGGACCGCAATGAAATGAAAAAATTTTCAAAGCCATCAAGGCCATCTACGGCCCGTGTATCAAGGGGTCCGCACCGCTGCTCAGCTCTGACGGCACCACACTGCTGACAGAGAAATCGCAAATTCTGAAGCGCTGGGCCGAGCACTTCAGAAGTGTCATAATTGCTCATCAGCCATCTCCGATGCTGCCATTGACCAGCTCCCTCAAGTGGACACGAACAATGACCTGGATCTGCCGCCTTCCCTACCAGAAACCATCCGGGCCGTGCAGCAGATTTCCAGCGGTAAAGCACCGGGATCCGACGCAATCCCACCGGAAGTCTACAAGCACGGTGGGCCCCGGCTGATGGCAGAACTCACAACACTCTTCCAGGAGATGTGGCGCCAAGGACAAGTTCCTCAGGATTTCAAAGACGCGACCATCGTCCATCTCTACAAACGGAAGGGGAACCGGCAGCTCTGTGATAATCATAGAGGCATCTCGTTGCTCAACATCACCGGGAAGATCTTCGCCCGTATCCTTCTCAATCGTCTTAACGGTCACCTAGAGCAGGGCCTGCTCCGGAAAGCCAATGTGGCTTCCGCCGACACCGCGGAACAACCGATATGATCTTTGCCGCCCGCCAGCTACAAGAGAAGTGTCAGGAGATGCGAACTCACCTATACACTACCTTCGTGGATCTAACGAAAGCCTTTGACACGGTGAATCGTGACGGACTGTGGAAAGTCATGCAGAAATTCAGCTGTCCTGAGCGGTTCACGCACATGGTGCGTCAGCTTCATGACGGGATGACGGCGCGCGTCACTGACAACGGGACGGTATCCGAAGCATTCGCAGTGACCAGCAGGTGAAGCAGGGGCTGCGTACTGGCCCCCACCCTCTTCAGTCTCATGTTCTCGGCTATGCTGATGGACGCCGACCGTGATGAGCAGCCTGGTATCCGCATCGCCTACAGAACTGACGGGCACCTTCTCAACAGTCGGCGTATGCACGCTCCAACGAGCTTGTCTACAACTACAGTCCATGACTTGCTCTTCGCGGACGACTGCGCCCTTAACACCGTGACGGAGGAGGACATGCAAAGGAGCATGGACCTCTTCGCCGAAGGCTGCGCCGATTTTGGATTCAAAATCAGTACAGCCAAATCGGTTGTCATGCACCAGCCGCCACCCAGCACGGAATACAATGCTCTTCAAATCAATGTTAGCGGTGCTCAACTCAAAAACGTGGAAACCTTCGCTTATCTAGGAAGCACGATGTCGCGCAACACGAGAAACAATGACGAGGTTGCCCAACGGATCTCCAAAGCTAGTCAGGCCTTCGGCCGCCAGCAGAGCCTCCGTGTGGAATCGCCACGGCATTCACCTGAACACCAAACTGAAGATGTACAAGGCCGTCGTCTTGACGACATTCCTTTACGGAGCGGAAACCTGGACCGTCTACTCGAACCAAGCCAGGAAGCTGAATCACTTTCATCTCAGCTGCCTCCGCAGAATACTGAAGCTGAGATGGCAAGACAGGATCCCGGACACGGAAGTCCTGGAGCGGACCGGAATCCTCAGCATCCATGCCATGCTGAGGCAAGTGCAACTGCGATGGAGCGGCCACCTGGTAAGAATGGACGACGAGCGACTACCCAAACGACTTTTCTACGGAGATGTCGCTACGGGTTCTCGCCGTCAGGGAGGTCAAAAACGACGCTACAAGGACACTTTGAAGAAATCGCTGAAGCAAATGCAAATCAACTCGGCGACCTGGGAGGACCTCGCTCAGGATAGACCGGCGTAGAGAAGATCAGTGAAGACTGGTTCAGCAATCTATGAGGCCAACCGGATCGCCGCCACCAAGGCCAAAAGAGCGGCACGAAAGTCACCAGTGCACCGGACCAACACCGCCAATGCCCAGGCCCTGCCAACATGCCCGCGCTGTCAACGCATCTTCCGCGCGCGAATCGGCCTGGTTGGACATCTTCGGACGCAATGCACCAACAATCCGACAATTCCAATTTCTATGTCAAATTCGGCCAACCCTCCTTCTGACTCTCCCACCCTCACTCCTGGAATCAATTCCATTACTCCCACCATCATAGAGACCACATCCATCTACTCATCGCCTGCTACCCCCACCACCGCAACCACCACCGCCTTCGCCTTCATTAATCTCACCACCACCACCATCAGCGATGCGGAAACTCTCCTAAGCTGTACTCAATGCGACCGCACATTCACCTCACGCATCGGCCTGGTAGGTCACTTGCGAATACATCGTACAGAGACCGGTGAGCCAGTGCCTGGAACACCATCACACAGCAGAGATCGTCGCCTCCACTGCCCTCACTGTCCTCGCGCATTCACTCATCGCATGGGCCTATTCGGTCACATGCGCATCCATGACAGTAGAATACACAACAATGCCGAACAACACCGATAAGCCAAGCACACCCTCCGCTCCTGCCATTCTTAGCGCCCTGACACCCCCACTACCATGAATGACATCCCCCAGCCTCTACCGATTTCTCCTGCCCACACTGCGCCCGCACCTTCCAACTCACGCATCGGCCTGGTCGGTCACCTGCGAATCCATCGCACGGAGGCTGGTGAACCAGTGCCTGGGGCTCCGACATACAGTCGACGCGCCCGCCTTCACTGCCCTCACTGCTCCCGCACATTTTACACACCGCATGGGCCTATTAGGACACATGCGCCTCCACGACAACCTCCGGTAAACCACCGGAGGCTAAGCTATCAGCGCACACTACCTACACCAATACATCGAAAACACCCTCACAATCACCATTTACCAGAGTATATCACGGTTTCCTAGAAACCGTGGCTGGGAAGTCTGCCAATCTGACGCTTCCACCAGACCACGCCGTCGGCTTAGTGTATGTGCTGTGTGTGTCGAGTGGCTGACCAGTGGACTGGGGAGTCAGACGGCGATGGCTGCTCCATATCCCCTGAGTTTGTGAATTCTGGTGTGTGCGTTATGGGGGCCAGGTCGTGCTGTGGCGCGCGAAGACGGGTTACGCCGATCCGTCAGCCAATGCGCCCACTCCCCCATCAGGCAACTGACCGGCTCGGACAGTAGCCTGACTGTGGGAGTGGGGGAGAGAGTGAGGTCGACAGCTCAGCGCATATTCCTCACTATAAACAATCTGACGCGCTTGAAACTATCACGGTGCGCTAAAAGCCGTGGCTTGGAAGGTTGCCAATTGACGGGATAACTCGGACCGCGTGGTCAGCCCAATGTGTGTTTTGTGTGGAGTGGCTGACTGGCAGACTGAGAGCCAGGCTGCAATGGCTCCTTCTTAATGTGGTCTTTATGGCACCCCCACTCTGTGGGATCCGAGCCAGGTGTGGTGGCATGCCAAGGGGCGGCTCCGGCCGCGCCAGCCACCTGTGCCCTCTACGATCTCCTGTCTTCTTGACTGTGTCATGAGACCGGGCTCAGGTGGGGGAGGAGAAGAGAGTGCGGTAACGTTGAGTGCCGCGGTTGGAAGGTTGCCAACTGACAATTACACTCAGACCTCGCAGTTAGTCCAATTTTTGTTGTGTGGAGTGGCTGACTGGTGGTCTGAGAGTCAGGCTGCGATGGCTCCTTCTTAACGTGACCTCTGGCTATCTCACACATGTGAGATGTAAGCCGTTCAACTCCCTGTTGTGTGAAATCCTGGTGCTTGTGTTTGGGGGGCCAGGTCGTGTACGTAGTACACGTAGACGAGGTCACCATCAGCTGCGCCTGCTTCCGCATCAGACAACTGACCGGCTCGGACAGTGGTCTGATTGTGGGGTGGGGGAGAGAGTGAGGTCGAGAGCTCAGCGTATTTTCCTCACTATAAACAATCTGACGCGCTTGAAACTATCACGGTGCGCTTAAAGCCGTGGCTTGGAAGGTTGCCAACTGACGGGATAACTCGGACCGCGTGGTCAGCCCAATGTGTGTTTTGTGTGGAGTGGCTGACTGGCGGACTGAGAGTCAGGTTGCAATGGCTCCTTCTTAATGTGGCCTTTATGGCACTCCCACTCCGTGGGATCTGAGCCAGGTGTGGTGGCACACCCAGGGACGGCTCCGGCCGCGCCAGCCACCTGCGCCCTCTCCCATCTCCGGTCTTCTTGACTCTGTCTTGACACCGGGCTCAGGTGGGGGAGGAGGAGAGAGTGCGGTAGCTGCAGCGCAAGGCTACTATCACTTAAAACTAATTCACGCGCAAGTCACCGTCCCTGCACCACCTGGTGTTGAGCATACGGTCGACCTCGTCGAAAATCGACGGTCGAACTGTCTGGGTTGACTCAGTTACCTAACCAGAAAAATTTCAGAAGTCTGGCTTTTAAATTTCAGTTTTGAATTGCACTAGCCGATGACAGTATGCAAATAAAAAGTAGACGTGGCATGCACCTTCGAAATTGTCACTTACACTGGTTAAAAGAATGTTGAACTTGATAACCACTTCACGCTCTGTTTACCTGGGGCGTGATATATAATTTCAATCTAAATGACAGTCATTCGGTTTCGTATGAATCTTTTTATCTACATTGTTTAGTTTAGTGGGTAGCTGAAATTCCCGAGCAGTTCCCCACTAATTCGCATTAAAAACTGAAGGCGATTGAGTCAGGTTTCCCTTGAAATGAATAAGGGCCGGAAGTACTGGTCTCATTGACATTGGCAAACACATTCTTGAATAAGATGGGACCGACTGACGGGCTGGGTATCGTGCCCCGATCATTGCGCATGACCATCAGCTGTCGCCGTACAGTGTGTATCACGGCAAGATAGCATTATATTTTGGCCGAGCAAGACCAAAACTTCGGAGGAGCAGTAGTGTCTCTTCTTGCAGTGTTTCTGTTGATAGTTATACTTGTGCAATCAAGAATACAATTTCTTCGCACGCCCATCCCTTTTTGCTCACAAGATTAGCCCACTGGTTGGGCACCTTTCGGCTCTAGCGTGAAGCACGCACTTTGCTTCCAAAACATCATGAAGGAGATTTATTTCGCCTGAACTAATGAATAGCGAGAATCTGGTGGATGCTTAGACGAGAAATTCCGTCATTTCCTGAATTTAGTCTCTGATGGAGGTTTGACTCCATCAAATATCCACTTCATGCTCTCGTCTGCACGTACCAGATTCGCTTTTTGCTCCCCGAACCGTCTTTCTCGTTTACTCGACAGGTGCTGAATCTCCTTATCTCTCGTTTTAAGTAATCTTCTCATCCCGGGACCGTCAGGGGTTTCCTGTAACTTGCTGTTCTCCCTCACTGCAACGTTAGTTGACACTCGCTTGTGTAGTGGTGGCGCCCGTGATCCAATCTGTTATTTTATTTTAGAGATGGTTTGTCCAGCATTAAGCGCAACACATCGAGTTGGCCACCGTTTCCTCTTGGAGCGGTCTGCTGACGATTGGTTCACACCCAAGGCGAATCCGACTCCCCACTGAATCATTCACCCTGTTGGCGTGAGGACCCGCCGTCGGCAAACGCGCGGGCCTGTGCGCGCTTAAACGCCTGCGCAGAAGACGCGGAATGAGTCATCAGGTTGCAGGGACGTTGTGCGCGAGTGTGATTGCCGACGAGGGCGTTTGCCGCCCTTCTACCGAATTCGATACCGAGAGACAACCCCAGCTCCCTCGCAGTGTGCCGATCCTCGAGCCTTGGCTGTTTCGCTAGATGCCAGATAGAATCCGTTTCTTAAAAAATGATTAAATCAGACGCTTCTGTGCCTGAACATCCTAGACAGCCGTAACTGTAGTTGCTGTGGGCTGTTATGAGTACCTGGGACGGAACCTGGATAAAAGAAACTGAAGAGCGTTAGGGGGTGGTTCTTTTCGAATTATTACATTCGCAGCTGTTCAATCCAACAAAGGAACTAACTTCTGTAACCGTTTTTGTATACGGCAACAGCTTCAAATGAGAGGCATCCTTTTACCTCATATTATACTCTTTGTAAATCTGCAATACGCATCAAGTCTACACACTCCGATAAATACAATTCATGGAGGAGATATTCAGGGTAGGACGATGAAGTAATTTAGTTGAAAAGGCCACTTACAGAAAACGGAGTAAAGAGGACAAAGTGATTCTCCATTTCAACGTGGGGTGCACATTTTAACTGGTTAAAGGATTATACTGCTCCGATCCGGTCAAGCACCGAAGTTGGATCCAAAAAGCAACAGAAGGAACTTGTCAAGGCAAAATCACTTTTTAATCAGGCCACTTCCCAAAGTACTGTTTTCAAGTGCAAGATATTTAAACGCCATACTGGAATATCCCTATCTTAATGCAGCGATACGTTCTAGTTGAACGTCCAAGCCAATTGGAAACTTCCAAAATCCAAAATTTATCAACAGTCAAAAATGGTCGTAGGTCCCACGGATGATCAGATATATTGGGTATGGTTTTGCTCTCTAAAAAATTGAGATTCTATGTATAAATATATATTTTCAGTAAAATGGGCAACTTTGATTCATTGGAAGACATTCGGGCTTGTAGTTAATTACGTTAATGGACTCGTTTTTAATTATTAAACAGGATTCGAAAATCAAGAGCTAAGCGGGGTTGTTCATGCAAAAAGCATTTTGTTTCCAATAAGGCAAATGTCCTCTAATCTCCATTGTAAGAATTTCTAAGGTCTCGCCGAACACTGCGAAGCTCCTTATTATGGGCCAGTGAATTCATCATCATCATCATCATCATCATCATCATCATCATCATCATCATCATCATCATCATCATCATCATCATCATCATCATCATCATCATCATCATCATCATCATCATCATCATCATCATCATCATCATCATCATCATCATCATCATCATCATCATCATCATCATCATCATCATCATCATCATCATCATCATCATCATCATCATCATCATCATCATCATCATCATCATCATCATCATCATCATCATCATCATCATCATCATCATCATCATCATCATCATCATCATCATCATCATCATCATCATCATCATCATCATCATCATCATCATCATCATCATCATCATCATCATCATCATCATCATCATCATCATCATCATCATCATCATCATCATCATCATCATCATCATCATCATCATCATCATCATCATCATCATCATCATCATCATCATCATCATCATCATCATCATCATCATCATCATCATCATAATCATCATCAGCATCATCATCATTTCAGGGGCCATAGAGTAACGTCAACTAAATGGTCTGCATTTGCAACTTACCCTAACATTCCGGTGAGTAGTCCGTTTTTAGAAAAGTTACGAAAATTCTCTACTTCCATGTAAAAGGCTAGAGTAAGATTGTTAACTCAGAAATGCCTAATTAATCCGTGGATGTAATTTCCGGTCATTTCGGTCTACGACGGACCACACCAAAGATCGGTAAAAGTAACTTTTCACGGCCAATTGTCTATGCATCTCTGATGGCAAACATGGGACGTATTTATCGACACGGACTCCATGTAAAGATGAAAATTAAGAAGACTGCCAACATTAATCAAAAGCCATTCTGACTGGGTTAACCATCAACTTAAAGCACACACAAACGATCATTTAAATGTTGAATGCAGCGCTATTTAGAAAGTGTGATCTACGAAAAACTCGGACTAACTCGAGACTTCCTCATGGGGGTTGTAGCAGAAGTGACTAGTTTTTGCACAGAAACGCGTGTAAACTTACCCATTTACCTTCGGAGACACGAACATTCCGAATGGGTGGTATAACTCACAAATAGACAACCACCTCTGCGGTCGAGGTCAGTCAGAACGTGATAGCAGGTGGCATGTCTACAGAATATGCGGGTAGATAGATGCAACACGGTTTCTAACTTATTCTGCCTTCATTCAATACCCAACGACGTTGCTCACCACCCGAGACCAGAATAGAAAATATGCTTACGAAAATACAGTGCAGCTAAGGTTCACGAACGGAATCTAGAGGATGTGTTTCTGATCCAGATGGATGGATGAGGGCAGAATAAGCCCAAAACAGTATAATTTCAATTTGTAGACATTTTCTATTAATGCATACCATGATGAATTTATCTATTGTTATTGCAGTCGAAACTCCAAATGGCAGATTCTAATAAAAAATAATGTAAATGTTGACATACAAATACTATGGCATTTTATGAAATGTCCATTTGGATTTTGCACTTTTGGGAGCCGATTATATACGTAAATAAAGAATGTGTTAATAGCAGACTTCAACTTAACCTATACTCCTCTACTACGTTTTATTTACAAAGAAAATCGCTGTGTGATTGCCAATGAGGACTGTAGATCGTAGCTTTAGCGCAAAAATGGCACCTTCTATATCCTGTCCTGCGGTTAAGATCGATCGGTGAATGCACATTCGTGTAAAATGTATGTCCATTCTTCTGTACTCATGCCCTGCTTTTCTGCAACAGAAGACATTCAAAAGGTAACTTTCAGTGCTTACTACCCATTTTACGCAAAGTGCTGGCTAGTAACCGAAATGCATACTAGGCTAAGTACCCCTATATCTATTCGGGCATCCAGAACATCAACAGACTTTGAAAATTTTCCGCACCCTGATTTGACGTGGAGGCTAAGTGAATCACAGTTTTTGACTATTGTGCCCATAAGGGGCGTGCTGCCTATCTGAATCGCGTGAGCAGTCGAAAACGCTATGGATTTCGACCTTTGACGGCTGGTGCATGCAATGGTTCTGGAAGGTCCCCATTGCTCTCAGGATCTCAATAAAGGACTCCAGTTAAATCGCTTTTTCAATTTTGGATTGCCTTAACATCATTCTGGGTCCCAGCTACCCTGAAATAAACTATTTGGCGCATATTAACAACTTGCGTTGGATGTAACAGGAAGTAACCTCGTTCAAATTATTATTTGATGAAATGGGAGGTAGTCCCATTGTCCTGTTGACGTGACTCAGCCATAACTAAATTACCAGGAGGCCATGCTAAGCAGAAGGGCTTGACAAGAAGATCAACGTGTGTAACTGACGTTTGTTAAAGCCTTATGAGCTACTATTCTAGGCATGCCGCTAAATGCCACTTTGTTGCTGCAAAAGAGTGCAAATTCTCCGGCCAGCAGCCATACTGCCCAGAGATGACCACTGAAATAAAGCAGTGATTTCCATCTGTATCAGTGATTCGTTTTTTCATAAAAAATCACATAATTTTATAAAATTGCAATATCCATTAATTTTACCTAAGGTAGGGCAAAATTTTATGTTTTCTCTCAAAGTTACTGGTTTGATGGTCGGTCCAAGATAGTGTCGACATCAAATTCCCCAGTATTTGAGTAAAATTCCCATTCGAGTTTAACTTGCTCTTTGATGCCGACTGTCACCAGACTCATTGCTGTATAGCACCCGAGAGTTGGACGATGAGATAGTAAATTCATTTTGTACAGCGATGGCGCTAGATACGCTGAACTGACGAGAAACCTGTGCTTGAAGTGTATTTAATGTGAGATATAGTTAGTGATGCGACTTTTAGTCGAAATTTTCGCCTTTCTAATTGCAAGGTCGCTAAAAACTTTCATGCCTGAGGGCAAGCAAACCTGCGTCCGACCGTTACAGTTGCTTACGGATTACTTTCCCGTTTTCTTCGGCTCCCATCAGGACGCGGAAATTACCTGTGAGTTGTAGGACGAAGGTGCGACGAGGGGAAATCGAACACTGGAAAAAGACGAAGTATTTTGCACCTGGCGCTTCTATTTTCATTTCGAACCCATAATCACAGACTCCCATCTTCAGAGGTTTTTGACGGACAGTATGTGCAGTTTTTTCACCCTGCAGCTACTACCAATAGACGTGTTTATGGATTGGTCTGAACGGCCGAGTCCTTGCTCGTGGCCACTTGGATCCAGCCTTAGGCTAGCGCTATCTGAGACTCGAATTTTAAACCATTTTGTTAAGTGACTGGCTCAGTTGATTCACAATTCTATTTGAACCAAAAGCCCATCTTTATTTAACCTTGATTAAGTTCGTATAACTTGAACTTCAAGTGGTTTTTCTTTGATCTGATTATAAAAGAGGAAATGCTACTTTCAGTTGCTCCAAAATGAGGATCCCAGTCAAAATGATGTGATCGCGTTGCTTGCTGCAACCGGATGGTCACAGTGATATTTTTACTTTAGGTGGTAGGCAGGAGACCGTGCTTTTGTTTTTCAATTGACAAAATTTGCAGTTTTTGTATATATATATATATATATATATATATATATATAGCACAAATATGTTGCTAAGAGTGCAACAGGCAAGACGCAGACAGCTGTTTCACGGTCATTACCGATCATCAGTAAATCATATGCCTTGTGCAGTGAGGTACATAAACAAGCCAAACAAGTGCGTAACACTCACTAATGTGGTAAGGATCTCACTCGATCCCATTTGTCCGCCCGCCAGTTACCTACCGGCGATAAACGAACGTTGTGTCATACGACACATACCATACATATAGCACAAATATGTTGCTAAGAGTGCAACAGGCAAGACGCAGACAGGCACAATGATTCAAAAGAATCAAAAAATATGGATCGCTTTATTAGTCAACTAAAAGTAGACATTTAAGGCAAAATTGGTATCCAAATGGCCTTGAAGCCACAGTAAATAACTATTTTCCTCAATGGAAGCAAACTGTATGCATGGATGAACTATCGAGGAAAATATGGTGGCTTAATTTAAAAGTCCACTGCACGCCAAAACCTGAGTCAAATGCCCACATCTTGTCAGCTACCACCAGAAATAGTCAGAAGGGTGGGCTTTTGAAAATTAGCATAGTTTTCCGCTTTCTATTCATCCACAGGTGTTTTCCGCCTCAACGCGGAAACCGATTAACTTAACGACTACGAGGGTATCCTCTTTGTTTTTTTTTCTGCCGTCGTCTGCAGATTACACATCCATATCCTTCGAAGAAACGAAGATTTTGCATTTACGGCTCAATTCAACAGGCAACAGCTCCGTATTTTTCGCCTGCAGGGAGTCATAATATCCACAGATTTTACTGGAAATTCACATTGCTCGCGTAATAACCCACTTGCCGCCCTCTCACCAGCCGGATCTGGCTTTAAATAGCCTGCAATTAAGGTTGCAAAAGTGCGGTCAGAAAACCAGAAATGACTATTCTTATCTCCTTGGTCATGTTGGTAGTACTATTTATCCTTAATTGCTAGCTCCGGCGTTAGCTACATTAAAAAAACTACTAGAATTGACGCTTTCTCAAACCCCTCCTCCTACTGCTTTGAGTGTAGTGCCTTATTTGTATGTCTTCTCAGGAGAGCGACCGTGCGAATTTATTATTTTTATGAGAAACTATGTGCCCGTGGTGAGGGCCGAAATCTGTGATTATGACCACAATCAGTAGCCCAGTACGAGATGCGCTTAAAACCGAACCCCTTAGCAGACACTCCATTCATCAAAAGGGTCGTATCTGCTGCTGTTGGCACCGCTGACTAAGGGGGTAGCAATGTTACGGTCTGAAAAGGAGAGGCGTCATGTATACCCTACGCACTGACTCATCTTCCGCTCTGCACAGACACCTGGTTGACGGTTAGGACATGCGCCTGAGGGTGGGGAATAGGTGGGCAGACGACTGAACGCGCTGAAGGGCCGCGTGTCGGGTCTGCTTCCCATGAGAGGGCTGTGGTTCCGATGGGTCGGTCATGTGAACACTACTCATGCCGCCAACGCTGCGTCAGCCCTCACAAAGAAATAAAGTCTGTTTGTTGTTGTTGTTGTTGTTGGCTGAGAGTTGAAACATTACCTTCTATTCGAGGCGTCAAATAATGAGGAGATATGCAGATGGTCGCCTAAAGTGCACAAGACTGATAACTCCGTAGGATTATCATGACAAGTGTGCACATGTCTGCTAAGCACCCATTTGTTCCGGTAACTTTCCGACAAGTCTCATGTGCCTTAAAATGTTCATATTATATGCAGCCCACAGAATAACTCCAAACGTTTATAGGGACATTCTGTGTAGGTACATATTGTGGATTGTTCGCAACCTCACAAGTCATCTCGAATGAGTGAACACAAAGTTGTCAGTTATTCATGTAAGAAGTTCGAACATCATAGATTAGACCATTAATGTGCCTACCAGACAGGAAACAAAGCTGTCTGTGGCTCGAGCTTCCTTGAGTTTATTTTTGATTTCTCCTTACACCGCAGTTGGTCTGGTTGTTCGTGCAACCATTCAAAATTCTCTCAAAGAAAGACATCGGTGCCGAATCTTTTATAGACAACTTTTCCAAATAATTTGCAGAAGAACTATACTTTATCTTACATATTTCCAATTTTGCCCTCTAAAAAGAATTAATGGTGGCGCAAGACAAGGGCTGATTAATGGGGAAATATTACTAGAGTGTCATTAATGTTGATGATGATGCTGATGGTATTGGTGGGGCTGGCGTTGGTATGGGTCGTTATTCAGGTAATGCTTTTTCTGGTAGTGATGTTTGTGGTGGCAACGCTGATGACGACAAAGATGACGAAGATGGCAAGTCTGATGGTGGTTTTGCTGGTGGTCGTGTTGGTGTTGATTGTGATAACTATAATTATGCAAACCCATAAGTTGGCCCCATTGATGGTGTATTTGCGCGGTTACTTCACACATGTTAACGCCTCCGGTCACAGTTATTGATGGAAGATGCAGCTAATTGCAGGAAGGGTGAGTAAATCTGGAACAGATGCTGCCCCATTTTGTTTTCTCATTTCCAAGCCGCTTGTTTTGTACAGTTGCGAGCCAGTAAGGGGTCAGCGACGTCGTAATAATTATCACCATATTCATATATAGTCGCTCAGTTACGTAATATTTCTTGGAGTGTGCCAAACGCAATGAAAATACAGACGCAACACGTAACATTAGATGGTTTTAGGATGATTTGTCGGATGTTTCTCATGACTTACTAAGGTACTTACTAAGGTACTCATGTGTCTCATGTGTCTTACTTTTTTTCTTACTAAAGTACTCATGTGTCTGATTAACTCCCTGAAGTACGTATTAAATTAAGCGTGGTTAGTTTTCGACGATGCGTACTATGAATTATGAGCCGCACCACCTTAAAACATGTTTCCCGGGATTTTCTCGAAACAAATCGTGAATTAGTAAAGACTTTTATCTAGTTCATTGCATTTTACCGGCGTGGAGGTAACAAAAACATTCGCATCCTTAAGAAGGGGGCACTGGCTTTTCAACGATTTCATTGGCGAAATCTAAGTACATAACGGTCAGAAGTTAAATCTCTCTAAAGTCCCACAAACGTCCAGTATTGGCCAACTTGGAGAAGAAGCGTCCATCACTGGTAAAGATCAGTTTGACGTAGAACTTTCGGACAGGTTCTTTTACCAGTCAATCATCGCAGTAAATTTTGCCTAAGCGTTTAAAGTGTTGTACAATGTTTTTAAAAGACAACTCACCTTTTCAAAACCAGGAGTCAGCGGAATCTTGTCAGTTATCAATGGGTTCAAACAATTGCCAATTTGTCGAGCATAAAATTAATAATACCAGTAAAAAATAATAAAGAGGCGATGGATTACATTTCTTGGAAACTGTATATAATACAATTCCTGATTGACGGAAAAGTATAGTTGTTTTACAAACCAGCAACTGAAGCAATCGTCCCTTCTTGTAGAAATAGCAGTTGCAAGTCAAGCTACTCCGCAATATGTAGAAAACGGTTGCAGAGCATTGAGCAAGAAATACCGCAACCGGCTTTTACAGAGCTTCTATGTCGGTAGCACTCACAGCGTTGGCTGGAGTATGGCTTTCGACAATTTATGGCATAGAGAATTTTGTCCCCTTTCTTCAGCTGGCAACTCTCTCGGCTAGAGGTATTTGAACTGTGGTGTTAAGTATTTGCACAAAGCATGGTGTATCTGCGTATATTTTACTTTTATCTCAAACAACCGTCTTAAAAGAAGGCTGTAGACAGTTTATTTAAAAAAATTATTGGTTTGGTGGTCATGCTCAGCCAAGTTGATACTAATCATCAAGTTGACACTTTAGGTTGTCTACTGGACATCAGTTAACTTCCTAAACACCTACGCAAACGAGTGCTCGCAACAGCCGAGGCAGTGACCATACGGCTAATAACCACTGCGCCGTGCTGCCGGAAGACGCTCGTTCAGGCGCTCTCTCTTCCCTGGCCGAAAACCACTTCAAGTAGTGTGCACACGGTGTCCCCAGTCCCTGAGGACAGTTGTTCACTCCGCGTGCATGAAAGTAATGCTCAATACCCTTACTCAATCCTATCAAACGCCATTCCCACAGTCCCAATGTCATCTACACGTCGACCTCGGCAAGTAGGCGGCATGCAAACGATCATTATTAACGATTCGATGTTTCTAAACCCTGTCAATACCTCATAGTTTTATTTCCCTGGTCACTGCACCAGCCCGATGATTGACCAAATAAGTGTTTGCCGATTCGAATTTTTATGTTTAACATTGAAATATTTCACCTACTAATGATCAGTTGGTTACAATCACTGTGTCGCAAGTTCTCATAACCATCCTGTTAACAGAACTGTCATGAAAAAATTCACATCCTCACCCGCTTGCCACCTTAAGTGCTTTCCTTCCTAACTAGGCAAGAGATTTAAAACAGAATGTCTCTTCGGCCTGCGCCCAGTGTTCATGCTAGGATCAGATAGGCATCCTGGACTGCGGGGCGGCGAAAGTGGCATTTACTTCCGGACCGAGGCTTGTAGGAGAGCAAATCTTTTAACATTTTACAGCCCAGGGCATGCACGCCGGGGGGTTATTACTGGCGCGAATCTGGTTCCTGACCCCGTGCCTTCGGCAGGGTGGTGGAATTCACGGCTGGCACTGGACTGCCAGTCTCCAACGATGAAAAAAAATCAACTTGCTAGATTTCCTTAAAGGTTTAGAGCCCCCAAGAAGACGCATTCAAGGAAGAAATTACAAGCTTTCCATGAGAAAGACCGTTTTTCATCAAAGAAAAGATACTAGGGCTCTAGAACTGAGTGGTTTACGTCTATATTAAGAGCCGGACGCTGTAAAACCAATCCATCTTTTAATATTTGCAACGTGCATATTGTCATGCTTTGCTTTGACTTATGCACCTACACCCATTCCGCTTCCTTTAAAATACCTGGCTAGATCTTACCTCGATCCCCCGGTCTTAAGAAAAACAGGAGCATCGTCAAAGGCAGAGGTCGGCAAACTCCGGCCTTTAGGCCAGATACGACCTAGTATTCCAGTCCGGCCTAACTCCCCCCTAGTTAATTATTGTTGGATCCGGCCTAAGTGAATTGTCACGGTTTTGCTCCCCTTCATTACTGCTGGTTTCAGCTGAAGCAGTGGCTCGTGTTTATTTTTAGAATTGATGTCAGGCGATTGTATGAAACAGAAGCGCCTTAATGAAATTCTGTTGCTGAACTCCTCATAATTAGAACCTGATATTGTATCTGTCTCTAAGAGCATGCAACATCATGTTCCCCATTGATCGTACTGTATTTTTGAATAATAAACCTTTCCTTGGACACCTTGTTTCTTCTGGCCTAGTGTGCCTTCTTGGCCTCCTGAAATGGCCTTGTAGTCCAAAACGTTTACCCACCCCTGGTCTAGGGCATTAGTAAATCAGATGGGGCACTTTCGTGTGCTGTTCAGGTTGGTCCTCCCTGTGTAGTGTTATTTGCGTTCCTTTTGTCGGAGATTGAGTTTTCTGGCAAAGAAGGCAACTTCCCTCGACATTTTCCTGCGCATCAGCATTCGACAGTGATCGAAAGTAAAGAGTCCTTTAAAATTCTCTCTGTAAAGTAGCAAGCACAGGCAGAAGGTCTGACTTAAAAAAATCGGAAAAAATGGATAAAGACAAGTGACACGCATCACTGCCAACTCCACTGCATTTTCCGGTGCCGAAGGACACCAACTTTCTGAATAAGCTAACTGCATTGCTGCTGATATAACCCTGCTGCTGGGGAGTCCTTCGTCATTTTCACAGTTACTGAACAGGCTGCTCGGTAATTCACTTCTCCAAAGTGGTGAGCAATAAGTGCGATTTTGGCCACGAGTTTCGTTTTCGTGAGATGCTTGTGAGTTATACGAGGATTTCTCTAAGCACAGGATGTTTCAAGGGACATAGAATCAGCACTTTTTCCTTAAACCATCCTAGGCCAAAATAGGTGAAGCACTTGGGAAGGGGTTGGCCGTAACACAAACGGAATACACCTGAAATAGCCTATGCTAAAACGAGTTTTATTAAGTACAGCTCACAATATTTATCTGGCTCTCTAAATAAAAACAATCCCACGGAGTCTGCAGAGACGTTGGAAATTTAGTAAATTTACGCGCGCTCTTCTAGTTCATTAAGCTTTTCCAAGACCTATTTAATTGCGCCATTATTTTCTGCTTCTAAAATCTTTCCCGATATTTAAGTTTCGCCAGACGCTCTTGACATTTATGCCATCAATGGATTCCCCTAGAGTAGGAGAACCATACGGGCTCCTCGTGAGTTACTGTTTGTTGTTCGTAACGCGGCCTAAATCTAGTTGCACATAACAGCATAGGTTTATCAGAGGAAGTGAAGCAAGCATGAGTTCTTACTTCGGTTAATGATTCCCACCGTCTTACACCGGACAAAAAGTAGGCAACCCCATATTTTAGGATGTCTTGCATACCTGGTAGTTTCTACTCTTCACTATATTACAGGCGGCTTTTAATTAATTTCCAAACAAGATTTTTATTCCTTTCTACTAACCCGAACCTTAAACATAATCGGTTTTATTTTAAATTAAAGCTATACTTTAAGCAAAGGCTGTTCGTTACATGGCTTGCCTGAGGTTGAATGTGAGTTTCCTGAAGAAAAAGCACCTGAATATTTTTATCTACTAACTGATGATGAACTTCTAACCAGCTGATCATGCGTTCTAGCATCAGAGGCGGAAACACCTAGGGCTGTGGATCACTGTCTGATGACCGCTTATAAGCCGGACACGGTCGATCCTGTCACCCTAATTTTTTTGGTAATGCTAGTTTGCCTATATGGCTGCTGTAGGGCCCAAGAATGAGCTGAAAGGCAGCATATGTACCTTGGTGTCCCATAACATGACCATTACCCTGTTACCATAACTTGGGGAGTTAGGCTCTTGAAAATGTTCCCGTTTATCTACTGTCAGATCGCCGGTCATTTCAAGGTTGACAAGTAGGGATGGATTACTATTGCTAACAAGTGAAATATGAGCAACTTAACCAAACAATTCCAGGTATCTCTGCAACCGGACCAGATATTTCGGACAAAATAAAGCAAGTGGACGATACTTTGCTATAAGAAAACTCAAACAAATGAGTTCGTAGAAGATCGTGTTTGTCAGACATAATACCATTAAGTAAATGGAAGAATATGTCGAAAAAACGATAGTCATTGCTAACTGCATTCATTTTGTTTACAAATACACATGATTCGTGACAATACCACTAGTTGAAAGTACTAATCGGGGTAAGCAAAACAAAGTTAAAAAATTCTTCAAATAATCCTTGATTAAATATCATCCAATAATAATTTTAACAAGAAGAAAGGTAGCAGGCAATGATGTGATGCACATTTTTTGCGTTATGGGAAATGTGCAGCCTTCAACGAAGATGAATTTGTTTCAGTTTCTCTACGAAATCATCGCAGTTTTTATTAGGCTTAATCTAGAAATATTGGTCATTGATGAATAAATTTAAATAAAATTAGCAGGCTAGATATTAATGATATCAACTTTTGGTATCCAAAGGGACTTTTATTTCCGTAAAATTACTTCTCTTCCGGAGGACTGATTTCATTTCCTATGAAGACGTCCTGAAAACGTCAGTTGACGATTTGCTTTTGTCAATATCTTCAGTTGAGTATCCAATGGAGAGGCTCTACCGTTTTCGATTATCGAAACCTTCAAATTTAGCAGTAAGTGAAAGTTTCCACCTACGAGCAGAGTTTCCAAATATTCTGTTTTCTATGCAGATTTATTATCCTAGATTAATGCTCATTTTAACACGAAAATTAAGTGCTAAAGCAAACAGCCGTTCATTAAAAAGGCTTGCGGTCAACATGCTTTGAAGCAAGCAACATACCCTCAAAAATCTGCCCTCTATTTTACCCGAATATATCCAGGATGATCAACAGGTGAAAGCCCACGATTTGTACCGATTTTCCAAAGTAAGGGAAGGCTGGAAATCCAAATATGCTGTTTGATAATACACCAGCTTGGTTGTTAGTGGCATTTGCCCTCACAGAAAAGATGGTTTCCTTTTTGGTAAAGACTCCTTTCAATGTGCTAAGGACTGATCACTTAAAAATTTTCAAATGAATACATCGGTCCCGATAGTCCTTTTAACTACTCTTTACCAGAATTTTTTACGACCGCAACCAACTTACTTTATGCCCAGTAGCTAAAATTACTAAGGCATGTCGAGCTAATTCTCGATAAATTCTGGTGTATTTGCACGTACACTAAAATTCCGGGTTCGGTGAAAACTATCTCCTTTAATCCTGCACGTTGTCTATTAGGCACAAAATTGCCAACACAGTAAAGCAGAAGTTCATGGAAGGAATAGGTTCTATTTTTATGCGAATGGCGTGTTTATTCACATGTTGTCTAGCCTGATATACGCGGAATGAAAAATAAACTCATCATTTGGCGACCGAAACATGCAAAAGTAACAAATAATAATACGCATATAATATTTCCTGAAGGTATGAATATTTTTATTTGGACAACGCATTTTAAAGGTATTCTTCGCGGAGTATAGCTATGTACGCAAATGTTATTCCAATAAAAAATGCACAATGCGTTTGGCACCCGATAACCCTATTTGAATTGCCATCTTCACGCAGCATCAGCTTAGTTTTTGATTAAAGTGCCGATGTCTGGCAACGCTTAGGCAAACAAATAGGCGGGTATTTATTTATCTATAAGGGACAGTTCTATAGCTTCCGTTTCCCATTAGCCTCATGGCTTTTGTTTTCGAAAACACTCAGGCACACACTTGGAAGCTTTCGCTGATCACTGGCGTGCTGTTAGGCACCCAGGAAGAAAAAAGACAGAGATTTGCTCTAAAGCTCCAGTTTTTAAAGTATTCTCCACCGTCAGCTTTTAAGCGCCCAAGCCGTTTTGCGCCAAGCACGAATATATTTTTGGTATACGACAAAATCATTTTTCGCCCATAGTATGCCGCGTGTACGGAGTGCCTCACTTCTGCAAATGTGTTGAGCATTCCATAATTCATTAAACCTTAATAGTTTCAACGATAGAAGATTACCAGACGTTTTCGATTAATTTTTTATGGAAAAAATCCACACGGTATTTTAAAAATCACCTTTTTAGCACATTTTAAAGCAAAACATCTGCAGTTCACCAGTTTCTCCTTATTGATTATTTCTGCTACCTGCAGTTCACTTCATTCCTGATGCCAAAACTGTAATATATGGCTTTATCTTTCAAATATTGCAGTTTTTACTTGCAAGAGTAAATGATTAAGGCAAGCTAAACCGTCGAGAAGCGTAGGAATCTCTTCATCAAATTCACGTTAGTCCAATTCGAATTAGTTAAGTTTATCTTCTCTGTCTAACTTTTATATTTGCATAAAGGAAATAACTAAAATATATCATGTGGTTTATTTAATGCCGGAATTTTATGCTCTTATGTCACTGAAAGCAAAGTAGCTGATTCTCTTAAAACAAAGATATAGCAATCAAAGGCTAGTATGCTGCCCGTTGGCAAAGTTTTATCTCCGAACTACACAGGAGTCCCACGTCCTTATTTTGCTACACAAACTATTCGAAATCGGTGCATTCGCCGCCCATTTCTCATTGGTTTAGAGATCCCACACTTCGGTGGCCATCACAGCTGCAGTCGACTAATCAGCGCTTCACCTGACAGCTATGCACCAATCATATTCGAAGCCAGGATGGCTTGCACACGGTATGGAAAACCGATGACTGGCTTCTTCTGTTGTATTAAGAGGCCGACGGTTATTCCTGCCAGGAGGGCAGCAACTCAGTAGTCAGAGGTATCAAGGCTTGCCGGCTTAATGTCCTACCGAAGCGAGATCACTATCCCAGTCACAAAGGATCCGCGCACCTTTGAGCAGCGGAGAAATGACATGGTTACGAAGCTTGAAAAAAGCTACAAAACAACGTCTTCTGTTGGGTCTGGGGATGCTGACACGACAACAGTAAGCAGCATAAAGACGGAGAGTAGTACTGTTGGGAACCGAGCCGTCGCAAATCCCTCATGGGACGTTCAACGCAGTAAGTGGATCGAGGACGCCAGGAGCCGCTTTGACATGGACGTACAAAAGATGCGAAAAAATATGTTTGCGCTCGAGGTAAATGCTTTAGCTTTTTTCTTAGATGCTCTGAAACCTTGGCACAAAAACCCTGTCACTACGTATTTTTGTCTCTAACCAGTTACTTTTATGGTTGAGATGGTAGGTCATTGATGCTCATCTGAAGTAGAGGTTGCATATTGCTTATGGAATGTATTTGTTGTGTTTAAACTGCAGCTGACTAACCGAATTTCTGTGCGTCTTAAACTTTTATCATGCCATTTTTACTCTACAAACAAGTTCATTAGATAGCTAGTTTGGTGGGAAGATGTGGAAAAAGTTATTCCTGCAAATCCGGAAGCTCAAATTTCCTCGCTTTTCCTGGTACTATGAACAATGTTTTACGCCTTCCGATTTCACCGTTCAATATAAGCATTCGGGAAATGGAACAAACCGTTTGCTTATGGCATTCAACTGCCTGGCAGTAATTATCTCCTGAGTGAGTACTTTTGCGTGCATTGGTCCCTAAAGCACCGTCTAAAGTCCATAAGAAAGTTCTTGTTTTCTATTTATTATTTCTGAGACAGCCTTGTAGTCTCGTTTCGCGGTTTTGTCTAGCGTTTCTTTAGCTACATTTAGTGGCGGTGGAAATATGAATATCTGAGACTGATCAAATTAATACTTGAGAGAAGAAAGCCGAACCATTGCTGGAGTGATGCGCTTAGAGACGCGCAGTGTCAAAATCGTTGAAATTCCGTCTTCTACGCTTTAGGACTGAGCCCTAAATCCGATATAATTATATCTAGGAGAGGATTGAGTAAAAATTGCAATTCAAGTCTGGTTTTTGCTATCAGATTGCTCGACATGAAGCTTGTGCCCTCCAAGCACTTCAGGTGATGTCACTTTATTTTGCTACAACCATCGATTGAGTAACAGGAATGTTCGTTCAAACAATGCCTCTTTTGAGAACAATAGAGTTCCGGAGGCCATGAGGAGAAGCCCGAGAACCCTTGACTACCTGAGGTGCTAAGGAATTATTTCGTAAGACCTTAGCACAAAAACAACTAGCGTAAACTGGTAACTGAATTGAACATTTGTATGGGAGTGCGATATGTGAAATAAGAAGTTCGGTGCAGTCAGTCTCGAGACTTTTATCTACTTGAGGGCTGCTTTCTGGCGCTTTTACTGGTCTCAGTAAGTCGTACACTATCTTGGGTTTAAAAGACTGTGCATTCTGTAATCTTTAAAGCCAAAGGGGTATCTGATTCCACTGGTCACAGTTGTCAACATTTTTTCCCGCATACACACGGGAGGATGCTGGCCTTGGTCTCTTGAGGATAAAAACAGTCTGTGTTGAGCTTCATAGCTAGCCCAGACAAAAGATAACTCCATCCACACTGTAGCTTAAACCCTTTACCAGCCAGGTCTTACGAAGTGCTTAACTATATTTGGTGCGTTGCATTATTAAAATTCAGAATAATTATCTTTTTTTACTAGCAGATGCTGTTAAGCTCAGAGAGCAGTGTTTTATTTACCTACCTCGTGGACTTCATGCAAAAACAGGATAATCGTGTACTTGCTCCGCCTGTTGGCTGCCTCATCAACTTTTGACACTTAGCTTACCGTGTGCACAATTTGTAAACGAGATAGGATTATCTTGATCTGGGAACACTTTCCTGTTTTGACCTCCACATTTAAAAACAACGTTTGGGTGAAGATTTACCGTAAACTGGTCCTTGAATCGTAGATTTCGGGACGCAGGTGCACAACCCGCATCCGAGGCAAAAGAGTTGCGTTTTTGCATTAGGTGAGAGACAAGCAGGGGCAATTAGTTCTTGAAGCCTTACTGTTGCCTGACTTTGGAGCTGACATTTGTGCTGTTGATAACTGGCTATTTCAATTATTTTAAGCAATCACCTTGCATAGAAAATTTTATTTGACGTTCAAAAATAGACTCAACTAAGGTGTGGTGCACTGCTTCGCTACTTTACCGGATAGATTGAAAAAAAAATTTTGATCATCCACGGTTTTGGAATTTTAAGCAGCATATAACTAAACCAGAATCAACGTTCAAACCTCCTTACTCATAAAATGCGTCTGAAACGTGTAAATCAAGTTTTGAATTAGCCTAATGTTTAAGTAAGCACAGACTACCCATTTTGATTACGCTGGAGCCCTGTATTTCTGGATTTCTTCGAGCAGTATGTTTTCAGCAGTGGTATAAAAAATGAATATGTAAAATGTACTTTCTCTATTTGTTATCTATGTCTCCCTTCCCATTTATTATGAAACTGTCTTTGTTTAAAGTAAAAAACTCACTTTGAAAGTCATTGTATAGGATTATACTGCTAATAAAACAACAAAATTTACGAGGGATCGTTCTCCAACAGTTTAGACCGTTTACAGCATCTCAAGTTTGGCCGAGAGTAATTTGCTGTATGCTGACTGTGGTCATCAGAATTTACGACTCATTGTATGTGAAGAAGAAGAAAATTTTAGCAAAATAGACCTGATCATAACATTCGACTGTTGATTGAGTCTTTTGAGTGCAAAGGAATATCGCTTGCTTTCCTTCTAGCTACTTTCTCTGATAAATTACTTAGCAAAAGCTCCGACTTTTGAACACACATTTGATCTTTGCTTCTATAAACCAGTTCACTGTAAGCAGATGACCAGAAAGTAAATTTACAAATTCCGCTCTGACTTAGAAATCTATTAATTGCGCGGGGATAAATAAATACCCGGGTTCTAATAGTTTATTAAGTTTGCTAAAAGGACCAGAATAAGGGTACAGCGCTCATGGAATAGGAATGACAGTTAAACTCATGAATTTGAGGTTTATGGTGATGACCTTTTCTATCAGGTATTGTCAAAGTATTCGACGATACGCTTGCGATTATCCAGTAATAGGCTTGAAGGGTAAGAAAGTATAGTTGTTACGAAAGCTGAAAAGGAACAGTGAACTGTTGTCATTGGGGAGAGGTTTTTCCTTCGCTGTTACGCGACGTGGTAGGAGGTACGTACGAACGGGTAGGGCTAAAATTTTGCCATGGGAATTTTTGGGGTTAATGGAAAGTCTTTTGCATATGTTTTCTGCGTGGTGACCCGGAAGTAGTTAAATCTATAGAACGGGAAAGTGACGTCAATGAAACTACTTAATATTGGTTATAGATAATCACCCGATTAGAGTCGGACACATGTATTTCATTCGACCCCAAAAAGCAAGAAATTTCTATCTTTATGCGTTAATTAATGCTCACGTGTGTGTCTAAGAAAGACCACTAGTTCGCTGGGTTTTCATTATTTTTTCAGTCTCTTGTTCGTGCAAGACAGAATACAGATGAAATGACTTATGGCTGAGTTTGAGTACATACCGATTGTGACTGTTGGATACGACGTTACTTTCCTTAAACAAAAAAATTGCTGGATTCGAGCGTGAAACCGATGATTGTTGTTTTACTCCAGCAGGATGGTCCCCTGCAGAACCTCTACATACACGTAAATTACATAGAAGTATTTTGAAGACAATCATTCTCACGCGCGGTACATATCTAACGTTCACTTGCCAGTCCAAATTAGTGATGTTTTTCTTTTATTGCTTTTCGGCTTCCAAATAACCAGCGTGATAGACTCTCGGTTATCGTATCTGCAAACATACTATATTTCGCTGTCTGTGGATAGAAAGGTTACGGTTTTACGCCCTGAAAAAAACCTTTTCACAGTTGGTCGTATTATCTATCTCTATCTCGCTATCTATATATGCTATGGTAGAGTGGGTCATGAAGGTCTCATTGCGCCTTGGAGCTCCTTCTAGAGCCCTCACAGACAGTCACCGAGGGACTATTAGTATGTGTAGACAAATTGATACCGAAAAATACGAGAAAATCCGAATTGCACACCTGATCTATTAACCGTCATCAAGCAGTCATAACCACCACTGAGTAGGAATTACCTGGAATTCAAAAATCTTGTCATTGGACATTGAATCTAACGCTTTATCAATGAACGAGTTTAGAGCAGAATTTTCTCAATCAAAACTGCCCGGAGGATTGGTTAGTGCCTCAGTATTAGAGCGAGCAAATCAATGGCTAAATATCCAGGCTTCAAATCTCGGGGGCTCCACACCTGAAGTTGGGTAGGGCTGGATGATGATGACAAATAAATCAGATTTGGCTATTCCGGTTTATCTTCGGTACCTAATTTATATATATATATATATATATATATATATATATATATATATATATATATATCGCGTTCATCCTCTCCCGAAAAAGACGAAGAAGAAGAGGGGGCAAGTTCAAAGAACAAATTGTATTCGTACTGAAGTTTCGAAAGCCTTTTCGCATCCAGCAACAGAATCTCTTGTTTGCTGCCCCTGGTGGTCTTGGATTAGTCATTCTTGCCGCGGGCCTCGTATTATATCCAGGGTGGACGCGTGAACATTGACCTGCCCGTACGATGCTGACTTCCTTAGACCTTCTCGAGGTTGAACACTGTCCCCTTTGGAGCCGTCGTAGGTTTAGGCAAGGCAGCGTGTCTGTTGGCCCTCCCCACGTCAATCAGCAGACCGATCAGTCGTTGCTGCTCTCGTGAGTTGTTCTGCGTTTTGCGGGCGCATCGGCGAGGCATGGTTAGACTTTGGTCCTGTGACCTCCGACCGCCACCCTTCTTTTCCGTGAGCCTCGGCTCTCGGTTCCGCGTGCTCATTTGCCTTATTGGCCCGGCAAATGTGATCCGAGTCTTGTACGAAGCACCTGGTAGGCGGGATGTAAGACGACAGCTCGGTTGAATGTGCCAGTGGAGGACCAACTCTCGAGCACCAGTCTGACCAGCTTCTCATTGGCTCGGCCAATCACCCTCGTTTTCTCATAGTTCAGCTGTTGTGCGTGACCATAGACCATATAGTTATTGCCCTTGCGGTTCATTGCAAGTTGGTGTTCGTGCAATCTTGTGCCCAGGCGCTTGCCCGTTTCACCAACATACCTCGTATTACAGTCTTGGCCTGGTATGCTGAAGACCACTGCTGATTGTTCGGTTACCAGTAGCGAGTCTTTGGGCTTCATGACTAACTGTCTGATGGTGCATGCTGGTTTATGAGCCACACCAACCCCAAAAGGTTGTAGGATTCCTGCCGTTGCCTCTGAAACGTTCCTCGCGTAGGGGACTGCGAGCCAAAACTCTGGCATTTCTTCGCTATAGACTTGCATCCCACCTACCAGGCGCTTCGTTCAAGGATCGGATCACATCGGCCAGCACCAATAAGGCAAAAGAGCACAAGGATCCGAGAGCAGACGCTCAAGTAAAAAAGGGGTAGCGACCGGAGGTCACATGACAAAAGTCAAACAATGTCTCGCCGATGCGCCCGCAAAACGCATAACAACTCACGAGAGCAGCAATGACTGATCAGTCTGCTGATTGACGTGTGGGAGGCCAACAGACACGCTGCTTTGCCAAAACCTACGACGGCTACACAGGGGGACAGAGCTCACGCGAACCCGCCAGTGTTCAACCTCGGGTGGTCTAAGGAAGTCTGCAGCAAACGGGCAGGTCAAAGTTAATGCGTCCACCATGGATAATATACAAGGCACGCGGCAATACTGACTAACTCACGACCACCAGAAGCAGCAACCACGAGATTCTGTTGCTGGAAGCGAGTAGGCTTTCGAAACTTCAGTACAAATACAGTTTGGTCTATAAACTTGCCCCCCTCTTCTTCTTCGTCTTCTTTGGGGGATGATGAAGATAGCGGAACCTCGAAGTGTTTCACACTTGGGATTGGGTATGACTGGCTGATGACGGCTAATAAGCCAGAAATTGCCATTCCGGTCTCCTTTGTCTTTGTCGGTTCCACATTATCAATATATATATGGAATGGAACCGACAAAGACAAGGGAGACCGGAATGGCCATTTCTGGCTTATTAGCCGTCATCAGCCAGTCATACCCAATCCCAAGTGTGGCACACCTGGGATATATTTATATATCAGAAGGTGGGCTAATAGAGTTTGGGATAGCTTTATGGAAAACCCTTTCGGCCTTATTGGGCTTTTATTCAACAAATCGTAACCATGCCCAGCAGGTGAGATCAGAAACATTAAAATGTGCATGCACGCGGCGCAGATAAACACTAGCGCGATTTTACACCTTTTCCCATTAATACAACGAATATATACACTATACCGTCTATAAAGTAAACTTTAACGGGAGGCTCATGGTTGAAAATGTTACGCTTAACGATGTATTTTCAATAGATGCCACGATTAGCTGTTTATGCGAGGGTGCCTTTCTCGTCAGTTTTAATGGGTGTGCCAGTTTTGGTTCCTAACTCCATGGGAACAAGCAATGCCACATGACCGCCCTTCTGAATACTAGTCCTCATGCTTGCACCACTTGGTCGACACAGAATGCACGGACAAGACGCCGTTCTGAGATTTATGTTTATCCCAGTCAGAAATGACACTCGCAGTTGCCCATGCTAAAAACAGTAGCTTTTCTTGGCACCGGAATGATTGGTTTACGCTGACCAAAGAGAAGGGTCATTTTGGCTCGTTTGGATCCTATTTATTCGCAAAAGGCCGTTTAGTAAGTCAAAAAACATCTAGAAAGCGCACGCACCTACCCAGAGATGGACACTGATTTCCTTCCTGCTCCTTGGTCAGACCTCTGGTGAGGCTGGAATTTAGCGCATGCTGCTGCGCGTTCTCCATTGTGGATGCTATTCAGGGGTCGTCGTTAGTGCCTCTTCAACCTATCTCGTGGCATTTCTGTGTTTGCGCCAGGCATGTGCTGAAGTTCAGGCCTGTTTAATTCTCCTTCCCCGAGATCGGCCGTCTATGCGAGAGATCCTGAAATTGGAATGTTTTCCTCTTCTGTTGCACCAAACGCATACATTTAAATACGATCGCAGTTTAGGTCATTGTGCATTATCATTAGCTGAGGCCTATGGGTTCTGATCAAACGGGCTTTAAAGTCACACCGTTGAAATCAATAGCAAGTATCACTAAGCGCAGTTGGAATTCATCTTCGTTTTTGACCCCTGCGTGTCGGTACGTTTCAGATAACCTTTATTTTCAACCACAAGGGAATAATTAAAAGCATTCGGAAGACTATTTTGTAGGAAAATTGACGATTTTTGACTAAAAACTTATGGCTTGCCTATAGCGCTGACGACACTGTGCTCGATAATTCCTCTGATCAGAGATGGCTTTGTGGCACACCAAAACAAATACACGTGACATTGTGTATTTTATTGTCACTCCTAAAAGTACAAAGACTTCGGAAGCAGGTTACAGTTGACGTAGACTATCCACATACTGCAGAAATTGAGATCAGCAATGCAAGGGGTTTAGTTTAAAGATGCTCGCACTTGATAGCTAAGGTCATTAAATTTTCAGTCATCCATCAGATGCGTATACCTTTCTATTCTTCACGAATGAAATGGGCGAGTTATTTTCTCACTATGAACATTTTAACATAACGTAGAATCTTTATTAACCAGGACAATTTGGGAAGTGCATCCGAAGCCCGGAAGCATAAGGAAACACACTCGATACCATCAGCATTTCTAAGACATCCACTCATTCCACGCCAACTATATATCTTAAAATACTTCAAAACGATGTATTAAGAATGCGTTGAGGTTTAAAGGACTTCTCATGCAATAGATAGCACTGGTTTTGCTCGTGTTTCAGTGCATATACTTTGAAATATGTGGATTTCAAGGATTCTGAAATGCAACACATCCGCTACTTAGGTCTGAACACATATCGAGAATAGGTAGTCGCGATCATTGTCATAAAAATGCCATTTGCCTGAGGTTTCAAATTCCAGCTAGAACCCATCTTCAGAGACAGCATCGGATACGGAGACTTCGTACACAGGGAGTTACAGTATTTATAGGAGGTAATGACTATGCCACTGCATAACTTCGATAATTAATGACTAACCCTTCATCAATTATGATTTCCCTCTGGTGCGGTAATTTCTTAATGGCCGGCATGCGCACCGTTTTCTGCTGAAGATGGGTTCGAGATTGAATCCTAATCGTCAGGTGAATACAGTTTATATCCCAGAGATCGCGTCTTCTTCTCAATTCGTCCCTGGGACTCGCATGTACGCTTGCATTCAACACATATTGTTATCCAAATATTATCTGAGCTTTATTTGGTATTCATTGTATTTTAATGCACTTTATCCGCTAAAAATAAGGATTATCAAAAGCAGTTGTGTTATTCAATTCTTATCATAAAAAACATGTGAATTGTTAAGGCACTTCTCTTCAATGCAGGATTAATCTCTCTAACTTCTACCTCGAGTGTCTCCGACAGTTTATCAGCCTCCGTATAAATACCACTGGCACTAATTTGCAATCCAAGACGTATTTATGAGGAAGGTGTGCAAAGAGGTTTTGATGTGATATGATTCTGGCGCACTTCCTCATCGTCATGTTCGATGGTATCCATGAAGCCATCCATCAGTAGCACTGTGACAGACCCGTAATCTGTTGCTAACTAATCGTAACCATCGCTAGAACTCAGCTGCAAATTAAGCACCCCACAATGTTTTATTTAAGCAGTGGATCCTTTTGGCCCTCTCAAGCTCAGTTCGCCTTCAAAATACGTACGTATCATCCATTCCAGTATAATTCCTTTAAGTAGCATAAGTACAAAGTTTTCCGATTTGTGCTGATTGCAGAACAAATTGAAGAAATTTCATTTTTCTTCAAAGAAACCGTGAGATGCCCGCATTCCGTCCTGTAATCAGCATAAAACGGCAAAAGGCCTCTTTTATGGGGTATGGCATATTCCAGTAGGTGGTGATAGGCCGCGAGACTATGAATCCATGCTAGAGTGTTGAACGAAACGTTAATGAGAAGAAGCAGACGTGATCACTGGACTACACAGTCAAGTTCCACGAGGCCGAACTTCTCGCGAGTGCTGACAATCGCGTGAGTCACCAGCTGTTTCAATCATGGTTGACGGCCTTCAGTCAACTAACATTTGCAATGACCTCCCCACTCACAAATTCAGTGCAAAGACGTAGTTTGGCCAAGGTAACAACTCCCCAGGGGAGCGCACAGGCGACCACTGTTTAAAATGCCAATGTAGGTGAGCCAGATGGCCAACCCATCACCAAGCCAAAATCCGACACGTGAACGATTACCAACTTTCAATCAAGTATTGCACCAAGAGCGCAATAATTCTCGAGGAAGTGGTGAGTCGTTCATTTGCATAGGTATGCGGCAGCATAACGACTACATCTTATAACTGCAACGCTTTGTGTATGGATTAACCGAACCTGATGCTGTCTCTGATGCCGGATTCGAGCGAAAACGTTCTTGTTGCAGCCATTGCGTCAACTTCTTCTCAGCTTCTTCCTGAGACTCGCATTTTTGCTTGTATCGAGCAAATGTTCATAATCCACAGTGAACTGTTTACCGATAGAGGGTGACACACTGGTATGACCATTTTTGACTTGTTTACCGTCATCAGTCAATGATAGCTTACTTGCACACCTGGGATTCAAACCACGAGTCCGTTGGCCATTAACAAGAACTTGCGCCACTACATTAAGAGGCTCGCATCCCACCAGCTTAGATCTGAAGTACTTAGTAACATAATAGTGACGTGCAACGATCTATACTAATTGGAGGATGGTAAGGTACACTTGCCTTGTAGCTTTGGGGTGAGGGTCGATTGTCCACACAGTCGGTCGTATGACGGTCACCATTCCGCACCTTTACATAATTCCCTGATGATTAAATGTTCCCTGTCATAACACTAGCAATAGACACTACTTAACCCTCAGCCCACCCTAATTCCCAATGACGACGAAAGTTCGACCGTCGATTTCGACGAGGTCCACCGTATGCTCCACACCAGGTGGTGTAGGGACGGTGACTTGTGCGTGAATTAGTTTTAAGTGGTAGTAGCCTTGTGCTGCAGCTACCGCACTCTCACCTCCTCCCCCACCTGAGCCCGGTGTTAAGACAGAGTCAAGAAGACCGGAGATGGGAGAGGGTGCAGGTGACTGGCGCGGCTGGAGCCGCCCCTGGGTGTACCACCACACCTGGCTTGGATCCCACGGAATGGGAGTGCCATAAAGGCCACGTTAAGAAGGAGCCATTGCAGCATGACTCTCAGTCCGCCAGTCAGCAACTCTCCACAAAACAAACATTCGGCTGACCACGCGGTCCGAGTTATCCCGTCAGTTGGCAACCTTCCAAGCCACGGCTTTTAACGCACCGTGATAGGTTCAAGCGCGTCGGATTGTTTATAGTGAGGAAAATGCGCTGAGCTGTTGACCTCACTCTCACCCCCACCCCCACAATTCCCAATACTACAGTCAACACTGACTGTAGCCTTTACCCTCAGCTTAAACCTAATGATAACCGTCATAGTAACCGTAAACTTAGCCCTTTACTTAACGCAGCTGTAACCTGCACCCAACCCCAATTTATCTGACAATTGGACGTTTTTACTCCCATATCCTGCCTAGGGGGTCATTCCCGTAATCCTTGCCAACAATACTTCATAATTTTAAGTTTCGAAAGTGCGGTTAAGGAGCGCAAAAAATATGTGGAGCTGTTTATTCAGGAGTTGTCTGAAAACCTACAAACAACAATGATGCGGTTTTTTGAACAACACACAGCTACTATTGAGAAACTGTGTTTTAGACGATGGCACCAAAAATGGAAATTGACTACGAACATTTATTCAACTTTGCGCAGTGGGCAAACCCTACCGGCTCTCGATGGGCGGAGCGGACGTTTCACCCTCGAGGAGAACATTTTGAATGAGTTAACTGCCTTGTCATGCGCGTACCCAGGCATGAGCCGTAGGGATTAAAAATATGTTTTTAACTTTCTAACAGTATCGGGTGCGCTACGCGTCTGGGCATATTTAAATTTTCCTGCACCTGGTCTCTCAACGTCACTTTCACCGCCGATTTCGGGGTTGACTCACGTTTTAGTCCCTAGAGTACTAGGCTTTACATATTCATGTGAACTACTTAGTATAAACTGCGGATTCGAGAATTTTTTTATTCTACTCTATCAATGCAGTACAAAGAAATGCGATTTTTCTTGTTATTTTTTACTGATATTTTTGAAATTCTAACTCTCCTCCCAATTAGCGCGGACAAAGGGTGAGTAATGTGAGAGGAACCGTAGATTGATAGATAACATTTAGCTTTTTTGTCATTTGCTTGATTCATACACATTTTTCACAACCAGAAATCAGGTATGTTTTATCCTACTGTCTAACCTATCAATTTTCTATAACGGTAGCTTAGAAAACGTTTTTCTTACAGCTTACGGAACTAACATTCTACAAAAATGCTTGTATGACGGAATACGATCGTCCCGTTTTAGCTATCAGTTTTCTTGGGAGGTCTTGCTGACAGTTGACCAAGGACATGTCGTAGAGCTAGATGACATTTCGAGGGAGATTGGAGTGCTCACTTCTGACTCGGTGACTCGAAGGTTCAATTTTAATTCACTGGTTATTCAGGCTTGGACAAAAGTATGGCTAGGTGCCAACTTATAATAAGCCAATTTCGATTCTAAGCTGTTCCAGCTTTGCTGGAAGAAGTGGAAAGGCAAGTTCCAGGAAATGGCTCAGAAGAAGAAGAGGCTATCACTGGAACATGGTGTTCATTGGCCTGACATTTTGGATTCCCTCTCGAACCCACGCTCAGAGATAGTTGCAGAAAAGGTTAACTGGGGCACAAGGTGCGCAATATTTATAGGGCAAATGGGCGAGTACGCGGCAGCAGTTAAGAGGAAGGAAAAAAACTCTCGGGTCGTGTCTCAAGCCACGGAGCCCGGCCACACCTTCAAGTTTGATGAGGCCGAAATTCGTGAGCCATGGACTGCTTAAGTCCGGGTTCGCCCACCCACAGTCGATTAGAAGCGTAATGACCTTGTGGCTTAACATCCTTTATTGCGATTTTGTATGTGCGAAATCGATAGTCACATGGGGAGGATGCGGTGACTAGTATTCCCGGTGTCAGTGAGCCAAATGGCGGAGTCGTGTTCGACGATGTCCACCGTATGCTGTGCAGGGAAGGTAACTCGCGCTGGATTATAGTGAGAATAGACTTGCGATGCATCTACCTCACTCTCTGGTCCTCTCCCACACCTGGACCAGGTGTCAAGACAGAGGCAAGAAGACCGCAGATGAGAGAGGACGCAGACCCATGCACTGTGGTCCTACTCTAAACAAGAACACAACAGCTGAAGGGAGGAGCGGCTTGGATCCCAAATAAGTGGGAGTGCCATAAAGGCCACATTAAGAAGGAGCCATTGCAGCCTCACTCCCAGTACGCTAGTTGTCCATTGCTCACAAACGCATGCACTGGGCCGACCATGCGGTCCGAGTTATCCCGTCAGTTGGTTACCTTCCAAGCCACGGCTTTTAGTGCACTGTGATAGTTTCAAACAAGTCAGACTGTTTATAGTGCGGAAAATGTGCTGAGCCGTCGACCTCACTCTCTCCCCCACCCTCACAATCAGACCACCGTCCGAGCCAGTCAGTTGTCTGATGTGGTAGTGGGCGCATTGGCTGACGGGTCAGCGTACCCGTCTTCGCGCGCTACAGCAATACCTGGACCCCATAACGCACACACCAGGATTCACTTAATCAGGGATATGGAGGAGCGATCGCCATCTTATTCCCAGGTTACTGGTCAACCATCATCACACACAACACATACACTGGGCCGATGGCGTGGTCCGGTGCAAGCATCAGATTGGCAGCCTTCCAAGGCAAGATTTCTAGGAAACCATGATATTCACAGGTACATGATGATGGTGAGGGTATTGTCTATGTGTTGGTGAAGGTAGTGTGCGCTGGTTTGGCTTAACCGCAGGTTGTCATGGATGCGCATGTGACCGAATAGGCCCATGCGATGAGTGAATGCGTGATAACAGTGAGGGCAGTGGAGTTGGTGATCTCTGCTGTGGGTTGGTGCTCCAGGCTCTGTTTCACCAGTCTCTGCACAATGGATTTGCAGGTGACTGACTAGGCCGATGCGTGAGTTGAATGTGCGGTCGCAATGAGGATAGATTAGGAGAGAGTCCTCATCACTGCGTGTGTTGGTGGTGGTGGTGGTGGTAGTGGTGATGGTGCGGTGGTGGTGGTTGCGGTGGTGAGTGTAACAGGTGATGAGTATTGGTATGTGGTCTCTATGATGGTGGCATGAATGGAATTGATGCAAGGAGTGAGGGTGGAGGAGTCCGAAGGAGGGTTAGCAGAATTTGACGTAGAAGTTGGAATTGTCGGATTAATGGTGCATTGCCTCCGAAGATGTCCGACTAGGCCAATTCACGCGCAGAAGATGCGTTGACAGCGCGGACATTATGGTAGGTTTTGGGCTTTGGCGATGTTGGTCCGGGGCGCTGGTGACTTTCGTGCCGCGCTTTGGGCCTTGCGGCGGTGATCTAAGATTGCTGCCCCCTATCTTCACTGTCCTCCTCCAGGCCGGTCGGTTCCGGCCGAGTCCCTCCCAGTTTGCTGGATTGATCTGCAATTGCTTCAGGGGGGGTCTTCAGAGTGTCCTTGTAGCGTCGTATTTGACCCCCTAGTCGACGAGTACCCGTGGCGGCATCTTCATAGAAGAGTCGTTTTGGTAGTCAGTCGTCGTTCATCCTAAGAAGGTTGCCGCTTCAGCACAGTTGCAGTTTTTCAAGTGAGCGTAGATGCTGAGAAGGCCTGTTCGTTCCAACACTTACGTGTCCGGATCCTGTCTTGCCATCTCAGCTTTAGTATTCTGCGGAGGCAGCTGAGTTGGAAGTGTTTGAGCTTCCATGCCTGCTTTTGGTAGACCGTCCAAGTCTCCGCTGCATACAGCAGCGTCAGCAATATGACAGCTTTGTGCATCTTGAGTTTGGTGCTGAGGTGGAGACCGTGTCGATTCCAGACAACGTTATGCATGCGTTCAAAGGCTTGGCTGGCTTTGGCGAGCCAATGGGCGATCTCATGGTCAATTTTAGTGCTGCAGGGGAGATTGCTGCCCAGGTACGTGAAGGTATCCACAGATTTCAGTTGGAGACCATTGCCATTGATGTGAACAGCAGTGTAGGTGGTATTGGGCGGCGGCTGATGTATCATAACCGTTTTCTCAGTGTTGGTGCGAAGTATGAAGTTGTCACAAGCGGCCGCGAAGAGGCCCATGCTCCGTTGCATTTCATCTTCTTTTGTTGCATTGAGTGCGCAGTCTTCAGCATAGAGAAGTTCGTGGATGGTGGCTGTGGAGACACACGAGCGGAAGCGCATCCGTCGTTGGTTGAGGAGTCGGCCGTCCATCCGGTAGGTGATGCGAATTCTGGGGCGTTCGTTATGATAGGCGTTCATTAGCATGGCAGAGAATATGAGACTGAAGAGGGTAGGCTCAAGAACGCAGCCCTGCTTTACTCCGTTGTTCACTGCGAATGCTTCGGATACTATCAATAACGCGCGCAATCATCCCGTCATGAAGCTGACGCACCATATTCGTGAACCGTCAGGGTGGCCGAATTTCTGCAGGATTTTCTACAGCCCATCGCGATTCACCGTGTCAACGGCTTACGTCAGGTCCACGAAGGTAGTTTAGAGGTGAGTCCGCTTCTCCTGGCACTTCTCTTGCAACTAGCGAGCGGTGAAGATCATGTCGATTGTTCCTCGGTGTCGTCGAAAGCCACATTGGCTTTCTGGGAGCAGTCCTTGCTCCAGGTGAGCGTTCAGGCGATTGTGGAGAACGCGGGCGAAGATTTTTCGGGCTATGTTCCTCGGTGGTTGTCACAGATTTGGCGGTCCCCCTTCTTCTTGTAGAAGTGGACAATGGTGGCGTCAGTGAAATCCTGACGGATTTTCCTTAGCGCCAGATCTCCTGGAAGAGCGCTGTGAGTTGTTTCATCAGTTGGGGTCTCCATGCTTGGAACTCTCAGCAGGGATCGCGTCCTAGCCAGGGGCTTTCCCACTGGAGAGTTTCTGCACGGCTCTAATGGTTTCATAGAGAGAGGGCGGGAGATCAAGGTCAGTGTTTATTTTCACGTCAGGCAGGCGATCGACGGTGGCGTCAGAGAGTGTGGAGAGCTGGTTGAGAACGCTTTGGAAATGTTCCGCCCATCGCGTCAGGATTTTCATCTTCTCAGTGATCAGCGTCCTGCCGTCGGCACTGAAAAGAGCGGTGACGCCTTTGACAGGAGGTCTGTAGACAGTCTTGGTGGCGGCGAAGTAGTTCTTCCATTCGTTTTAATGCGCGTACCCTTGGAGTTCCTCGGCTTTGCAGGTCATCAAGGCATCCTGCACCTCCCGCCGTAGAAGGCTTTCTTGTTTTCAGCGGTAGGGCGATCGACGTAGGCTTTGTGCAACTGGTTCTTCTCGACGAGCAGAGAGTTTTTGGCTGCGTCGTCATTGAACAAGTCTTGGTGCTGATGACGTGCGCGGCCGAGGAAATTCAGGGTGGTGTTTCGGACGGCGTAGCTCATCTGGCACCAGCAGTTCTCCACGGAGGTGTCCGCGTCGGTGACTGGAAGGTTGGATAGTCGGTTGGCCTGTTCGTTGCTGAAGTAGAGATGCTGAGCAGGCACATTCAACAAAACAATTTTCAACTTACCTGGCGGTCGCTTACCTTGGGGTCTCCTGCGTGGTTTCAGACGAACCCTCATCTTGGATATGACGAGGCCATGATCCGTCCATCCGTCGGTACCGGGGATCGTCTTTGTCAGCAGCACGTCCTGTTGATCTCGCCTCGGGACGAGGACATTGTCAAAAAGGTGCCAGTGTCTCCAACAGGGGTGCACCCAGGTCGCCTTTTGCCGCATCGGGAGGTGGAAGGTGTTGGTCAGGATCAGGCGGTGTTCAGCGCAGGTTCGTAATAGAAAACGACCATTGTCATTGAAGACAGCGAGACCATGGGGACCTAGCACTCCTCTCCACGTGGTACTGTCTGTCCCGACGCAGGCGTTAAAGTCACCAAGGACAATTAGCTTATCCGCCTTCGATACAGTTGCCAGAAGAGCGTGTAGATCCTCATTTAATTTTTTCTTTGTCTCATCGGAGCTCGTCAGCGGGGGTGCGTAGGCGCTGATGATGGTGGCGAACTTGTCTCCCCGGAGAGGCAGGTGGAGGCTGATCAGGCGATCGTTAATTCCCTGGGGCAGACAGGACAGACGTCCTACGATGTCCTTCCGGATGGCAAAGGTAACACCAGCGTCACGTCACTCTGCCTTTGGCCGGCCGCTCCAGAAAAATGTGTAGCTGGCACCCACCTCCTCCGACCAGCTGAGAGCAGCAATATCTACCTTGTAGGGTGCTAGTTCCCGAGCGGCTAGCACTGTTCTCCGTTCCGGTCGGATACTCCTGGGATTGTCTTAAAGGGATCAAACATTCCAGGCTGCTAGTGTGAGCAAACTCACTCGAGCAGTCGGGGGGTACCCCGTAGGGTACGGTGGGGGAATTGGGAGAGGAAGTGGTGTTGGTATCGTTTAGTTGTTCGACCGCATGTAATTTCACTCTGCTAGCCATGGTCTGCTGCAGCTGTCGTGATATCCAGCATTTTTTAAGGGCACCTTTTCTAGCCCCCTCCCTGCGAGGGGTAAGCAGTGCTGTCCCTAAATAGGGCTGCTGAGTCATCCCAGGCTGCTAACGAAATCACGATGGGTCACGATTTGGGTTAGTGTGAGAACTACCGATTCCCCTGGGCCTCCTACGTGATTGCATGTCACACTCACCGTAGTATTTTTCGACCGTGGGGGAGGAGGAAAGGGTTAGGGGAGAGGGAGAAGAGAGGAGGGTAATGAGAGGAGAGAGGAGGGGTAGAAGGAGGAGAGGTAGGAGAGGAGAAAGGATTGGTCAATCCAGAGGAGAGAGGGGGGCGGGAGAGGGGGAAGAGTAAGGGGAAGGGAGCAGACGTACCGGGTGTGGAGACACACTTAACACCGGAGATCCTCACCTGGTATAGCCCGCCGGTCGTGGTGGTTGCCCGGGGCGTGGCCGCTGGGAAGAACCCAGCTTCAAGGAGTCACAGGTGAGAGTTGGATACCAAATAGAGGCCACCACAGGAGCATTCACCACCTATACAAGACAGATGGAGTGACCAAATACAACTTTTGCGATTCTCCCCCTAACTAGTACCCCCTACAACCTAGTGATTAAATTACGGCCATTAATGACTCTGGTGCGAACTAAACAGCTAGTACTGCATCAATTAAGATCCCCAGCGATCAAAACGCAGACTGCCAACGATATTAGGCCTGTGATGGTCCGGCAAAAACGCCTTATAAATACTGCGCAACTTCTGGCCCATTTACCCTTTTCTGCAACTGCCTCTGATGATGGTTTCGAGAAAGAATCCGAAACTTCAAACCAATAAACACCACGTTCCAGTGATCACCTCCAAATTTTTCCTTTCCGTCTTTGTCAGTGTGCAACTCAGGTATTTTTTTTTGCCGCTCTTTACCACCGGCGAGGGTACACTATATTGGTTCAAGGCAAAATATGACAACAATTCTAAAATCAATAGAAGACCACTTTCACATACCTTCATCATTCTTACCACAACCTGCAGAGCGAAAGTTTTTGATTCTGTGCTAGTATTTGTAGTATTAGTAGTGTGTAGCAGCCCCATGATCGTCGTGGGTTTCAGTTTGAAGTTCAATTAACTGATAATGCCTAAAAAGCCACTAATGGCCTTTATAACGTTTCATCATTCCGGTATTCTGACCAAAACTATTCAAATATTAATCATATCAAAAGCGGCTCCATTTATATGCATATACGCACAGACACGTGGGAGTTTTGTGGCATATGGCCTAGAATTTTAGCAAATGACTTGCAATTTCCAGTCAGAAAATGCGTCCGGTACCTGTCACACTGGTTTAAGGACGGGGTAAAATAATGGGATACGCCGGGATGTAGGGCGGTCTCAAATTAATTTCTGAATGTGATGAGGCATCAACAGACCCAAAGACTGGAATCAGTGAAATTATAATCCTCATGGTTGTACGGCGAGCGGAAAAACCAGAAAAAATGCAATGGAACTGAAGGAGCAAATGCATAAATATTTATTATTTTAACATTGAAATTTTATTCGCACAACTAAAAAATCAAATCTTTTTAGCAACGATTCTTACAGGGTATTTACATTTTTGTCTGAGTGACTGAGTCCAGTTTTGGAAAAACAGAGTGAAGTAAGAAAGGATCCGCGTGGAAACCTTTAACCTCCGATCGATATTAGATCTGTCGAGTAGAAATTCGAATGTGCCACCAACCAGGCCATGGAAGTGAACGATGCAGGTATAGGCAGAGGAATACTATTGACAAAGACAGGGGAAATTTAAATGGCCATTTCCGGCATATTAGCAAACATCAGTCAGCCATAGCCAACCCCAGGTAGTGCAGAACCCAAGGCTTGAACGCGCAACCTGTTGATTAGAGGTCCAACAGGTTTCGGGTTCAAACTTTGGCTGGTGCACCGCCTAGGGTTGGCTGTGACTGGCTGCTGACCGCCAATAAGACCGAAATGGTCATTCCAGTGTGTCTTATCTCCGTCGGTGATATTCTTCCACTTATAATAGTAGCCCCTGTGTGGCTGCTTGTGCGGCTCGAGAATGAGCTTTAAGGCAGAAAGGGACGAGTGAGTTTCGTACTGGATGCGTGAACTTTCATCCGACCAATACACGTATCCCAGCGGAATGTCGGAATTGGGGTTTGTTCGATGCGATGCAACAGTGAGATTATGGTGGAATATTGTAATGATGCCTCTTGCAGTATGATCTTGCTTTAGTAGGTTTTACTTTAAGGTGAAGACCAGGGAACTTACTAATTTTTTTCAATAACCTTCGAACTATATGGACTGTCCTTTTGAAACATCGATAGCTTCTCTCCTTTAAAGTTTATCCACTGGTCCTTCTCCTTAGACGCAATTTTCTAACACACTTTTGTAGTTGGGAAAGCAGCTCCTCTGTGCGTGCAATCGCCCTGAAGTCCCTTTCAACCCCCACCACCACCGGATGCTTTAATCTCACACTCCTTTCCTGTGGTTGGTAGTATGCAACAAATCTATTAATATCAGAGGATCAACTCTCAGTGGCTCTTGATCGAACGTATGCACACCAATGCCATGTGTAAGCATCAAGAGCTTTTAATGCTGTTAGAGAACCAACGGCTTAACAATCGCAAGAAAAACTGAATAAGCGAAGATGGAATAGAGATTGGTCTTAGGACCTAAGGCCGAAAACAGGGTCATTTTCGGGCAGTTTTGTACTAATCTAAGCTTTCCGCTATCGAAACCCGAATGGCAAAAAGGCGCGAGTCGCTAAGAGTGAGGTTTATCCTTCGGACTTATTGTTTCTTTCTTCGGCATTCCAAATCCCCAAGCTAGCCGACCGTGAAGCATACAGAAATGCACATGCTATATAGTATTTAGCCACATCCATCGAGACTAACCATCAAGTGCGCCACATGTTTGTTCTCGCAGCGCATGATGAGTGATTAGCAGGTTCCTATGCCTGTCGATTTTGTCAGCGGCCGAATGCCCAGGTTCTGGCCCAAAGTTTGGTCACTTGGCTGGCTCACCAACCTCGCGCGATCGACAACCAAGTTGTATTCTAAAGGAGAAGATTACGAGGCCCCTTCAACGAACCCTCATATTTGCCTTTCAGGGCAGCTCATTTCTCTATATTATCATGTGAGCCGGCCTGCTGGTTTGGACGCTAGATCGTTTACCAGTTTGTTTAGATTTCTCAAAGTTGGTGGCAGATTTTGCTCTTTGACTGTGAACAACTAAAGGCCCAAGTTCGCTCTGTAATGTAGCGAATTCCTCGGGCGCCCACAACATGGCGCATGGCAACCTAATACTCTCATTTTGGCTGCACTGTAGCATTTTTCTGCTAGTCCTTCGCTTACATTTTTGAGGACAACGTGATCGTATCATTTGCGTGGAGAGTATTTGGTTCTTGCATTTTCTGAGTCGTTGTAATGCTTTTCCGCCCGACGAAAGACGGGTCTTCTTCAAATGCGTTTGCATTACGTGAGGTGGTTGCTATGGTAACTTAGGTCTTGCGAATTATTATAATCTTTCCGTACTCTTTTTCAAGTTCTCCTTTGCTTATTTTTGTACACGAGTACGTCAAACGACGGTAAAAAACAGTTATTTCTCAATTCATCATGAAATTTCAAAAAACTGCATTAAGATTTTGATTTAATTATGCGGCGTTGTCTCTATTCATGAGATCAGTTGTGTCATGAAACACATAAATTTCTGACCGTTAGTTGCCGCCATACGGCCTGAAAACGAAGACCAGGTAGAGGCAATCCCATCTGTGTATTTTTTTTTTTGTCGCTAATACACAGTTCCACCGGATTTTAAGGAAGACTTCAAGTTGTCTTGTACCAAACTTAAAGATTCATGTCTCATTCGTTGCAGCGTACTGTTAGCAAGGCTTGTTTGTGTTTAACCGCATGCAGCTGAGAGCTGCAGTTTAAGGTTTTCATGACACTGAAAAACTGTATTACCTCTTCACTTGCAAATTGAGTAGCATTGAAGGTTTTTGAACATTTTTATACTCCTTTCCGAATCCTGGTTTAGATATTTAAGGTCTGGAAACAAACATGTGCCCGCTGAGAAACGCTTAGTTTAATTACTTGTGGAGGAAAAATTCCCGTTTGGCAATGTGATTGGGTGTCATTTTCTTTTTTTTTGATTTTTTTCGGCTTACATTTGCAGGTATACCAGGTGCAAGTAACGGTATAAAGGAAGGTTCACAAGCCACGGAAACTATTGCGACTGACTGTTTCCTAGTGAAGAATTAAAATATGTGGTCTAGCGAGTGGTCAGTACAGTGTCAAACAGTTTGAAACCAAAGTTATGAAGCACATATCCATCCAGAAGGAGAATTGCTGGAAAAGCTGAATGGCATGCAACCTTCAAATGGCGAGGTGATTATGTCCTTCAGTATTAAGTTTGCCTGCATCTCGATTTATTAGCGTCTCGCAGTTGAAATGTTTTAAAATGTGCTGTAAGATCGTTGCAACAGCACGATCACCAGTGCGGGGGTTGAGCAAATCAATTGTGCCTTCAAAAACTGCTCGAAGCCTTCCTTCACATTCAATGGCTCTCAGTATAATCAAAACATACGGCTTGATAATGAGGCTGCCATTTTCAATCCTCAGTAACATTTCATAGTATCTGACAAGCAACAATTAGATTTCCCTACGAGCAACTAGAAGCGAACATACACATATAAGTTGTGTTAGCTCGCATCAGTGGGATCAGTGTGCCCTCTAAGCCATAGTCTTCGGTCGCATCTGTATTCGGCGCAGGGTGACGGTGAATCTGCGCATCTCGTTCTCCTCACAGTTCGCTCAACGCGACGGAGTTTAGGCTGAATTCCGTGGAGAATATAAACGAGCTACTGTTAAATCAGAGGTAATAATAAACAGACCTATCTTAAAAATAGCTTTCACCTACGACAGAAATGTCCTGACTTTTCTGTCGAACGTTTTAATTGGTGCATCTGATGCCACGTGCTTCTCGAAGTAAAACGAGGAGTCCGTACTCCGAGATGATGCTGAATACGGTTTCGAGACGTTGGCTTATTGGTTCGCCTGTTTAAAGTTTCTCCGACACAAAATAGTGCCATCCCCCCAGAAATTAGCCTTGATCCAAATGTGCATCCGTTGATACGATTTCCAAAGAAGGCAGCTATGCAGTCACATGGAAACAACGTACGTTTACCTGTGAGGCTTCAACCACATAGGCATTTCGTTTATGCTCAGCAGTAACGGACGTTCAATTTATATTACTATTATTTAAATGCAAATTAAATCAATATCTCAAGTTCTCATTTATTGCTGAAAATAAGCGGCACCTATACTTGTAGCATAATAGAAAATAGGCCTTTTGACAGCCTAAATAGTAACTGATTGCTTCACTACGGAGTGCCTCTTAAATCTTAGAAAAGGCACATATTGACATTAACGGTAAGTCATCGCTACCTCTTAACAATAATCGCCTACAATCCTTAATTGTTCTTCTAAAACGGTAAACAGCATTCATCGTAGCCCTTGAAATACTGATCGTATTTTTTTAAATTTTTCCTCAATGGAAAACGATTTTATGGTACTGGTTGAACAGAAAAATGCAATCGACTTATTTTTTTGGCTTTCAGACTCAGTCTCTTCCCACTCAAGTACAATGGTCTCAGTAGTAGATTTTACATTTTTTATTGGCGGTTTATTTAACTTTTTACAAAAATCGTTTTCTGCGGAAAAATGGCTAAAAGGTTCCCTGTTTTTGAAACTTTGTCCAGGCGTAGGTTTTTGTGTTGTTTAGTATGTAGGCGCGTAGAATGTTCCGTTCATAGGAAAACACTCACCTCCTAAACGTTTTGGACGGACTTTTTTGGCCCACTCCCTACATTTCAAACTGCTTACCACACGCGTTATCCAAAATCGATTCTAGCGCTCTTGTCGTACAACTAGAGCTATGTGCACTGAAATTATTTAAATTAACATAGAATTCGGGCATACCTCATGTTCTGCGAACGTCTCCGGAGTTTAAAAATAAAAATATGCATATATATAGTGGTCTGCTGTTACAAACCTACACAAACAGTCGCTTTTTAACGTTTTCTAGGGAGGTTATTTAATTTGATAAAAATGTAAGTTTTCAAAGGCAGGCCATCTTTGTGATGAATTCCCAGTGCCATTTTCAAAATAATAGGGGTGTTTTCCATTTGTCAACCCACTTGTGCCCGAATATTCATTCGGGCAAACCTATACTTTAAGTTTATCAATATGTTTACCCACTTTAGGCAGACCTTTCTTCTTCACCGTACTCTCAAAGCGTTTAGGTAAAATCCTTTTAAATCTTCGATTTCCGTGGGAAGACATTCTTATCCCAACTTCAAAAAGTGCAACAGATTTTGAGGTGTGGGGTAACAGATAATGCTGATAGATAACCACTGATATTTTTCTCGTTAACTCTGCCTTCATCAAACCAATCATAACCCTGATCGCTACCTTTGACCAGAAACAAAACCGTTATCTCCTCCACAACCCAGCTTGTCTACAAGTGGTGCCTGATAGATGCGGGACAAGTACTGCATTGAACAGAAATTCATCTAGGTATCACTATCTCTCATCGATTATTAATAAGAGCATGAATGGACACAGGCAGACTTACTCAGACAACCAAGTTCCGTATGGGCTACAAAGTTCTAGAATAGGAGGCCTAATATTAAACCGAATTCGGTTAAGTGGATAACAGCCGGAGCAAACTTCAGGCTGGTATTTGGTGGCCTGTTGGTGACTTTTGCCACCCACACGGAGCTTGTTTGCTTTGATTGCATTAGAGGTATCCACCGTACTACCATTCGAAGGAAGCCCCATGAAAGCTTTCTTAGTGCATCAGTCGGAATATTGTTTATAGCTCAGTAAGGACTGTCCTTGAGTTTTTCTACGTACCTTGATTGGCTATTTGTTTGGCTACTTTAAAATTGACCCTACAGAAAAGTTTCGAAGAAATGTTTTTGTAGAATTGTGTTTTCTCCTTTTTTTCAAACTTATCGAGCCCAAGATTAAATTTATTTGAGAGTTTCTTATGTCAAGATATCCTGGTGCGCAATCTAGTGAACATTAGGTTTCCAACTTAATCCCTATCAAGATGTTATTTGCTTCTGCTACTTTTTTATTTGCTGATAAACTTGTATGCTCGATCGCATAACACTATTTAAGTTATTGGAACGGAACACGTATATGCGCATGCATGAACAGCATCAGCTTTTCGAGTGCTTTTTGCCTCGAGGGTGTTTGATGTTTTGTCTTCTTTACCAAAACTAGCCTCTTGACGACTTTGATCTGGACAACTGGGACAACTTTGGTGGTCTAACTGGCTTCGGGACCGACGCCGGTGGATCCATGATTGATCAAATGGAACGCCGAATGCAGGCCATGCGTCAGAAAATGGACAGTTCCATGCGCATGATGGGTGCGCCGCCCAGTCAGTTTCCAGCCGGCTCGCACAGCGTGAGCTCACATTTCTCTAGTTCATCCACTCGAACCATTAATGATGGCGGTGTGTTGACTCAGGCCAAGTCTACCAGTCAGGAGTCCCGTCAAACTGTTGACGGAGTTTCTACGGGATCCAAAAGCCACTCCTCAAGCACAACCACCAACCTGCCTGGTGCTGGCGCCCCAGAGATGCTAACGGACATACCTTTGGGGTCAGGGGCCATCGTACCGTCTCAATCTGGCACTATGGGTGGTGTAATGGACTTCCTGACAGATGCTTTTGAGGTTGGAGATGACGGACTTGTAAGTTTTTCCTACCTCGTCTCATATCTGAACAGTTAACCGCATCCAACTGAGTGTGCATTCGGAACTGAGGGAAATAGTGAGGCACGCTGGTAGATTTAACTGCCAAAAGTAAGAAACTGAAAGTTCGAGGGGGTCCGCGGGTCAAAGGTGTATCAATTTAGATTTTGTTTGGTGGTGAGTTCCTTGTCCCATTAAATTTTGCCCTAAGAAATAGTCAAAGTAGTAGAATTCCCGATTTTATTCAATGAGTGATACAGTGACACCTGTTCTGATTTTTTTGTCTACTTAGTAAACATAACTTAAGCTGGTTCTTTCACCTCTAACATATTGGAACTGAAATTCAAATTATCGAAAACTTATCATAAGTAAACAGCTGTTAAAAAGGGCTTTAGGACGATCGCCTGTCCTGATAACAATGGAAAATCCCTTAATTATTCTTAGATAATTGGTGAAATTCTGGTGGAGCATTGCGCAACGGTTCTTATACAGCCTTCAAAAGTCGCCTACTTCTATGCTTTTCAGAAAAGCCTCCCGCAGATTAGCTTAGACTGTAATGATTGCCCGAAAAAAATGGTTGTTGCCTAGGATAATGACTGCGAGGAAGCCAAATAGGGGTTTTGCATAAGACATTATAAAAAGTACATAATAATGATATCGATTCCTCAAACATAAATTCAGTTCAGATGTTCATAAGAACTGCTTCCGGGAAATCTACTGCTCTCTTTCATCAGTTATAAATTCAGACGATGCTGGTAACTAGAATTCTCAAGGCAATTTATCCATAATACGAAAAAATAATTCCGTATTTTTCAGTTTTCTAATGACTTCACAAGCGCTAACTTGAAAGTACTCCCTCAGAACTTCATTTGATGCGAAAGTTCCTATGAATACTAAAGCTAAAATTCACCAGCTTCAATAGGATGGTTTCGTAATAATTATAAGCTGACAGAAAACAGATAGTACGCTACGCAAGGTTTTTTAGCATTCGTCTTCTGTGTAAACGCTGGTCAGTCAGTCAGGCATCGAGGGTAGGTTATGTCTACCCTCGATGCCTGAGATTTTGAGCTGAAAAGACTAAAGTAACGTTGTAACCTAGTGAAAAATATGTTGAGACTTTTCATTCACCTCAGAAATTGATCATAAATTTACAGTAAATCAGTCGGAATTAAGCTTTATGTGCATAGGCCGAAAGTTAATATGAATATTTTGACTGAAGTTCATCAGCCACAACAGGACAACCGCGTAAAAGTCATAAACAGCCAAAAGCAGCCAGTATTGTATGTATAAACTACATGATATACCATATTTGACAACATAGCTGCTAAATAAAAACCAGATGCCTGTTCTGCCAACCTTCGGCCGCTGAATGACAAATTCGAGGGGTTAGCGTGATCCGTGAGTCACTCGCTTTTCTGTAGTTGGTTTCTAGTAGATGGTAAAGTTTTGAAATTTCAACCTTTACCTGTAGTGTAAGTATGATAAACCAGGCAAGATTTATATGCTGCCAACAGTCTTTTGGTACTTTATGAATTTTACGCGGTTATCCTGCTGGCTCTAATGGTGTTCCGCCCTACTATTCACATTTAATTGCAGATTGAAATAGTTGATCCTGTTGGATTTACCTCAAGTTAGTATGTTACTTTCTGGGGTGAGAAAAGAGCCACGATTTCAAAGATGGTTTCTACATCAGAATGCAAACTAGGGACGTTGGGTGATCCACTGTTAGCCGAAACCCTCACAGCTGTCTCATGCAGCGACTGCAGATCAGCGAAACCCGTGTCTGGGCTGTTAGCTGGTACTTGTGCTGCCAGTAGGATGAGTCATGAAACATTTGAATACCGCTTCAGTGTGTATAACTCATGTTGCTTCAAGTCTTGCATGTAGCATAGACTTGGCCTGAGAAAAAGGACGCATCAACCGCGCACTAGGGAAGCAACTAGCGCCGCAGATGTGAATTGCGAATTATAAAGTTGGGGAGTAACAGAATAATTTGATTTTTTCCACTGTGTTCCTGATATTAAAAGCTGACTTACTTATAGAGGATTTAAGATAGAAAAGAGACTATACGCAACAACTTACCGGCTTGTATAATAAATATAATAGTGTACTAATAGTTAATATTTGAGTAAAGGTTGCCTCTGTTTACTGGGGCATATCGTGCGTTCTTTTGTCTACCGTTGATTAAACGCTGGCTAAGAAAGAGACGTTAATGTGCAGATATTTCTGCACGAAACATCCCTATGCATTCACCCGGATAACCTGTATTGCCATGCCCGTTTCAGTTCTAACTAGAAAGTCCGCTGGGAAAGCCGATAAAAATGCGAAATCTGTGTGGTCTGTCGTTCTGCGAATACTTTTACCCTTTTTTCGTCAAACCGAATTGGACGGGCTGTCATGAAACAACTCGTCCGTAAAACGGTTTGAGGAGGCGAAGTGACCTTAAATTTTTATCGGCAGGAGCTACCGAATAGGAATCGTCTTGTGACTAGAGAGAATACCAAACGGAAAGTGTTTTTCGAAATTTGGGTCAGCAGACAGTTGGTGTGGACTGCTTTTTATCCTCTAGTTTCTGTGACCTTCGAAAAAAGAATACAATGTTTCTCAATCCTCGAAAGTGTATCGGCAAAATTCGGTCACATAGCATTTCACGTCCTCTTTGTCGACCACTGTATGCTTTAAAGTTCATCACTGGTCACTTGTCATTTGCATCGAGTCTGTTTACAGGAAAATTCCCTCGCGTAGCAACCATCTCTCTTCTTGTTCCCGAAATCACAAATGGGATGGCACTGTAAAGATCCCCATAGATGGACGTATTGGTAGCGAACGCAGAGACTAAACAGCCTGTACCTTACTCAGCGTGTCCCATACTTCATTACTGGAGTCTCCAAAACCACAGTAACAATAGTTAGATGAGTATTGCCGGCAAAGAGAAAGGAAACTTTCTGCCTTGTCTTTTCCGGCAATATTTATCTCCCTATTCTACTACTAGCCGCTGTGCAGCTGATGGCGGGACTCAAGATTTAGACTTAAGGCAGAGCAGAAAAAGAGAGTGTTTCGTTAGCGGTCGATGAGCGTTCATCAACGAATGCAAGTAACGATTGAGTTATTGAGAAGGAGCCTTCAAAGTCTGAATCTCATTTTAAACAGGGATCGAGTTATGTAGTCTGCTGACGGCCTTTAAGGCTACTAATTTTATGTAATGGTTGGTGATAGGTTCAAGTATGCTTTCTTTCGTCGATAAGTGCATTTCTATCGGTACGCCCTCGTTCGCATTGACCACTGTCGCTTAAACGCCGCTAAAATGATAGCGTCACAGCCATTGCTAACGCCTCACCCATAGTGAATGTGCTACCTGCCGTCAACGTTCCCTTTTATATTAAAACCCGGTTCTACCTTTTTGTCATCTAAATAAAAAGTAAACTATTACTTTGGAAGACCCCTGGGTCAATATTCGGGCGCAAGCGTTCCCATAAATACTAACATAATCTGCAGATGGTTCATGATCTTAAAGTCCTCACACTTCTTATCTCATAAACAGAGACATTTATCAGAATCACAGCGAAAACTTAGAGGTGACAGTGTTTCAAAAACTTCTGACATTCACCGCTCTCAGCTGAAAACGGCGTCAAATTGACCTCTTTAAGTAAGACAGCAACCCTCTTTGTATATTTACCCCATCTTCTTGTGATCTCATGTACGAGGAAAGTACCTTGACAAAAATACAGCCGGAAATTGCAGCTTATTTCTACTAACTGAATGTTTTGACATTCAGGTCTCTTGGACTAAGTGTTTGGCAGTTTCCTTGATACGGCAACGAAGCACATTGCCTGTATTGCTGGCTTGACATTTATGTTCGGTCAGTCAGCGTGATCCGCAAAGGGTTCGCACAATGAAGTTCGTCCATCAGACACAGTGGCTTTCTCTAGTCACCAGTTTTCTCTTACTTGTCATTCTCTCCAATTGACGAGACTTCCTCGCCAGAATGCCTTCTCGCTCTACCCCATCCTAATTTTCAGCACCTGAAGTTAGTCGCCTGCAGGGTGTGCCCACTCAATGTTCGTGGAACTGCAAAAAAATATATCAATTTACCGTAATCTTCTTTGGCCTGGAAGCCCTCTCACGAAGCCGAACGTTTTGGGGTATTCGTGTGAGCGATTGTGGTACGGATGAAGTGCTGAACAGTTTTGCATGCCGTGCTCATCTTGTAGTTCGCAGCGCATTTAAAGTCAGACGCCGCGACTGCAGCAAAAGAGACGGTCTGAATTGCGTGGGCGTCGGAGGACCATTTCAGGCCCCGGATTCAGTCGAAGCCTTCTGGGCCCCGCCAACCGAGAACCCAACCGTGACTAATAGGCTGACTCATTAGCACTAACCAGGCGACTATATGAAAAAGCTGGCGCGACCAGCGTTAGTGCACACCACATAAGCGCGGCTGTCAAGGCGATTGCTCTCCACATCGTCAGCATTACTGCTGCCCAGGAATCTTAGTAACACTCCTCAGGTCAATTCTAGACTAGGCTAAGGCGTGTTACTAACTGCTAGAGGACAGGGCTGCAACACGGTATCTTACCTGAAGAAGGGTCTAGCGCCGTCCTTATGCGCACGCAGTCCACCTTATCTGCCGTGTGCCCTTGACTGATGTCAATAAACACTAATTACGTTGTTGACTCAGCATACTCCGGTCATGCTAATGCACCTTGGCAATTTTTCTCCCCTAAGGGCAGTAGCCACATGGGAGGACTACTTAATTAGTGGTCATAAAATAATAAGGGATCTGAGTTAAGAAACTGTAAGGAGCCCTTTATACGTAAAGAGCATCGCTAACCTCAGCAGTCAGCTTCAAACAGCAAGCCGAGTTGGATCGTGCGTGGAGTTGGGATCGCTTTGTGTGTGGTAAAGAGTCATGGCTGCAGCATCAGGCAACTGGATTCGTTTTCCGTATGCGCTGTGTTTGAGAGCAAGATGTGGGAAAATGAATCCGAGGACGCAATGGCAAATGCGTGGGCGGGAAATTGCAATAAGCAGCTTACGGCACACATTTTCAGGTTGAATTTGTTAGATATGCTCACGATATTGATTAATAAAAGACCCTTTTCTGCGACTACCTCTGGTGAGGGGTTCCTGAGACAGTCCGAAACGCCAGGCAAATAAAAGCTCTGTTTTTCAGTGATCGTGTCTCCTTCGCGAATAAAAGACCTGTTTGCACCAAGGTACAATAACTAGGCATCAACCGACTGATACAAAGATTTGCCGCTGGTTGAAAGTCGTAGTAGTAGGCTATGTGTAACAGTCATTCTGGGGATTACGTCGGCCGGAGGACCTTGCTGATCTAGCATCCTGTAATTTATCAACGGCTACTGCTCAGTTCCAATGACATTCGACACTGCCACGGCACTGCCCCACGGGTGTGCGGTCACAAGCTGACCATCCCTTAAAACATATTTTAACGCACTCCCTCTTTACTGGCTATTCGTCGTCTCATATGCACTACAAGAGCAATAATTTTGTCAAAAAAAATCTCGTTTCTTGGGTATGTTTGGACCTCATTTGGTCAGCCAGCTGATGCAGAGACTGGGCGCAAGTGGATGACAGAACTACAGGATTCTATCCACGCGTGCTAAACACGAAGAGAACTCCCGCACAACACGTCAGGTTTTTCCACAAGGGTAGTGAGATGCCTAGCCGGGGATGACTTGATCTGACCTTTCACTGCCACCAATAAATACGGGCAGCTTACTTTCAGCAACAGTGACGTCCCAGGTCCATTCGTTATGTTCTATACTTGCTGGAATTGGAAAATCTGACTATCCCCACAAGCCAGCGAAAGATGTTTCATGTATGAACAAGCAAGATGCCGTTTCTATAGGGCAATTTGCACGCTTCAGTTCTCCTGCAAACCTTCGGGGGATTCACAGTTCTGATTTTCTCAGAAGTGCTTATAATTCTCCGAACAACACATCCATATACAGCTAATCGTCGAAGAATGTGCAGGCGTTTTCGCACGTTTTTACCGGTTCTTTGCATTTTAAAAGTGATCCCTTAGGAGACACTCACTGTCGATTACTGAGGCCCTTACCGGCCTGGTTCAATTTGCGTACTAAATTAACTGTTTATCGTCAGTCATCTCCTGTACAAAAACATAATTGCATTCACACTGACCTGACCACTAAACAGGTAGCAGGTTGACCCAGACTGTCTGGAGGTCCTGTTTCTTGCAGTCATTCGGCTCCATTCGCAACTTCGATAAGGCTGGTAATCGATACCGCCTACCTATGAAAACAGATCAGACGCAGCCACTAAATTTCGCCGTCTAGCAGTCTTACTGCTACGTTCTGACGGGCTACAGACGGGGCAGCATTGCAGCCGAGGTAACTTCACTGTGCTAATGCAGGAACAGACCTGTTTAGCGTTAACAACAAGAGACCTCTTAGCTCAGTCACATACACACCCGTAAGACGCGCCAGTGAACGGTCAGATTGCTTCTAGTGGTAACCCCTCCCGCAATGAAACTATCGGGTCGATTTTAAATTCTCGACCTGTCTGAATTTTCGAACGAAGTATGCGGCAGGGTTTATCCTGGGCAGAAAATGACGTGATTAGTGTGTCGGACGGGGGGGGGATTGCTGATCTAATCGACGCCCTCTCCGGCTGGGCAAAGTAACTGAAACGTAACCATGCGAGCGACGCATGCATTATTGCACCGGCGCCCGATTAGTTAAACTTACTCCTGTATTCCGTTCGAAAATGACGCTAGAACATAAAGGCATCCCAAGGATCGTCTCATTCTATTCATTCATTCCGTCCGAATTTTGTATTTTCACCCCTAGCATTGAAACATTTCACGAATTACTTCTTTTATTCTGTTCCGAGATTTGATATGCCCAGTAAGTTCGAAATCAACTTATCAGAATTACTGAAAGTATATTCCCAGCACAAGGGATTTTTCTATGTTTAAGCCTATTTGAGGAATTCGGCAAATACTTAGAGCGTTTCAGCACTCCACGCAGCTTGGCAGCAAGTATGTGGTGAATTAAGTTTCCAACGTCTGGGAGGATATTAGTGAGGGACAAGTTTGAGCTCCTAGCGATTTATGGAATATGTGTTCAAAGTTGTGGTCTAATGGGCTGGTCATTATTCAACCCCCAAGTAAAGGCTCCCGTGTTCCCAGCTTTTCCTATCGGAACATCTCGCTTAGGATTTTGTGGGCCCCATCTGTGTGCTATGCTGGCTCCCTAAACTACCAGGAGGACAGATATCTTATAACCAGTACTTGTGTAGGACCTGGGTTTGAACGATTATTGAAGCGAGGACAATGAATTTTCTGGTGCTTAGTTCTCCTCTTTGTAAGGAGCTTTATGTGGTCGAATATGTAACATGGTCATAATGCTAACTCCAGCCTGTTACTCCGTATTTTATCTGTCCTTGCTCCGAAGGTCCACTTCAAAGTGCGCTTCGACGCCAAAGACTTTGCCCCCGAAGATATTGACGTGACCACTGTGGGCAACCGGCTGACCGTTCACGCCAAGAAGACCATCACCACAGCGGGCTCCAGAAGCAGTCGTGAGTTCAGCCGCACCGTTGATCTGCCACGCTCCATTGACCACGAGAAGTTCCAGTGCAATCTGACACAGGTAAGTAGGAGGAGTCAGGAGATCACATAGCCAATCAGTTTTTGCGCCCCCTAAAAGCCCCCCCTCCCTAGTTCACGTTCTCGCACGGCAGCCTTTTCACCGTTTGTGCGGGAGCTTTATGCTCCCTGAAACCTGATGTTTCTATGTAAGCTGTTTCGGAATATCCGCTTTCTACTCACAAAATGGATAGTTCACAAATGAGCACTATGGATTACTAATCAAAAAGACTACATTTCTGCGGTACGAAGAACCTACTCCAAGTGCAGTGTTTTCCAGACCTGTTTACCTAAGAACAAAGTACTGCCAATTTCACCTCAGTTTTCCTATTTCTGGAGGGCGAAAATACTCCAGATCTTCTCAAAGTGTAATGGGAAATTGGAGACCCAAACGCTCTTTCTATTTCTACTACAGGGGCTGCAGTAAATATGCATACATCCACCAACGCATACAATTTTGAATATTAAGATCATATTGAGACGTCGTAGCTGGCAAAATCCAAGGATACGCCCATCCTGTTGGCTTTTCCTGAATTAATTTTAGTGCGTTTTGGTTCTGTTTTGTTTGCTTACTTGGGAAAATAATACGAAAACGTGGAGTCACTTCTTGGGAACAAACCTTTTCAGGCTCGGTCCGAAAGACGATACGAATATTTGGACTAAAGTCCATCAGCTACTGCGAAGTTACCGCGTAAAATTGGCAAGTGGCCACTAGGCATTCAATAGTATACAACTATGTAATTAGTTCAAATATGTGGTTATGTATATTTTTGCGAAGCCTACTGCCTAGTTCTGTATTCAGTGTGACTCCCCAGACAGGAGGACTCTAGCCCCCATAGCCTTAAGCAGTGTGCAAGCATGTAAATAACATTAGAGTCCGGTTCTGTATAGGAGTAGCTCTATTCTGCCTACTTTTCTGAAAATTCTGCAAGGCATAAAGGAGCGTTTGGTTTGTCTTTTTAAAGCGTAGCTAATCAGACGTGACTGTTACCTTCGTTGCTACGAGCAATGGAATTGTTTAGCAGATTAGGTGTTTGGAATACAAAACAATTTTCGAACCAGAGCCATGTTATTTAACGCCCGCCGTTTATATTTGGTGCGTACTAAAGCTGAAAACTGTTGTCGGTGACGATGATATCAACACAAAACGGAGAACAAGAGTCTACCTATTTGCTGAATTTAAGCTTCTTACTTAACAGGATGGAGTTCTTATCCTCGACGCTCCGGTCAAGGCGCCCGACTACTCTTCTATCACGTTCGACTCTGGACACAACTTGAGTATCCGACCTAAAGACTCCAGTGTGCTCAAAAGCACGGATACGAAAATTTCCATCAGAGGTTAGTTTACTCCTTTTTACTTCAAGTCCTTGCAAGCCTATTTCCACACTAAATACACGCTTTCACTAACCTCGAATTTTTGCGCGTACTTTGTCTTCAAGGTCAGCCAGGGCCGCTGGTGCTGAATGATGGTGCTGGAGGACGTAAGCTTCATCTCGAGGTACCAATTGAGGAAGGCTATGCTGCTGAGGACCTCAGCGTACGAATGGAGGCCAACAAGATCATAGTTTCTGGCAAGCATGAGATGAGTGCCGACAAGAGCGTGGATTCTAGTACTTCCAAGTCAGCCTTCAAGAGCTCCCAGTTTCAGGAATTCACACGCACCTTCGAGGTGCCAGAGACTATCGACCCCTTTACAGTATCTGCGGTTCTCAATGGCAAAACGCTCGTTGTGGAGGCTCCTCTGCACTGCACTGTTTGAATTTGACTATCAAACCCTTCGCGACAGTCTCCGGCTGCTACCATCTCACTTCCCTTATACCCTCCACGCTCCTTCAAATTGCCCTTTCCGCCTTCCCATGTTTACTTAAAACATGATCCTTCGCGCAATCCCCAGTACATGCATACAAAAAGGACCGGCTGATATCCCGTTTCACTCAGCGTGCATCACAAAAACCAGCTTGTTTACATCTCTTCCACTTCTTATCCTTCTGCAATAGTTTTGCCTTAGTGCTTCAGCCACTAACAACATTGCATCCGCAGTTTGCATGTCCGTTAACTAAAACGCGACGTGGAAAAAATTGATCCTCCGATTGTTCTTCAATATCGAGAAATACTATGCACCACCAAGCTGGGATTTATAGTCGACTTGTGCCCAATCGAACTTTCCATTTGGTTAAGTGATATATACGGACAGGAAAGAGGAAAATCAGTATGCTAACGTACCCTTTAGTAATCCAAAAATTATATTTTTCGGGCATATCATCTATTAATGAAATCAAACCACAGATGGGGTACAGGAAACAGATTACTCTAATGGCTGATAATCAAGTGCGTCTCTTTTAGTAATGAGAGTGCTTGTATTTCGCATTTCATCACCTTCACAGTTTTCATCGACAATCAGGTCTGTGATTTTGTTCAGTAAGGAACTATCTTAAATACAGATATTGGGATAATCCAAGGATACTGACGGGAACTCTAATAAATAAGTTAACGGACTTTATCTGAGCAGTCTTGAGCTAAACTACAGGAATAGTAACTATTTCCGAGTTCTTAATCTACTCTAAACCTTAACCATAACCCTAATTTCCCTGAAATATAGCACAAGGTCACCCATATTACGGGGTTCCTATTTCATTGTCTTACCTTCATTTCTATTTACCCTCCTAGGTAAAACTCTCCTTGACATTCAAAACTAATAGCTATAATCTCCTATTATGTGCTTGCGTGGACAGCTACTACGCAAAAATATCTTCTAATGGTAGACAGACGTTTTAGTGATCAAGTGGTGTGATCAACTTGATCACTATCATACGCAAACCTTGTCAATTGCCGAAACAAAACGGTAGCATCGAACTGTTTGGACAATGAAAAGTCATCCCAAGAGGATTTAATAATACGAAACGTCACTGCGTTTATATCGAGAACTCAGGGCGTTCTCTGAGCCTAGGAAAAACACTGGATGAAATGTAATTTTTATCTGTTACCGGAGGCATACTTCATTCTTCATAATTTTTCCTTTACGAAAATACCTTATTGCTTCCATTTTCATATAAAAAGTTCCACATCTTACGTATCCTAGCCTTGCTCTGAGGAGAATTCAAAAAAAGGAATAGGGCGCTTGGTAGGTCTCATGAATCCCCATCAGTGGAGAATGTACTTTAAAATCAATTGTACTAATAAGATGTTGGCAAACGTTGCGCATACAGCAGTTAAAAAGGTGAAAGCTCAAAGTCTAGTTTCTAACTGAAGGATTTGGCAAGTTGTTATCATACAGACTAAAGCTTACTTAGTGTAATTAACTAGACGGTAGCTTTAATGCACAATTTGGACTCTTATACCAGCAGCTTGAGGCGTATTCAATCTTTGAGTGCGTGCAATATCTCTTCCATAAGGAACCTTTCAAAACCTAGTATACGGTTTATGGTTAAGGCTCTGCCTCGCGACACTTTGATATATTTAAGGCTAAATTGACTGTTTTGTGGGTATCAAAGTTTTATTAGCGGGCCAAAACGCTTATAATCATACACACGTCTAACTGGCATTTCTACATAAAACAGCATCTTCTGGGTAATTTCCTCATTGTGATTTGACTGGTGCAATTAGTCTGAAAACATAAATATTATTTGTCTGAGTACAGAGCTGTTTTTATTCTGCAGTTTCAAAATAAGGATAAAATTGCAAGGATGGAAGTGAGCGCATAAGCTTTTCCATGAGTGGTGTTCACAAGTTAAATTAGTCTGAACTTCAAGTGCACATCTTAAATGCTTTCTCAAAATATAAATTTTCAGTTCATACTTGAAATGCCTTTTAGCATCTCTAATGCTAACTTAAAACCATTACAAATTTAAAGTGGTTTAATTTTCCCCAAAAATATTTCCAATATACAGCTGTACCTTAAATTTAAATTTCACTGTTTACTTCGGCAAATGTTTCATCCACCTAAAAAAAACGAACCACTAATATCACGAGCATTGGAGACGTATCAGTTCAAATGACGTGGGCGAACTACTTTACGGAATGTGTAAAAACCAAAAATGATGGAGTCAATCCAGTTGTCTAGTTTCCGAGCTGGTCGTCTTTCTCTGTGACTTGAAGGGAATGGAAGCGAATTCGAGACGTTGATATGTGTTTTTTCCTCGCTATGACGCAGTTTTGTGTAATTAAAATTTGTATGCGAAAGTGGATCTTGTAACCAACGAAACGCCGATTTTGTTGCCTCTTCATTCGTCCCGAAATTTGCCTTAAATACACCCCTAAATTAACGCAGTCCTTGAACTTCGTCTTTTGATAAACATCTTTGTGCATGAATAACTTACTTTTTTTACACGCAAAATTTTGTTTACTGAGTCCGAAATACCGGCCTTTACTTAACAGGCACAATTAACACTCAGATTGTTTATTCCAGCTCATCTCAAAAGAGTTTCATGTCCCTGATCAAAACAAGAGCGATATAAATCGTCTTGTCAAAAATAACAATTATCTTGTCGTTTAAACGCTTTATACTTAAAATATTCTAAATGAACTTTTTACTTTCTGGTCGGCACCAGCTCATTTATACACTAGTTTTTTAGTATGAATTGGAAGGCAGGGTATCAAAGTTTTATTAGCGGGCAGGGGCAAAACTCCAGGAAGGGTACATATTCCCGTGTCCACACTCTGAAAATAACATTGACCAAAGTCGAAACCACAGCCATAGCCTTCATTGTAACGCAAAATATAGCAACCATTTAGCGAGCAACTATGATCAATACTGCAATCCCATGCTACGAACTAATAGAGACAAGCTGCCGACGCCACCATAACAAAAACCAGTTTGAGTGTGGCGCGGTGCTGTGAATAAACACCAACTTAAACAAATATGGACAAATGTGAGTTACGGAAATGCGCAACAAATGGAATAAATGTAAAAAGTTGTGTATAAAATAAAATAAAGCAAAGGGCTACCAAAACAACACTTATCTTAAACCCTACCATAATCTTAACGAAAACACTACCTTAACCGGAATACGACATTTAATACCGATTCTAGCCTTAACCCTTGCAAAATAATTTTCCTGAAAGCAACCGCAAAGATACCCGTATAACAGGGTGTTCCTGGTTCCCTATCCTATCGGGTGCAGAGAGCGTTTACAATAACGATCCCTACAAGGACTTTACACGCCCCTGTTCTCTTAGCGACGACTGATGTCATGAAAATATCTACGCGCTACTCCCTGAATTCGCATTTACCGGTAGTATCTTAGATCGTTCATGCTCTTCCGGCTTGTAAAGATTCAGAAGAAAAGTTTTCTAAGTTTATCGCCTTAAGTGCATTTTAAATATTTGTTAATTTCCTCAAGTACGACCAGCCGGTAAAATAAGCCATGAGCTCCTTTTGAATTTCTGCTGGAAGTCAAGTCTCGTTGTCCCATTCGAAATGTGTGCACAGTTGGGCTGTAGCCCTGTAGAACAAAAATGAGCAAATGTCACATGCTTGACCTCTTTGCGCTAAGCAACCTGCTTCTATCGCGAGCGCAGAATTCTGCCCTTAACATGTTACCATGCCTCACAGGAAGTAATCTTCACCAGGAAACATTGTGACCCCTTCAATTGGCAGACTAATATCAAAGTTCACTCGACATACCAGTTGGCGACTTGGCTTCTTCGTATTCAGTTATGTTTGATGTATTCAATAAAAAATGCGGACGTTTCCCACAGTAACCAATACCACTATCTGAGAATACTTTACACTTAATTATCTGTGTTTATGTTAGAAACTCTGGGTCAACTCTTGCAACTTATGCGTACTTGTAAGGAAATCTATCCTGTTCAATTTCGTTTCATATACCAGGCCAGGAATCAGTATTTTTATGTTTATCCTTTTTATTAGACTGTCAAACGCGTTCTTTAATTATAGTGCCCAGCGGTTGTATGCTGATAGCACTCTAGGAATATCGAAAACCTGCAGTTAAGTGGATAGGAAAGTCCAACGGTTAGTTGTTTGCAATAATCGCAATAAATATATTCTTCTACTTGAACTGTTACAGTAGAAGGTAATTTTTCATGTATTTCCTCCATGAAGAGGAATTGATTCCATTTTTGCATACCATAGCTCTAATATTTATGCAAATGCTTGCGGCCTCCTGTTTAAAGGGCTTTCACTTTTCACCGCATTTTCAAATCGCTACCTAAATGAAAGTGAACGCATCTCAGTAAGGGCCAATTTACTATTGTCGTATTAGAAATAGCGGGCAGGATGGAGTTTCGACATTTAAGGCACCGGGTTATCTTCCGTATGCCCACAGTTTAACGGTTGATTATAATCATGCCTTGTGCAGTCACGCTTCCCGATAATCCAATTCAGGGATTCTCGAAAAAATTAAAGACGTACAGGTAAGTATTTAAGAAATCATTTCTACAACCCTTTGCTTTCTTATGGAAACGTTTCTCCTTGTGGTAAGTGCTGTACAGTACATTTACAAAATGCGATATCCATTTGTAAACGCTATCCCCTTTAGAACACTGAGGATTATACAAAGATTAATTAGTATTCTAGTTACGTTCCTACTTTTTATATCGAATAAATATAAACTTAAATTCAAATCAAAATTTATAATATGTGAGCTAGTTGTCATAGTAACTGCTTGCTGTATCGGGTTTGGGTGATGACGTAGGTGCGATGACGACGCGCTATAAGCTGGTAGGAATGGAATAACCTAATCAAACAACAGAAATTCTTACCAACAGCATTCGTTATAAATGATAAGCGAATTTAAATTAAGTCATGGAAACATAGAGAACCCTCTATACCACTATGAAAAACAGCATCAACAGGGAAACTTAACTTGGTTCTTCGATCGAAAACCAAAACCCGGTGGATGATTCTCCTGTGCCTAAAAAGTTGAGCCTTGAGAAGCTATAATTCTTCAAGGGCCTCATGTAGTCATTTGCATTTTCTTAACCGTACTACACATCATTTGAGGAGGGTTCATACTAATGTATTGTATTAAAGATTTTATATTGTACATATGTATTTTTGTTCTATCTCCTGCCTTTTTCAGAGTTAGCACGTGCCCAGAGTTTAACAACTTATTATTTCTCTGTAAGTCATCACAGACTTTCAATTTAATTGATTAGATTACCCTCTACGTACAGTAGGGACAGATTTTTTCATTTTGTACTTAGTTTACCTAACCGAAAATAACAATGAAAACGTCAGTCATTAGATTTGAGGTTCCACTCGTTACTTGGGCTTACTTTACAGTGAGATAAAAAATAGCATAGGGGTAAGAGTGACCAGTACCCATCAGACGATACTGAACTCTTTTTAACGAGAACCATTTATTCCTTTTTTAAGTGAAATGTATTGAGGTAACTGTTGAAAACAAGTAAAGAGCTTGGAAACATGGTTTGGGTCATATTACGGGTATAATCTCTAGTCATAAGCATTTGAATCACTCTACCAAACATGTGCGATTCCTTTTGGAACCTAAGCCGGAGGTTGTTGGTGGTATTACTGTGCATTCAAAGGTTTTCCTGTTTTCTTCTTAGCTTGTAAGTAGCCCCAAGGGCACTTTGCTAAACTACTTCACCCTTGATTGCTCACCATCGTGCTGTTTTTCACGTGCACCGCCATTGAGCTTACTGCCCCCCTAACTACCCAGATGTGCTCATGTAGCAAGTTTGTCGTGCAGCTAAAACCCCGACCTTCACTTTTGCAAAATACACCTCACAGAGTTGAGGTCTTTTAGTTAGTGCTAGACAGATGGAGCAGTGCACTGCTGCAAACACCTCTTGTTAAAATCTGAGGTCAAAAGTCTCAACTGTGTCTGAAAATTTCTGACCAAGAACGTAAATGGCAACAGAGAAAGTGGTTTGCTTTTGCCTGGTTATGAGTTCTTTAGCTAACCAATCAGGGAATGAGACTTAGAAGGGCTTATACATGTAGGTCTAACTGACTTCTAAATTTTGAAAAGGTGAAAGCATTGAACCGAAACCCTGGGACTGTCCCGCCATCAATATGTGAGTGGCAACATAGCTCGTCGTTTAGCTCTGACTCCAAAGAAGTAAATTGAAGCGCCTGCTGGCGTCGATAAGTCTAAATGACCAGTTCGGCAGATAAAGATGCAGGAAAAAAACATTGCTCCTTGTCTGAGTAGGATTTTAAGTTCAAATCACGGGCAATTTGACTGCTTCCTGAGTTCCGAAACATTGTTCTTGGTTATTGATGTCGAAACATCTGGCCACAGTATGTTTGTGTCACAATTGATTATGCGTAATGATAGGAACTCGACATCATTCTCAGTAATTAAACGAAAATAACGATTAATGAAAAGGACTGCAGAATTGCAATGGCTTTCAAATTGTGACTGCTCTGACACGCTCACTCAATATCGTAAGATCAGAAGAGGACAACATTTTGAATTTCATTTACAAGCATTATAACAAGGACAAATGACTGTTCAAGACATTTCTAAGTGGCCCGTCCAAAAAGATTTCACCGCAGAACAAGACAGACACAAAAGCTTGTGGAAAACTGGAACCAGCAATTTATTCGTTTCATCCTTCAAGCGCACGTAGTTCACTATCAGCAACGATTCAAAAACGGCAAAAAAACTTTGTGCGGTGCTCTAGCCATCTGACGAATAGACCAAAAATTATACAGCGATTCATATGGGTGGTGGATCATTGCGCATGCCAATGTGGGATTGACCGAAAACAAGAAATTGCGCAAACTTCGATTCAGGAATATAATTTTCGTAAGGCAGTGTTTACTCTGCATTGCAGGTTACAAGTAGTTCAATAGGCGGCAATGTGAGCTGCTCATCTAAGCTGAGAGATGGTTGGTGTTGTTGTAGTATCGCGCGGCGGCTACTGATCACAGATAAAATATTGTTTGGCGTCACAGCGCCTGCAAGCTGCAGGGTGCGTTATACGTGGCCAGTAAACTGTCTAGGGGTTCTGCTGATGTCACCAAGTGGCCTTTTGGTAGACCTGTAGTGGTTCAACTATGGGCGCCTGTTGCAGCGCTTAACCTCTCGCGAGAACTTGCACGTGCGCACCAGTGGCGGCCAATCTCTGCTGTCCAAACCGGTCAAGCACCCTCGGGGCTGACTAGCACAGGATATCGCTCAAGGGGCTGCACCAGCTCCCAGCGGTCGCCGCTCCCATGGCTGGGATCTGCCCTCGTCTGGCAACCAAGATATTCCAATATCTTCCCCAATAGTCCTGTACAGAATAAACTCTCCTCCCAATTGGCGTCCCACCACCATCTCTTCGTATACGGAACTGGGCCTGAAAGTCGTAGCTAATAGGGTCTTTCTTAATAATTTAAGCTATCGCGCTGGTTGAAACGCTGCGCTTCCCGTGCGCACTACTGGCAGCCTGGTTTGGGGCCAATCACGGCTGTCCATACCGGTAATCACTTTCAAGCCAGACTCAGGTGTACTCCCGCTCAAGGCGCTGCAACGCCTCTTCAACTCCTTTTCGGGACGCGACACTGGTGGCATCGGAAATGTGCCCTCGTTCGGTTGCTAATTTGGTCCAACGGGTTCTTCACTTCTCCTGTACAGAATACAGCACCCTTTAAACGGGCTTTCAGTGAATGACCTACAGTGGATACCCTTTTTCTCCTGGAATCTCATGAGAAAAGGCCCGTTACGCGAAATCAGCCCACACTGTATGTTTTGGGTTCTCATCGGAACTCATGACTTACTTTACACGCTGCCATGACGGTTATTTAGTAAGATCTAGGGCAGAGGACTGCTCTATCTTGAGACTGAATCGTGTGTTGCAGTACCATACGCACCGTCTCAGTTTTTGTCCAATTTAGTATGTTCAGTAGGAGGATGGCAACAGTCTGCCCAAATGAACATAAGTTGACTAATTTTCTTGAGGAATTTGCTCATGGTAACTATGGCACAACTTTTCATCCCGTCCTTCACGTTAGCAACAAGGTAATTGCACGCATATGGGGCATTCTTAATAAACTTTTGAGTTTAAAAAACCCCGAAACATGTTAGTGTTAGGTTATAGGAACTCCCATATTACCACTGGCCTTCCCTTTTATCCCATTTGGATAAGGGTTTAGGGAGTTAGCGTTACCATTTAAGTTAAAATTAAAAAATGTAAATAGGTATGCATCCTGGAACTTAACGAAAGGCCAACTGTACTATAGGGTGTACTCTGAACTGTGATCAAATCGAAACTTTATATAGGAACGGATGCTAAGGTTCCAGATCATGAACTTTTTTGTCACAAACCGTCCGCGAACATAGCTGATCCCACTAGTATTTTTCTCCTGCGTTCTGCAGATTCTTCAAGTTCATTTGAACAGCTTCTCCGCATAGCATTAATGACGCAACCTAGGACTGTTCCTGTGGTGGTTATTATTTTTTCAACTAAGAGTTGCCTAAGCATGTTCTAAAAAGTTCGGAACTAGGGTTCCACCTGGCATGCACATATTGCTCAATCTTCTACTGCCCCTTCCTCCACCAAGAATTTTATATCAGAGAAGGTTTGGTTAAGCAACTTATGAAATTATGTCCACCTTCTCTTAATGCCAGTGGCAAGAGCATAGCTGACGTAATGGCGTCGAATGGCAGACTAGTCATGATTGGAGTAGTTGCTTCGAATTCCGTCCATTTATTCTCCTAGCCAGATAGTAATGGGCCCAGTGGTGTGCCCATCGCCTTCTTCTACGCTTTCTTATTAAAAGTTAGGGTTATTTGGCGCTCAATCTTGAGTTGGATATGCATTTCGTCCTATTCTTCTTTCGGCTCTTTTCGTAGACATTTTTACCCAAGTCTAATCCAGTAGGATGGATGATAACAACGGCGTTCATTGTATTTCGTCCAACCGAATCCGTTACCCTTGAATGGCTGAAGGTAATTGAGTGACGAACTGCATGGAGCTTGGTAAGCTTAGACAATTCCTAAAACATGCCCTCCCTAATTGCATGCTACTTGTCTGAATCGTACGTAGGATTGGCATCAACATCACTAAACTACACGATCAGCCACTTGGAATTGATAGTCAAACACGTACCCAGACAAATGCAAATATTAACGTTGGAGGCTCGAGTATTCGAGATCGGACGGCAGTTTTTATGCCAATAGGACTGCGGTTGCGTATCTACGCCTCCCATTGGTATTGCAGCTAACGGGCCATTCTGCATCCCTCTGATTATATGATTGGTGTGATTCCAGAACAAACGTTGGGCGGATACAACAATATTTTCAACTATCACCTCACTACGACAGACATTTTCCAATGATGGATATGAAACAATCTAGACAACCTGTAGTGGCCCAGCTCCGACGCATGTTGCACCACCGAACCTCTCCCGACTACTTGCACGTACGCACAAATTGCCGTCTGATTCTCGGCCAATCCTGGCAGTTCAAACCTACCAACCAACCCCAAGGCTGACTCACACGCCACTGCGGACTTGCGTCGTCCGGCAACAAACTTCTTCAAACCCGTTATCCAATAGTTCGATACAAAATACACTATCCTCTCGACTGGCGTCCAACTTCTTCTTTTCTTATAGGTAACCGGGTCTGAGTGCGTAGCGGCTAGACTCTTCCCTAATGGCTCAAGATGTTGCGATAAGCCATCCAAGTTTTCTGTGTAGCGTTAGTTTCAAGCGCGTCATGCAAATGCTGCAGATCATGGTTCCTTAACTCGATGCCAGCAAGAGAAGTTGGTTAACTTAACTACTGGTTTACAATGTCGCCGAGCACAGTGCCCTCAATGCCGTAACCTAGCACAGTCTGTCCATATCCACGGAACTGGTGTTGACGTCGATTGTTTTTTACTCTAAGAAATATCGTGCTCGACAGTTATGCTTGGCTGAAAATAAATTACCCCAAACACAATTCTCCCCTCTAACCTAACACCGAATATAGTCAGTAGATACTTGAGTGAAATTCAGATGATTATTTGATAAGTATAATAATACACGTCCTATTGTGAGATTTACGAGCAATTATATCCTGCCAGAATTTAAAATTAGTTTTCAGCACAGCTGTTCGCTACTTTAAATGGCCCCTACTCCAACTTATTGCGCACATAAACAATCTTGCCTAACAAACGGTCTACGGTGGGTAAGTCAGTTTTTTGAAGCAATCCGACAGTGTTTCTTGCTCCCTCCGCCTCAATGCAGTTCACCATACCCATCAACATAACGTGAAAGCCCTATCAAAATGACCAGCTGATAGCGTGTTCGTGCTCTTCACTCTGATTGGTTATTTCTTTCTCAGTTGCCTGATTGATCCACGGTTACAACAGCTCTCCAAATTTTCGCGAGAACACTCCAAAAGCGTTTACTCCTAACAGCATGGGAACTGACTCTCTGTCGTCTGTGCGTGAAAAGCGTCGAACTCGTGCCCGTCGTCGACTCTCAGCCCAGGCGGACAAACTGCTGCTTTTCCTGCATAGCCTCTTTCCCTTCTCAGTCTATGCGGTTCTCATTTACCAGCAGTTCCTTCTCACTGAGACATCAGCTGTGGAAAACACCGTTTTTGCCGGCTACTGGGTTGGCGGCATGGGAATTTTACTGCAACTTTCACTCATTTCCTGGCCAATCCTACCCAACTCTGAACTTCTATTGTTCTCGTTCGCAGCGATTGAGGCAGCCTGCGCGCTTATCGGAGGAATCATGACGCTCGTATGGGACAGAAAGCAGCACTTCATTGGAGGTGTTTCTCTTGCTAGTGTGGTTTTTACGATCCTGCCAATGTATCTGACCATTACTTCGCTGAGGTACACCTCGAAGAGCAGGAAAGAAGAGACAGAAGTTCATGAAAAATTTAATCGTGATGACTCCGATCTATTTTAGTAGTACAGGGATCGGACCATTTTGGCTAGTAAGCAAGCATCAACCGGGAATGGGAAAGATTTGCTTTTTTAGATTTATATGATGCTGTTGCTGAACAAACTGAGGAGACAAGTGTTCCACATCCAAAAATAGTTGATGGTTCAGTTTCGTACTGCTTTTTTCGAAATATGCTCCTATTCTGTTTCTTAAAGCAATGCTATTTCCTCTGATCCAATGAATGATACCCTTTAAATGTCATTGATTTTTTTATTTCGACTAAGTATGGGAGAAATTTGAAAAATGTTCCGATGGCTTTGTAAAGGGCACATTTTTAACTTCAACCCTCTTCCTCATTACAGTTATTTCTCTATTTGGTTCCAATTAATTAACTGCGTGTACAGTTCAAGAAATGCTCTAGCAACTCAGAATAGTGCCAATAGTTGAATCATAACAGTAAAAACTAAATATTTGTACAGTACACTGCCCCAGCCAAACCATTTGAGACTCGCTTCTGCGTGACAGAGCTGGATTATGCAATCAGCTTTCAAAATTAGTTGACCTCTAGGTTGAGCCATTCACGGTATCACAAGTTACGTCTGCAAATATCAAAATGTCCAATATAAGCTTTAAGCATAATGCTAGCTGACAAGAAAATGCGATAGGCTACTCTACACATAGCGACAGAGCCAGGGCATTCTAGGAGACGGAGAGTTCTTGGTACTTTCCTACCGCTCTCTGATTATGCCATTTTTTTAAGGATTGGAGTAAAATTCCTAAAATTGACGTTGATAGAGTCCTTATTCCAGCTATCAAGCAAACTCATTGCAGGTGCTGGTATTGCTATTTTTGGTTGGGCATGAGATGACGGGCACGGAAGTCCTGGAACGGACCAGCATCCTCAGTATCCGCACCATGATCAGACAACTACACGGCGTTCGAGCAACCACCTCGGGAGAATGGACGAATTACGCCTACCCAAGCGACTCTTCTACGGCGACGTCACCACGGCTGCTCGCTAACAAGGTGGACAGCAGTCCACCACTAAAGTCCCCCTGATGCTGTGGTTTCGAATCCAACATTTTTTCCCAGGTGGGTGAAAGGGATCATTCAAATTTGCCAAAACTCTATTAATTTAGCACGCCTGTTAGTCGTCTGATGGATTCGAAATTGATTGCTGAGGAAATGCTGCTTGGGTAGTCAGCTTACTGTATCAGAATCAGTGGATTCCATACGTTGCAGTCGGCTGAGCGGGTAACTTGACCAAAGTGTGATTAAACTCACTGCTCCCAGTGGGGCCTCACAGCTTAGTTGGTCAAAGCGTTGGCTGCACTCAAGCCTTCTGCCTGCTGTCATGGGTCCAAATCCCACCAAGACCACCCAGTTGTTCACAATTGGGTCAAGTCAATTCCGGATAAATAAGGAAGCCACCTAGTCAGTCCAAAAAGTTTTGCTCGATTGAGAACCTATTACTCAGCCTGCGGTGCAAACGTATGCATGGAGTTTTTTTCATGAGAATCCTGAGATCTAGGATTCACTGGGATAAGTAAAAGATGGCTCGATTTGTTGAAAAAGAACCGTTATTTTAGCAACAACTGCCTCGACGCAGGCGTCAGTGTGAACGTGAATTCGATCATCTAGACCTGGGAGCGAGGTAACAGAACAGGCAGTATCGATACTCCTCTACTTACGAAATTTCAGAGGGTTTGTGCATTATTGTATTGCTAATATGTTCTAAAGATAAGAAAACATGCACACAGAGTTAATATCATGCTTATTTACTGATGTAAGTTTGAATACAGCATACTGCTAGGAAAAACGTTTTTTGAGCATTTTGAGTAACGTAAGGCCGTTCGGAGCGTAAGTCGTTCGTAAGTTAGGGATTGTCTGTATAACTGGAGTTCTAAGTAATGCCCACTGCAGCACCTCTGGTTGCGCCAACGCCAGCATAGTTCGCTTTCGCCTATTCTCTCGGCGCAGTGGATTAGGCATCGTATCGCTGACACGAGTGCCAAGCCATGTTGATTCCTTCTTGCTGACGCCTATCAGGTGCTTCTGTTAGTTGGCTATGATTACTTGCCCAAAACCCAGTTTTCTGCTCATCAGTTGGCGATCAAAACGAGAAAAAATTGGGACAACATACTGTGAGGATCGCATTATTATTCCCGCATCCTGTAAAGGGGGTCACATGAGCGATTCCTGCCTAACGGTCTTAATGTATGCTTAGTAACTTCACTGGCAGTTTATTCGGTTAGAGGCGGGAATATATACTCCCCTCTTCTTATGAAAGGTGTTCTTGCCTTACATTCCAGGATGATACCTATTCTCGGGTCCAGATTCCACTGGAACCTAACACGAGGTCACTTGTAATATGAAGAGCACCTATTCCCTCGCATTATTACGCCTACTCACTCAAAATAGAATTTAAAATCTAGTTGCTACTGACAACGCCATCGTATTCTGATATGCTATTTGACGAACTAATCTGCCGGCCATAACTCTGTGACGGATATTCAATGCCACCTGAAGGCAGCCTAGCCACTATAAGAGGGATATCGAACATTCTGACGTTTACGTAATCAACGAGCTGGGATAATCCAGGCGGTTCTAGATTCACCAACATCTGAGGGACTTGAAAATCTAGGAGATGACCAACACTAGAAAATTTGCCACCTTTTGAGACACAATGCGTAGCGAGGTAGAATTTGGTGGATCAGGCAAAGCACTTGGGAAGTTAACTAAATTAGTGTGGCAAAAAAAACTGAACCGTAGTACACCAATTACAATTTGAGGACACAAGTCTAGTCAGGATATACGTGAAGTCAGTTGATACGACTTGTATTAACGTCACAGCACATTCATGCAACTTCTTAGCCGGTTGCGCCTCTGGCATGTGACATAGGCAGATTCACAAACGTTTCCCTATACTTCAAAAGTCAAAAATTTAATACAACGCCTACACCCAAATAGGCGAGAATGAAAAGTTAAGAGTGGGCGGTAAATAAAGAGCACAAAAAGGAACCGAAATAAAGGTCAGGCATGGTCAAACAGGGTATAAAAAAGTTGACAGTAAAAACTGGAAAACAGAAAATTATTCAAAAATGAAACTAAAAGCAAAGTCAGGGAGGAGAAGAAAGGATACAGAAGACAACGCACAAACATGTAAGTAGACAAGACTATGGCGAGATACACAAAACCCACACTCTGCTGACAGAACCGGAAATAAAGTTAAAAATGACTACGGATAAGTTAGTTATGACTACATTCGAAAACACATAACAGCTGCTCGTGCATGTATGTACACTCAATCAGGGATTCCGAGGCACTTCCGAAAGCCCGCTGGTAGCGCAGAGAAGACTTTTTAGCCTATTGTCCGCGTGCAAAAGGAAAGCACGCGCACACACGCAGAACCTTGTAAACGCTGCCTACACACTACGCGACACGGAAGCATCGTCAAAGAGACTACTACTGCTATAAAGGCTGTCCGACAGATCACATAGGCTAACCGGCGAGGCACATGATTCGACAGAGTATGAAGACTCCTCAGCCTTCGCATTATGCACACGCGAACGCTTCTGGTCAGAGCTGTTGATCGCAGTCACAGCCCGACGTTTGGCCCATCGCGCCAAGTCGACAGAGGGGACAGAATGCAAGAGGGGGTCCGAGGCACGGGAGGCGGTCAGAGTAGAGGGGCGTCTTGATCGACGCAGAGGTGAAGAGGTAGCAAGACAGTCGCTGGGCGTGGTCACGCGATCAGCTAGGGCGTAGGAGGAGCGCGATGAAGAGTAGCAACTGTCACCCGATACAGTAGTGCCGCCATCAAAGCTGGGGGCCTGGAAAGAGCCCTCACGGGATGGAGTAGCGGGCAGAGATTCGGCGGAAGACGCGTTGTCCTTCGTCCGCGACCTTCGACTCGGTGGAGGTGTGGATGAGCTGGGTGTACCGGTGGGAGACTTCATATTGCGGCGGACCATAGGATGTGGTGGAAAGCGCTGGGGATCGCAGTTGGTGAGGTAGTCGATTATGCGCGTGTCTCGTAAACGGCAACGTCCGCCCTGGAGTTGATCAAGCACGTCGAACGCGCGTTCTACACCGCTTAAGAAGGCACCGTGGGTACACTGTTGCCCGCCAGAGCTATCGATTGTGCCCTCACCGGCAAAGAGGAGACGTGGTGGACCCTAGCATGGAATAGCAGTAGCAAATGTGAAGCGAATACTGAGGTAGGGAAAGTTTACGATACGTGTACACCCCTAACTTCGGTAGGGTTATGCATAGCACCAAGAAAGCCAGAAACCCCAGGCTCGTGTTTTGCTTTATGGTGGACGATAGAAAAGTGTAAAATTTGCAAATGCTTCACGCCAGAACAATTATGTTTTTAACACCAATTTCGAAGCAACAGGATTCTACTGAAGTCTGTGTAGGTGAAACCGGCAATGAAGTCATCCCATAGCTTGAAAGCCCCTATCCGCTATGGCTATCAAATTATTGGAGCCTTTATAACAGACGCGCACCATCGACTTCGTAAATTTAACGGAAGAAAGAACAACACATGCAATTGTGCAAGGACTTTATATTACCAGCTGTAATGACCCACCGGTAAAGCCCTTATTACACGAGCCTGGGGTTTCTGAATTTCTTAGTGCTGTACATAACCTACCGGTACCCGAACTTCAGTTGGGGTGCAGAAGTCAGCATTGTAAACAAGAAATTTTGAACACGATAAGCCGAAAATTCGAATTTTTTCAAATCGACCCATGTAAAGATAAATGTTCATAAACACTGCCCCTGGCACAGTCTCGAATAGTTCAATGGTGTCAAAGTAAACATTATAAAGACGTTTTCTTTTATATAAGATTTTAATAGATGAAATAAGGCGAGGAGCTCCGAATTTCATCTAGCCATAAATAATGTAGATATGAGAGCTGTTTCTTCTTCCAATAAAGTGATTGTGAGCGGAAAACAATAAGTGACAAAAGATTAAATAAGTTTAAGACAGGCTGTGGGCGACCTGTCTCGGAAACGTAGCCTCAAAATGAGCGAAGCACGCGCCCAGCCCTCGGTATAAATCGTTCAATCTATTCCAGGGGCGTTATCAACGACGCTATTCACCGTAACTGCCCTATTAAAAAAAGTACAAAAGGCAAACAACCCTGTTTGGTGAACGCAAGATTTGAAAAAAAACGACTGAACCGAAAGAATAAACTCTGGCGAAGGTATGTAGCAACAAATCAACCTATGCATTACGAAGAATTTCACCGAAAGCGGAATGAAATAAGGTTAATTATCCGCAGATCACGGAAGGAGTATGAGGCTGAAATTATAAAACGAGCCGTCGAAAAGCCAAAAGTACTTTTAGCTACATAAATAGTCGGTTGAAGAAGAAGGAGACGGTGGCAGTGTTGATAGGTGACAACAACGAAGATATTAATGAAAATCAAGATAAGGCAGAACACCTTAGTCGATTTTTCGCATCTGTCTTTACAGATGAAGCAGATTTTAACCAAACAGACTTTCATACAAGTAGTAACGACACAGTCATTGAGGACCTCGAATTCAGAGAAGAAGATGTGAAGAAGGACCTTCTTACACTCCGGTTCCTGATCAAATACCAGCAAAAGTAATGAAGGAGCTTGCTAGCGAACTCTCTAAACCACTCTCGTGCATTTTCCAGTCGTCCTTCGATCGAGGCATCCTCCCCTCTGATTGGAAATCAGCATATATATATACCCTATTCACAAGGGTGGATCCAGAACCAGCGCTAAAAACTATCGACCGGTGAGCCTAACATGCATTTGTTGCAAAGTGATGGAAAGATCATCAAAAAGGCCAGCATGAAGTTTCTCGAAGAAAAAAGCTTCCTTGAGTATGCCCAACATGGATTTCGACGAAATCACTCCTGTTTGACCAATATGCTCTATTCAATGGAACAGTGGTCCAGGTCATTATATGAGGACACCAGCGTTTATGTAGTCTACATCGACTTCAAAAAAGCCTTTGATAGTGTTCCTCACCGCAGGTTTACTCTACAAAGGCCGACAATCCGGGAATAAGGGGGAATTTACTCAATTGGATAGAAAAATTCTTTATAGGCCGATCACAGTCCGTGCGCATCGGTAATGCGAAATCAATTTCCGTGCCGGTCGTGAGTGGCGTACCTCAGGGCTCCGGTCTTGGGCCATCACTTTTCTTAATATATGTCAATGATTGTATGAATGGATTGAACAGCACGGGAGTCATGTTTGCGGACGACATCAAGATATGGCAACCAATCCGATGCAGTACTGATGAGCAGACTTTACAAGAAGGACTCAACCGCCTATCTGAATGTTACGATAAATGGCAGATGAAGTTCAACTTTGAGAAAGGTGTCGCACTGCGGCTCAAAACAAAGAAGGCAATCACGATGGGCGACTCCCATCAATACGTCCTTGACGGAAGGTGCCTATCAAATGTATCCGAACAAAATGGACTTGGGAATCACTATCTTGTCCTGTTTGCCATTAAAAAAACTTTCGTAGACATCAATAAGAACATATTGGGAAAAATATACGGGACGTTTATTCGTTCACAACTGGAATATGGAGTTCAAGCGTGGCGACCGTGGCTGAAAAAATATAACAAACTGCTGGAAAGGGTCCAAATAAGGGCAAAAAAAGTCATGAAGGGTCTAAAGTCTTTATCATACAAATGCAGACTTGACGCTTTTAACCTTTTCCCTCTTGAGTACAGGCAGATTCGAGGCGATCTCATACAGACATACCGGCTTGTAAGGAATCAGGCCTGTGCTCTAAACTTCGAAGACTTTTTTCATTTGCCAAAACAACTAACCTGCGTGGGAATTCTCTAAAAATTCAAGGAACCTTATCCCACCTCGATGTTCGTCGCCACTCATTTTCGCAGCGAGTTGTCGGTGCCTGGAACGGACTGCCAGAAGACATCATACGGGCGGACACGACAGACACATTCAAACATAAACTGGATTTATATTTGCTTGAAAAATACCGTTCATTCTTCCAGGAAGGCACTGCTTCATCACACCAAAGCTTCCCACATACCTACAGATAACGGGGATATAGCAAATTGTCGGTATCTGCGACGGACTCAAACACGACGTCTTACGGGCGGACACGACAGATACATACAAACAAAAACTGGATTTATATTCCCTTAACAACTACCGCTCATTCTACATGAAAGCACTGCAACATCATAGCAACGTTGTGCATATACATGGAGATAATGGTGGTTAACTGTGCCTAGATCAAACTGTTATAAAACATTTTTCTCCCTATTCAAATATGTTACTCACTAATTTATAGTAACATGTGTATTTTAACTGCAATATCTTCGATGAGCCTTATCCAAACTGGATGTTCGTCGCCCTTCGTTTTCGCAGCGAGTTTACAGTGCCTGGATCGAACTGCCAGAGGACGTCATACGTGCAGACACGACTGACACACTCGAACATGAACTGTATTTATATTCGCTTGACAATTATCGTTCCTGCTTACAGGAAGGAACTACTAAATCATACAAAAGCTTTGCACATAAATACAGATAACGGTGATATCTACTATTTGACATAGGTAATCATCGAAACTGTGCCCAGACTCGACTGTTAAAAACAATTTTCTTTCTACTTGAAAATGTTATTCACTACTTTGCAATGACGTGTATTTCGACTGCAATTTTGCGGTTAAATTTATTTTTTATTAAAAGGGTCTTCAAAGGCAGTGCCTATTACCCTTAAATATACTGAACTAAATCCACCTTGAAGGATCAGAAATGAAAAGTTGCATGGCGCCGTGCCAAAGACAGTACGTAAGATGGATAACTACCAGAAAAGCGCACAGTTGGCTCAAGAAGAACAGATAAGGATATTATTTTACATTTATGTACACTGCCAACATTTTGCAACCCCGGTACCATCAACACCACCAAGATCCCCGCCGAATTAACGGTCGGCCGAGGAAGAAGACTTGTGTCACACTGTCTAAACGATACTTGGAACACCAGTGAGAACGTATGCGGTTTAAGTTTGTTCTAAGTAGGCAAGACAAGCAACTAGCGGTCCAGCTGCTTTCAGAAGTTAATCATGGCAGACGATCAGAGGGTTATAATTCCAGAGAACCAAGTAAAGACGCGCAAAGGGGGAGTGGAATGGTAATTTAGAACTGATCTGTCGTTGATAGCCAGCTACACGTCCCACTGAGATCGGAAAGACGTGAGATTCAAACCCGGGTCCAATCTTAAATCAGGTTAGAACCTGTAGCTGCCCAACAATAAACTAGGACTTTGCCGGCCACGATCGGGAATATTAAAAGTGGGACAAATTTCTCAGAGCAGAAAAACGCGCGATGGCGTCAAAGTTAAAGTGAATATAAAACATTCAAAACCTTCGTTCGGCCGCATCTGCATTACGTCACGTAAGCTTGCAGATCTTGGATAAAAAGCACATGCAAGCCCTAGAAGAAATTCAGATAAGCGTAAAAAATGGCATTCACACTTTATTCGCTCAAATCCCTACAATTAATCAATCAGTTTCCGATCAGGTAAAGGCGGAAACGGCAATTTTGTTTTTTTTTTCAAAGAACCACAGCAGCTAATATATAATTCATATACAAGAGAGTAGAGGGTGGAACGCCGGAGGGGGCTCACTGATGAGCTGAACCCCTCGCGAATGTGTCATACAGCGGCATAATATCGGCAAAAAACGCGTGTTGGCTTCGTCCTAGTAACTGTGCTGTCTATGTGGTAAATCATTTAGTATTGGCATACTACTGACTGCCTGATGGCAGTTAAAAAGCTCTGTTTCTAAGGGTTCACCCCAGGGTCACAAGCAGTTTTTCCAGCTGGCAGAAGGACTGAGCTTTTGGCAACACAGAGTGGGAAGAAACGAGATGAGTGGGATAAACCAGAGTTTCTGATTTCTCCGGTTGAACCTCTGATTTAGAAAATGCAGGATGGAAACTACCAACAAAACAGTCTACTTACTAAATCTAAGTAACAAAATGTGTTCAAATCATATAATATGCTCAAGTAACGGATAATCATTCGCAGTCATGCTATTAAAACAAACTGTTCCATGACGTTACAGAATATAATAACTATAACGGCGTTGAAGTGGCATTCGCCCAGCTGGTTTGATTGCAAGACCGAACTTGAAGACGCAAATTCTTCGCGGCATAAAAAAGACTGGAAGACTGGTCACAGAAGTAGCCAAAATCGGTGATTATTTCCTATATCAAGACCAGCCAAACATGTCTTACATCAAGCGGCAGGCCTTCCGCGTATGCATGACGATCATGGTCTCCACTATCAGGTTCCCCGGCCGTGTACGCGCCCAAACTGAAGGGATCCTCGGACCAGCGAGTGACGTGGCTGAAGACAGGAGAGGGCACGGACTGCAGCTGATACATACCACCAAGAACCTGTAAAATGCTCTCAACCACCACCTTGTCTGTTCTCTCGTGCAGACGTAATGGTGAGCCGGCCCAGATGTGACAGAGCAGGACGCCGGGGTTGCCAAACCGGTCAAGGTTGAGGATGTGCAAAGTGGCGTCGGTACTGTTCAGTTGGGCAGCGTCTCTGTCCCAGAAAATGTCCTCCGGCCGAAAGGCCAGGAAAACCTGAAGGAAGGATTGGAACTTTTAGTTGGAAATGAAATAACTTTAAACCATCGCAAAATAAGAAAACCAAAATAGCAGAATAAGCACTTTTATATATCATAATGTTTACAACAGCCGGTGCTGGTCTCTTTGTTGGCGCACGGGAGTTGGCAGGGATAGTGGTAGTGTCCGTTGTTTTGCTAATTTTATAGTGTAGTAGTAGAAGTAGTAGTAGTAGTAGTAGTAGTAGTAGTAGTAGTAGTAGTAGTAGTAGTAGTAGTAGTATTTGGCAAAAGACGACAAGGACGTATGTCAACTGTTAGATTCCATATTTATTGACGTGACAGAAGACCGGAATACTTTCAAAGGGTGAACTCAATCAGCCTTGTCAAACAAAGTCACCACAAAAATCTATGCAAGGGGAAATGCGCTCATGCCACTTTCTGGGTCAACACTTTAACCACTGTTTCAGGTTCATATACGCTCAGCTCTACCAAATAAATGGACCCCTTGTCCGCGTGCAAGCAGGGTTAGGGGGTGAAGGGAAACGGGCAGGTTTTTTGAATGCGGAGCTGTCACCAATACAGGCCTTGATCCATTTGTCAATACTTCAGTATATCGTCAATAGGTGGGTACCGTTGAAACCCCCACACAACATCAGGAACGAGATTTTATGTGGAAAGTTGCTACCATATGTACAACTAGAAATGCGTAAGAAAATCCCAAATAAGCAAAGTCAAAAGCAATTCCCTCTATGCAATGATTGGATCCACCGGTGCTCGAGCGAGGACACAGGGTTGACTTGCACTCGAGCTCGATTAGAGCGAAGGGAACTTTTGTTACTCCTACTTTGCCCCTCCCCTTCGGATGACCAGACAAGGTCAAAAGGGTCGGAGAGGGGAGTGGAAGCCATAGCTAACTTCTACAACTACTTGAGCTACACACGATCTAACCTATATCCACGGTTTGAATAAGGGGGTCTCGGGTCTCATTCGCGCGGGACTGTCAAGGTCACAGTAAATGGGCATCCCTGCATGGCTCTCAAAGCCGATTAGTATCGCGTTATCTCGTCAGTTCACAAGCTTACAGGCCGCATCGTAACAGTTTCGAAACGCGTTTAGTTGCTTAGATGAGGGAACATAGGCACCTGATACGAGTAAGATCGACCTTTCTCGCCCTCTAGCTTCCCTTTTCCAGTTGGAATCGACCGGGCCCAGTTGCATGTGTCGCGAACAGGCTCTGACCTTAAAGGCACCAGTAACTTCTTCTGATGCCAAAAACGACGATGCCACCATCCCCAATCAATGCGGTCAGCCCCAACACAGATGTCGTCGTGGGAATTTGAAATGCTTATTCCGGGCGAATTTTTAGCCTACCGCCAGCATCTCCTCTGACATTTAAGCCCGGTTTACACGAGAACGCCATTTGCGTGTGAAAACAATAAAAGACAACAGTCCGAAATATTAATGAAGTCATCGTCATGTAAATAAACTTCAATGCTTGCAAAAACATCAGAAAAAACCTAGAAAGAAAGAGCTCATGCCTTCAAAGCAGTAATACTGCCTATCTTCTAAGCCGAGGGGAATAAAAAATTTAGCTGACTCGTGGGAGAAACCTAGGGATCGCCGTGTACGCACCATATGTTCACAGAACGGCATTTCTGCTAAATATCAGTTTACCGTAATCGTCATGGGCCTGCAATGTCGATCTCGGAGAGGATTAACCCATGCTGCTTTCGTAAGAAATTTTAATTCCCGTGGGTAGCTAAGTAGTCGTGCATGGGTACTTCTCGCACCGCATTTTAAAGTCAAGCGCTCCGAGCACAATGGTCGTAGTCTCAAAATTAAGCTGAGGTCTACACTAACGCCCGCCGACAGCGAAACCTATGATAACTAATACGCTGACTCATTAACAATGACAAGGCGGCTCCATAATAAAAGTTTGTCGCAGCTGGCGTTAGTGCGCCTTACTTTGGTAAGCTCTTGCTGCACTATCAATAGTACTGCGTCCAGTGAATCGCTGTTACCCCTCCTCTCATTGGGGAGGGAACAAAGTATTCGTCGAGGAGATCCGCTCTATACGATGGTTAGGCATGCGTCGGGGTCCACGTTACCAAATGTATAGGATCTGTTACAAGTTACCGTCTCTATGAGGGAACAAGTTGGGTTTCACATTTGCTCAAAAAACTGTCCTGTAGAATCTACAGCCGGCAGTTCGTTGCATGTGCTCGCCTGTAGAATTTCCGGCTATTAGTCGAAACCAGCTTCAAGTTCTCATAGGTGGGTGTTAAAATATTCCTTGCGCTTGTTCTAGTGAGATCTCTGAGTCCGGCCGATGCAGCTCTTCATCCAAAGAAAGGTACTGAAACAAACCATCCTGTTCCCCAAAAAGAACTGAAGATTGTTCTGTAAAACTATTGTCGACAACTATTTGAAAGCGTCCCTTAACAGCCGCTACATACAGTAGATTGGCTAACTCATTAAATGTCTATATCAGAATGTTAGGTAGTAGCAATGCAGGCATTTTTAGGTGTTAGTTCTGTTTGCTGTATTGCCTGGATGCACAAAAAGCTGTTTTATAATAAGGAGTTCACTTCAGATTAGTTTATTGATGGGAAAACTGGGCTGCATTTGGCGCAATCCGACGTTTCTTGCTATCCAGGAATTTCTCTAGCCTATTAAAAGCTACGGATCGAAGCATTTTAATTCTGTGCGCAGTACCGAGAATAAACATTAATATAAGCCGGAAAAAAATGAAATATATCCCTTCGGAGACCGGAAAATTTTGTTTTGTTTTCACGAAAATCAGGTGAATGCAGGTTTGAGAGATCACATTATTTTCGGAAAAAGGATGGCAGATTTAGCCTGAAAAAAATAAGTTTTGCAAAGTTTTGACGGTTTGTACCAAAAAACGCTGCTATAAACTTTTGTGAATATACTTTGTTTTACCACACCGAGGATTAGAACCTAAAAAACGCATATATAGGAGTCGTGATAACACACCGTCACTTTTAGCTGTCACGGCTATGCGAAGCCTGTCAAATCGATTTTGGTCTGCAGTTGACTATAAATAAATAAGGAAACTTGAAACGGAAGAGGCAGAAGATTGACATTTTATCGTAAAATCTTAGTATAAATTCAACCACTCTCATGTGTGTTTGAAATCTAAGAAGTAGACCGAGAAGTAAGCAAATATACCGAAAACATTTCCGATGGAAAGAGCGAAGTGAGTTCTTTAATTTTCAGCAGAAATCGTATCCCTACTTTTCAGCGAAGTCTAAAAACCGGTCAAATATTCCCAGTTTTTCCTTGACTTCACTTTGGAAAAACGTTACGTACGCAGGCATTTTAACAGTGAAGCATATAATTAAAGCGCTTCATAAAAAGGTAACTTATTATTGAAACATTTTTAACTAATTATAGGCATATGTTTTCCCGGCTTTTGTTGTGAACGTTTAGTTTTCTCGGCAGCGAGTTTTCGTGTTTGAGTGAGTCTACAAATTTTACCCAGACGGCCATCTGCATTAGAAAGAACTCCCAAAAAGTCACTACTACAGTAAATGCTTTTGAGAAATATCTTATTTTGAAGGTTTGACCAAACACATCGAACGGAATGTACATTTATGGGAAATCGACTGCAGACTGAAAATCATAAAGAATTCACCCCATTTTCAAAGGTGATCTGAAGCTCATCGTAATAGAAAACCCAAAATGGTTATAAAGAAATTTAACAATAGAATAGCTATCTTTATATCGACAGATGGTACACTTACGATGGCACCTGACGATTCTATTTAAATTTATTAGTCAATGACCGGCCTGTGAACATGTGAGCTTGTGAAATATTATAGTCCCGTGACGTCCTCAAGGCGCACTCAAGCGAAAATCTGCTTGCCTTGGTAGAACGCATCTAAGACAATGTAAAAACGGAAGAAAAACTACCAAGTCTTGTGAAGGTGTTGGAATATACACTCGCATGTTAGGCTTCCTGATGACGGTCATACTTTACGTTGCGCTTAATTTAGATGAATATGTATGCGCAAAACTCTGAAAAAGACTATTTTCAAAATTAATTCTACTTTTTCTGCTTTATTCACCCATTTAATGCATGGGCAAGCTTTCAATACATTTAAAACTTCAGTCTAATCAACTAAATCAATTTCTTACCTTTTCGTAATCTGCACCTTTTCTAAAAAAATTAGTATTTCTAGACATGAGTATTTCATGAGTTAGGGCAGCTTCTGTACAGTCATGGAACGTTAACCGAAATTCTGGAAAGCATTTCCGTTAAGAAGGATAACTTAAGTAGGGCCGTAAAAATTGATTATCTTGCGGCATACTCACAGGAACTTTCAGACATGTCATGATGTTGACTTTTGAATGCAATTCTTGTTGGTCATCTGCGAAAACCATACCGATAAAAATTGGTACATAGGTCGAAGCATTTCTTTAATTTAGTTTCGAGGTCCTTATACACTCAAACACGCTTTATAGAAAATATGCCAAAAATATCGTTTCTTGTATTGATTTAATTTACTCAAAGAAAGGTTATATTTAAGTCTCGTAAATTTTCTTTCGTCGGACGACGGTTTTTTGTCAACAACTTGAAAATTTACGAGTACAACTCGGTTTTTTGAGGAGAGTTTTTGTCTTTTCATTGTAACATCTCGAAATGCAAACCATGTCACTTTTTCAATTTTTAATTGTTGAGTTTAGTTTTATTGAGGAAAAGGTAGGCAAAAACCTTTAAATTCCTTATTGGTCACAAAAACATGCCAAAAGAAAAACCAGTACATATTGAACACTGGACAAAGGGTTGACTATGGAACTGTATATAAAAAGCGTGTAACTTTCTGGTAATGGCTACTGGGTGTGGATTTTGATGTTGGCCCTGCTGTATACTTCGTCAGGAGTAAGAGTAAACGAACAGATACGATGCTATTTGAATGGACATTGTGCGGTCTTAAAAATATCATAATAAGAAACTGTTTCAAAACAGAAATATGTCCTTTCCTTGAGTGTAAAATTTGAGGATGAAATTGGCTATACAATGCGTTTAGGAAAGGACATGTTGGGCATCTTTTCTAGAAAATATACTTAAATATACAGGTAACCAAAATGAGACCACTGACAACAAACTGACCTTGTTGTGTGTGGCGGCACCCGGCTGCGGAATTCCTAGATTATTGATGGCCCGTCTCTTTTTGGCAGGCAGAGGGGGCGTAAAAGTGACTGCACTCCTTTTATCCAGGCCTTTCAACACGCCCACCGGTAGGGTAACAATGCAAAATCTTGCCTGCATGGAGAGCCTAGCTGGTAGGTCTTCCTTGGCCACCTTCCCCTCCTCCTGCAGTAGTTCAGCCTCCACGCCAATGAGGCAGTCATCTGGGTTCTCCGTGGGAGGGGCTTGAGTCCGCATCCAGTCAATGTGACGTACAACACAGCCGCAGCGGATATCCAACCCAGCAGCGAGGAAGTCGGTGATCCGCGCGAAACCCGACAACACCAGCCGATCCTCTGTGTTGCGTTCGACTCGCCTTGCCACCGTGCCGACGAGCGGCTGAGTTGCCAGGTAGGCGCGTTTTCGTCGCAGCCAGTCGATGCAAGCCTGTTTTTCGAGCAGTGAGGGGCAATGCGGGTCATCAGCCACCCCGGCTTGTGCGTCCTTTTCGTAGTAGGAGCCCAGAGGCAGGTAGGGCGGTAGACGCGAGGCCGGGTTTACATAGGCGATGTAGCGGGCAAACAGGGAATCGAAGATTCCGCGTTCGCGTTCCGACAAAAAGGGAGAAGTTCGTTGACCGGCATCATACAGCATCTGTACGCTCTCTTTCAGGGCCCTGTCACAAAGAGGCAGAATCGTGAAGTGATACCGACAAAGAGGACAGAAGCTGTAGCAGTTATTTCGGGCTTCTTTGCTGTTATTTTCCGGCCATACTAAACCCCAGGCCAAGAAATTAGGCTTAAAACCAGCTTCAGCTGGTCATTGGGGTTAAGGAGCTACCACTTGACGCCGTTACTAGAAATATAACCGTTGGGTGGAACAGTGCCAGAGCACTGGTACTCATGCAGATAACGAAGTACCAACAAAGACAAGGAATACAGAATGACCATTTCTGGCTTATTAGCCATCATCAGCCACTTATACCCAATGTCAAATTGGAACCACTTGGGATTCGAACCTAGGACATTTATCCATTGAGGCGAACGTTCTACCAATCAGTTCCAAGGCACAATGGGACGAGCATGTCCCATAACTTGGTCAGTGAACGCCAGTTCATCATAAAGTACTGGTACTTTAATGGCTGAAAACAGCCAGTATTAAAAAGTAACAACAGCGGAGTGAAGGTCAATAACCTTGGGAACGGAGGCATGCAAATTCGAGGATGAACCAACAAGTCGGAATTAGTTTCAAACGTTCTATTATACCAGTCAACCGTTTAACCTCACCTTCCCCCCATACAGGCTGTTCCATGAGGGGATGCTAAAAGACATATGTGAAGCGGTTTATAAAGAGGCAGACTTGTTATGCCTCCACGCATCTCTCTATCCCTCTCCCCGTGATTCCTGTCTTCTTCTTCTTCCGGTCTTCTTGCCTGTGTCGTGAGACCGGGCTCAGGTCGGGGAGGAGAAGAGTGTGCGGTAACGTTAACCGCCGCGGTTTGAAGGTTGCCAACTGACAATTACACTCAGACCTCGGAGTTAGTCCAATATCTGTTGTGTGGAGTGGCTGACTGGTGGTCTGAGAGTCAGGCTGTGATGGCTCCTTCTTAACGTGACCTCTGGCTATCTCATACATGTGAGATGTAAGCCGTTCAACCCCCTGTTGTGTGAAATCCTGGTGCTTGTGTTTGGGGGGCCAGGTCGTGTACATAGTACACGTAGACGAGGTCACCAGCAGCTGCGCCCACTTCCGCATCAGACAACTGACCGGCTCGGACAGTGGTCTGATTGAGGGCGTGGGGAAAAGAGTGAGGTCGAGAGCTCAGCGTATTTTCCTCACTATAAACAATCTGACACGCTTGAAACTATCACGGTGCGCTAAAAGCCGTGGCTTGGAAGGTTGCCAACTGACGGGATAACTCGGACCGCGTGGTCAGCCCAATGTGTGTTTTGTGTGTAGTGGCTGACTGGCGGACTGAGAGTCAGGTTGCAATGGCTCCTTCTTAATGTGGCCTTTATGGCACTCCCACTCCATGGGATCCGAGCCAGGTGTGGTGGTACACCCAGGGGCGGCTCCGGCTGCGCCAGCCACCTGCGCCCTCACCCATCTCCGGTCTTCTTGACTCTGTCATGACGTCGGGCTCAGATGGAGGAGAGAGTGCGGTAGATGCTGCGCAAGTCCCCGTCCCTGCACCACCCTTCCGTGGAGCATATGATGGACCGCGTCGAAACCGACGGTTGAACTATCAGGGGTGCAGGGGGTACTAGTTAGGGGTGGCACCATACAGATAGCATTTGGTCGCTCTATTTGTCTCGTACAGGTGGTGAATACTTTGTGGCCGCCTCTAACTGGTACCCAACCCTCACCTGTGGCTCCCCGTAGCTGGGCTCTTCCCAACGGCCACACCCCGAACAACCGTCACGACCGGCGGACTAAACCAGGTGAGGGTCTCCGGTGCTGTGTGTGACGGCACACCCGGTATGTCTGACTTATGAACTTCCCACCTCCCTCCTCTCAAAAAGTCCTACGGTGGGGGCTACAGTAACTGCGTAGGCGGACCAGGCTAACTCGGGTTGCTCTCCCACTAAAACAAAACCGTGACCCATAGTGGAGTTCAGCAGCCGCCTGGGATGTCAGAGCAGCCGTATCTAGGGACAGCACTGCTTGCCTCCTTGCGGCGGAAGGGGATAGAAAAGGTGCCCTAAACAAATGCTGAGTTTTACGTCTTCTGCAGCCGGACGTGGCCCGCAGATCGCAAAATACGCCTTCGTAAAACTCAAACAAACAACAATACCGCCGTCCCCATTTCCCTCGCCATACCCTCCAGGTTGCTCGGGTGAGTCCACTCACACTAGCAGCCTAGAATGTTCGTTCTCTTTTAGGCTAATCCGAGGAGCAACCGGCCAGAACGGAGGACGGTAACTGACACGCTACAAGGTGGACATTGCTGCTCTCAGCGAGACCCGATTTCCTGAACAGGGTCAGATGGAGGAGGTGGGTGCCGGCTACACCTTCCGGTGCGGCCGGCCAAATGCAGAGCGACGTGAAGCTGGTGTCACCTTTGCCATCCAAAACGACATCGTGGGACGTCTGCCCTGTCTGCCGCAGGATATTAATGATCGCCTGATCAGCCTCCACCTGCCTCTTCGGGGAGACAAGTTCGCCACCATCATCAGCGCCTACGCTCCCCCAAAACGAGCTCTGACGAGGCGAAGGACGAATTCTTTGAGGACCAGCTCGCCCTCCTGGCGACTGTGTCGAAGGCGGAAAAGTTAATTGTCCTTGATGACTTCAACACCCGCGTCGGGACAGACCATGCTGCCTGGCAGGGAGTGCTGGGTCCCCACGGTCTCGGTAGCTGTAACGATAACGGCCTCCTTCTTCTGCGAACCTGTGTGGAACACCGTCTCCTTCTGACTAACACCTACTTCCGCCTTCCGACGCGGGAGAAGGCCACGTGGATGCACCCCCGGTCGCGGAGCTGGCAGCTGCTGGACTATGTTCTCGTCCGGAGGCGAGATCGACATGACGTGCTGGTAAACAAGGCGATCCGCGATGCCGATGGTTGGACGGATCACCTCTTCCTCATCTCCCAGATGAGGCTCCGACTGCAAACCCGACGAAGGCCCCAAGCTAAGCGACCACCAGGTAAGTTAAATACTATTTTGGTAAATTTGCCTGCTCACTGTTTTGATTTCAGCAACCAAATAACCAGAAAACTGGAGGACCTGCATGCTCCAGATGACAACGCTACCGTGGAGACACTATGGTGTCAACTGCGAAATGTCATCCAGTCTACCGCCCGCGAAGTCCTCGGACGCGCACGCCGTCAACACCAGGACTGGTTTGACGAAAATGAGGCCGACATTAGCAACTATCTCGCTGAGAAGAATCGACAACACAAGGCCTACATGGACCTTCGAACTGACGCTACCAAAGTAGCCTTCTTCAGATGCTACCACCTTGTACATCAACGGCTACGGGAGATGCAGGAAAGGCTGAGGAAATCCAGGGGTATGCGGACCGCAATGAAATGAAAAACTTTTTCAAAGCCATCAACGGCCCCTGCATCAAGGGACCCGCACCGCTGCTCAGCTCTGACGGCACAACACTGCTGACAGAGAAATCCGAAATTCTGAAGCGCTGGGCCAAGCACTTCAGAAGTGTCCTTAATTGCTCATCAGCCATCTCCGATGCTGTTATTCACCGGCTACCTCAAGTGGACACGAACAAGGACCTGGATCTGCCACCTTCCCTACCAGAAACCATCCGGGCCGTGCAACAGATTTCCAGCGGGAAAGCACTAGGATCCGACACAATCCCACTGGAAGTCTACAAGCACGGCGGACCTCGGCAGATGGCAGAACTCATAACACTCTTCCAGGAGATGTTGTGCCAAGGACAAGTTTCTCAGGATTTCAAAGACGCGACCATCATCCATCTCTACAAGCGGATGGGGAACCGGCAACTCTGTGATACCCACAGAGGCATCTCGTTGCCCAACATCGCCGGGAAGATCTTCACCCGTATCCTTTGTAAATCGTCTGAACGGGCACCTAGAGCTTGATCTGCGCAGGAAAGCCAATGTGGCTTCCGACAACACCGCGGAACAACCGACATGATCTTCACCACCCGCCAGCTACAAGAGAAGTACCAGAAGATGCGAACTCACCTCTGCAATACCTTCGTGGATCTGACGAAAAACTTTGACACGGTGAATCGCGACGGACTGTCCAACGTCATGCAGAAATGCGGCTGTCCTGAGCTGTTCACGCACATGGTGCGTCAGCTTCATGACGGGATGACGGCGCGTGTCACTGACAACGGGACGGCATCCGAAGCATTTGCAGTGAACAAAGGAGTGAAGCAGGGTTGCCAGCTGGCCCCCATCCTCTTCAGTATCCTGTTCTCTGCTTTGTTTATGGACACCTACCATGATGAGCAGCCTGGGATCCGCATCGCCTACAGAACTGACGGACACCTTCTCAACAGTCAGCGAATGCGGGCGACAGCGCGCGTGTCTACGAATACAGTCCATGACTTGCTCTTTGCAGACGACTGCGCCCTTAACACTGTGACGGAGGAGGATATATAAAGGAGGATGGACCTCTTCGCTGCAGGCTGCGCCAATTTTGGATTAACAATCAGTACAGCGAAAACGGTGGTCATGCACCAGCCGCCGCCCAGCGCGGAATGAAATGCTCCCCGAATCAATGTCAACGGCGCTCAACTCAAAAATGTGGAAACCTTTGCTTACCTGGGAAGCACGCTGTCACGCAATACGAGAATCGACGACGAGGTTGCTCAAAGGATCTCCAAATCCAGTCAGGCCTTCGGCCGGCTGCAGACCTCCGAGTGGAATCGCTACGGTATTCACATTCAGATGTGCAAGGCCGTCGTCTTGACGACATTCCTTTACGGAACGGAGACCTAAACCCTCTACTCGAACCAGCCAGGAAGCTGAATCACTTCCATCTCAGCTGCCTCCACAGAATATCGAAGCTGAGATGGCAAGACAGGATCCCGGACATGGAAGTCCTGGAGCGGACCGGAATCCTCAGCATCCACGCAATGCTATGGCAAGTGCAACTGCGATGGAGCAGCCACCTGGTGAGAATGGACGACGAGTGACTACGCAAATAACTTTTCTACGGAGATGTCGCTATGGGTACTTGCCGACAGGGAAGACGAAAATGACGCTACAAGGAACCTTTGAAGAACTCTCTGAAGCAACTGCAAATCAACCCGGCGACCTGGGCGGCTCGCCAATGCCATGAGTACCAACATACACCCCCCCACCCGACTCAAATGTCCGCACTGCCCACGCACATTCACGCACCGCATGGGCCTACTACGCCACATGTATCTCCATATAAACCTACGGTAGAACACCGCCGGCTATACCACAACACTACATCTTTCCTCATCGGCCTGTGAATCTCACATTAGCACACGCAACACTACACAAAACACACTTTCAGCCTCCATATCAGATTGCGAGGAAAGTATGATCCTCGGTTCCTTCTCCATGTGGCTCCTCTGCTGCATGTTTGATCTGAGCTTGGGAATATCACGGTGCAATAAGCGCCGTGACTTTGAAGGTTGGCAAATGACAATTACACTCAGACTTCGCAGCCAGTTCAATGGATGTTGTGCGGAATGCCTGACTGGTGTTCTGAGAGTCAGACTACGGTGGCTCCTTCTTAACATTATCTCTGGCACTCTCACACATGTGATATGTGAGTCATTCAACCTCCTGTTGTGTGAAATCCTAGTGCTTGTGTTTGGGGTGAAGGTCTTATACGTAGTACACGTAGACGAGGTCATCAGTAGCTGCGCACACTCCCGCATCAGAAAACTGAGCGGCTTGGACGGTTGTCTGATTGTTGGGGTGGGGAAGAGAGTGAGGTCAGCGGCTCAGCGCATTTGGCCCCAGGGCCAACCGGTTGGCGATGAGGACCGCTTCGGTCGCTCAAAAGCTAGCTCGTAACAAATTCGGTATCAATTTACTCAGCAAGATTCGTCTCTTGGAACAAAGGCAGTGGAATAGGGTTGGTGCAGGTTATATCTGCAGCAATAGTCATAAGGGAGAGGACCAGCAGGATCACCAGGAATTTTCCTCCTCAACGCCATCGAATTAACGACCGTCCCAGCTAAATGAGACGTCTACCTTGCAGATAGAAGTTCGCCACCACTTACGTCTAAGCCCTCTAAGATTATAGGCAAGAGCGACGCAAAGAAGTTCTATGAAGACACGCACAACACCATCACGTCGGCACCGAGCGTGACTTCAGTGCCCAAGTAAGCTCAGACCCCGACATCTTGTAAGGAGTGCTTCTTTATCACAGTAGACAAGCACAAAATTAGCAGACTCCTTCAGTTGATTACTTGTGCAGATGCGAACCTCATTGGTAATACAAAATTCGGGATTGTGTCAGGAGGTTTGGTATGGTTTCGAATACTTTAAAGACCATTTGCGCTCTCATTCTTGTTTAAATGAGGCTGTAAATCTAACGCAAAAGGCAAAAACGGAACTGAACATGGTATAAATTAAGTTCGTTGAAAGTAGAGGAATGCTCTACAAAAAGAAGACCAACCTGGACTACCTTCGAAATGTTTAGGACGAAGACACCAAACACAGCTATCAGAAAGTGAGCGATTCCATCCACACGGAGAACGTGAGGACTGAGTCAATAGGAAAGCTGACGAAATACGGCGACTGAACTCCAAAAAACCTAAACTAAACCTGAACGACAGTACAGCTCAAAATGAAACCACATTCTTCCATTGCCGTCGCCAACCACAACAGAGCCCTGATTAGACGCAAAATACCTCACTCGCCATCAAGGCAGAATAAATCAGAGAATATATATAGAAAGGCTAAATGGAGATCTTATTTCGCTATCGAGGCAGTCTATGTAGCGCAACCTACTAGAACTGCGCTGCCGACTGATGTAAACTCTGTAAGATGTTGAGAATGCCAGTACCCTCCAGCTGTACAAATGCAAAGAAGGTGAGGAAATCTTTTTCACTTTTGCCGGAAAAAATCATCATCGGATTAAAAAAAAACTTTTTTTGAATCAAGATGTGGAACAAGGGCCCCTTCTTTAGTGTCAATATGGAATCCAAAAAAACATTAACAGTCGATACGATCTTGGCCAAAAGCCAAGTTCGGGAGAATGTCAAGAAATGAGGGTGAGCCTCTACACCACCCCCCAGGATCACGCTGGAGCCTTAGAAAATGTGAAGCGATGAGGTTTTTGGAAGTGGTAACCGAATTCAGGTGTCTTGAACGGTTCACAGTGATAGCCAGGCAGTTTCGTAGCGGCATGTTGTAACGCACCACGAAAATCAAACAAAATCGGAGGAATTTTGTGGAAACTAACTGGGTGAAGCAGAGCTGCATATTGACTCCTAGCTGCCCTTAGTTTTGTGTTTTCCACAATGATGATTGGTCGACGAGGAATGGAGGTAAATTAGAAAAGTTACGGAAGACTAGTTAATTATCGCCGTACGCAGGTCGTGATTAATCGCCCAAGACAGGACCTCTTTATCGACCACTGTGCATTTAACATTGCAGCTGCCTCTAACGTGTAGTGAAGCCTAGGTTTTTTAACATCCGCATGCGCTGACTTTGGACTAATCAGCAACACACAGAAAACGACCGTCCGGCGCAAACCATCGAATAATTCTGAACCCACGGCAAGTGTCAGTGATCATCATAGATCAGTGTTTTTATAAGGTTGGCACCATCTAATGAACCATTAAAAAAGAGTACGAGATTGCAAAACACATCGACAGACTTCAGTACTCAGAGTTGACCCATCGTGAAGTCCAACTCAACAAAAAAGCGAAGGATGCATATGTGTGTCATCTTCAGCAGGGAAACTGGACAATCTTCCACCGCCAAGCGAGAAAGTTAAACCACCTCAAAATAAGCTGTCTTTCAAGGAAGCTAAGGGTTAAGCAGTATGAATAACTTTCGGACGCCCAGATCCTCGAATTGACTGATACGCTGAACATCTACGATATGGTGAGGCAGATCCAACTAAGGTGGAGTGATCACATGGTGGGGGTGACTGATGAACACGTGCCGAAAAAAAGTCCGCTAAGAAAACGCCATCGTGGTAGACAAAAAAGGATTTAAAGGGTAGGTGTAAGACATCTCCCAAGTAACTATTAATTAACCAAGAGATACAGAACGCTTGCCCAGGAACGGTATGTATGGTGACCAGCGGTAAAACCTGGACGGGCCAACTTTGAAGCAAACCGAGCAGAGAAGTCCAAGACAAAAAAAGCATGTAAGACTGGAATTTCACGCACCAAGACCTAAACCGTTAAACTGACCTTACTGTCAATGCCTTTTTGAGGTCCGGAATGGTCTTATTCGATCACTTCAGATTCACCTTAACTGCAACACGGTCAAATCATGGTCCGCGCAAAAAAACTACCATCACTGAATGTAGACCTTGTGAGACCTCCACAGTGTAGTCTGGTGTGTGGCTTTAAGGAATAGATTCTGTGACACGCATAGACGAGCTGTTTAAATGTGAGCCACTGGGCCCACACCCACGATGGGAGTTGGAAGAATTGAGTGAATGCAACATAAGCCTGATTCCCACGTAAGTCACCACGGTGTCGTATCTAAGGCTGCAGTAATCCCTGTTGCTTGCGATGGAAAACCTACCTGTTAAATACGAATACGGTGTGCAACAGATCCTCGCAAATCTTCCACTCATTTAAATCGTATACATTATTCACTGCAACCTTTTTTGTCTTAAGGGATTCTCTTTAAGATAAGAAATGACGTTCAAGAGAGAATGAAGGCTACTTACTGTTCTATCACCGGTTCCAGCGACCAGCGTTTCGTTAGTCCTTTGTGGCGACCACTAGAGGTGAGGGTCAGCGAACGTAGAAGACACCGATCGAGAAGGAAACTAACTTCTGCCACCTCTGATGTATTGATCTCTTCCCCCGTTTTCGGATCACGCCAGACAGCAACTTCCGGACACTCCCAACCACGATAGGGACCAAGAACATCGCCTGGGCAAGTGACTGTAAGCATTTTAAGTCTGCTGGCAAGTGTAAACAGTGGTTGAATCTCCTGATCATTGCAGCATCCATGAAGGTAACTGGCACCCAGATCAAAGATAAGTGGTTTCTGTGGACTGTGCTCGGTCGAATTTGGATCTGGCAAGTGGGAGATGGTGTGAATTCTGCCGCCGTAGCGAGTCCTTGCCTCTAAGACAACGACTTTAAGACCTTCTTTGGAGAGCACTTTAGCTGCAGCCAGACCAGAAATTCCGGCTCCGAGGACGATGACATCGAATTTGTCCTCAGGCATTGTGGAGCTGATAGGTAAATAAATTTTTGTCAGTAGACTATTCTAACAAAGTGTGATGCATAAAGAGAGGTCACAGGTGATGGCTGGACGCAATCTTCGATGTCCCTACCCTTAAGTAGGGAGAGAAAATGAGGCAACAGCTCCACAGTACTAATACTCAGCAACAACGCCAAAAGGATTTTATTGTAATCACTCTTTGGATTCCCAAATATTTGCGTGATACGAAAGGAACGTAATCAGAGCAGTTTCCAAGATATACGCCAGTATGGTAACCAAATATTTACACTTCTGTACGTCCCACAGTTAGCAGTTGAACTTACCAACATAAGTAATTATCAGAATTTGTTTAGCCGATTCGAGTATCCACAAAAATGCTAGGCAATTTAGTCCATGACCTGTGGTCATTAACTTTTACATAAAATCGCATTTTATATTGGCGTTCAGGTCGTTAACACTGACCGAACCACTGTTTGGCAAACCATTTTTCTTGAGCCTGTCGTAACTAATCTACCTATTTCAATGTATTCAAAAGCCGAACCAACTCGAATAGAGGTTCTGAGAGAAAGGAATAAAAATAAGATAGAATGGTGGGGTGCGCTGCCGAGTTCTTTCAGGCGGCTTCCTCTCACTACTTCAAAAGCAGGTGGTACCTCCCATCGACGATAACCTTCCAAATTCAGGCACAGTTCATCAGCCGACGCTGGAGTATTGCTGGGAACACTCCAAAGCTCCAATCATTCAGTTTTGGAGGCTGGTGGCGCGCGAAGACCATGTATCGGAATGGTGCAGTAATAGGTCTCAGACAGGACTCGAACGGAACCTTTGTATACCTGAACCTCGCGGAGAGCAAGCACCCAATGTAAGTGCCTGCAAGACGCACCACATATAAATCATACGTCAAAATGTTCTTTCCTGAGAGTAATTTGTCAGTGGTGGAAATAAGATAAAGTGGAGCAAGAAACCAATGGCATCAAGTCATTTGTCTTTCAGTGTTATTAGCGCAGAAAACTGTCGTCAGCTTTACAGAACGCCGTAGACTGCGTTGCGCATGCTTGCGAAGCACAGCCAACCAAAATGATTGTGCTAATTAAACCCTACTGTCGTTCTGATTACTTCAGGAATACGGAGTCACAGTTCACATGAGTACTAGCTACTCAGCCAGATGGGAGAGCGGTTTTTGGCGTACGTAAGCTATAAGGCAAGCAGTTTCCGACCAATAATTACTACCGAACTAGCGACAGTATTACCAGGGCATGGGTGACTGTCTTGCACGAATGCTGCCTTATAAAACGCAGCAAATTCCGATGACGACAGCGCGACACGGCGGCAGTGAACTAACGTTGAAGAAGTTTGATTGCCACCACTGCCTGACAGAAAGGTTAATGAGCTAAAGTGCTGAAGGAGTCACTTTTGAGTACACAATCAAAGCGGATGCTAAGGACCAACCTGCATAGGAAATCTCATGCGAAGAACACCAGATTTAACTATTACAACCGCTACTAATGCGGTCGTGGATAACGATGAATTCAACAAACCTAGTCAAATGGTTTGGGTGAGAATAATACGAGTCGAAATACCAAACCGCGAACGCGTCCTTGGTACCTGGTGCAGAAATGTGCGAACGCTACTCCTTTCCAGTATCCGAAGTCAAACGGCGTACGTCCTTCAGCGATAAAACGTGAATATTTGAACCTGTCAGAAGGTTGAATCTGCGACTCTGGGTTTGCGGCAAACAAGATCCAGTGCATCAACTACTACCGAACCCTTTTATACAGCGGCAGACGTGGATTTGGAAGACACGGTGTGACGATTTTCCTCTCAGAACAGGCGCGATAACAGGCATTCAGTGAATGAGTGACGTACGTACGACTGAAATGGTACTCTATCACCATTTCTGTCGTTCCTGCCTGCGTGTCAGCATCAGCTGCCCATCAGCACGAGAAAGAAGCCTACTTGTGGTCACAAGAACTGATGGAAACACTCCCGCCATGACCTACTGATTGTTCCCGGAGACTGGAATAGTTGAAACGCGCCAGGCGACTCATCAAGCAATCATCCTACTGCCTTCAAGAGGTGACAAGGATGAGGAATTTTGGAGTTTTACTGACTGAAATTGGCTTGTTCTTAACAAAACGTTTTCCGAAAATTCTTCCAGACGTCCCTGAGGTGATATTCGAAAGAGGGTACTTCGGTCAGGCAGGCTGACTATATTCTAATCAATTTATGGTTTCGTAGCTGAGATCATGACAGCAAAGTGATGCACGGTGCCCGAATTCGACACTGCCTGTGAGTTAGACCATGTTTTAGTTCGCCTAGGCCTATAGTATTTTCGCTCAAGTTTATCCTAATGTCTCCAAAGTCCGACAAACCAGTAGAGCCGAGGCTACACGCACAAAAATTTCGACTCGATTTGCAGCCCCAGTCGCAGAAACCAATCCTTAGTCAGCGAGGCAGCTGTGATAAATCTCCGATACACCCATCGGCACCACGGTGGCTGCTTCAACTTACGAACCTGAGAGTTGTCTACCGAGATATTTCAGGCTACTTTACACAAAGAGGTACCTTCGATCACTCCTTGAAATGGCAGGCAAGTTGAATAGTGGTAACAGTAATTATTACTAAGAAGGGGTGACGCACGACACGCACTCGACGACGCCCAAAATTTGTAGTATAATCCGGTAAATTGGTGGCAAGTCCTGAATGATGTTAGTCTGCTTGCTATGCAAGTGGCTTAGGTTAATGCAGAAGTATGAGGGCGTCAAGCGCCTCCCACACCACCCCCTTATTACTCTGCAGTGGAATTTTATTTCTTCCAAGCCTATGTAGTGCTGTGTGACCCATCTCTCCCAAAAATACAACAAGGCGTCCGAAGAAGACGGTAACCCCGTTGAAGCTTATAATCCTGGCGTTCATACAGTGATGCAGAAGGTGATTAGCAAAGGAGCGGGATGAGTTCCTTGTTAACTATAGAGGATCGGCCATCCTTGTATCTATTTTCAAGGAGGCGGATGAAACTAAGTATGAAAAATATTCTGAGACAGGTCTCGGTGAGTGTTTTGTTACTCATTTTCCGATAGTTTCTGAGTGTGCATGATTCTAAGACGAGATGCAACCGGGACGAATTTATAGATGAACGCGAATGCATCGAATACATATTCCCCTCGCAGAGTATTTGCGAATCCCACCATGGATAGCAACGACAAACGGTTGACTTGTTTACTTTATCACAGCATTCGACTCCATCTAGCGACAGCCCTGTGGCGGATAGTGGCGCTGGACGATAAACGGAAAAAATAATCACCGCTATCATGGCCTCCAATCGCTCTGTCACTAAACAAGTTCCACTTCATAACAGCCTCTATAAGACGTTCGATATTCGGTCCAACGTTTAACAAGATTGCATTCTGTCGCCCAGTCTGCCCAACGATGTCGTCGAGTAAATTCACAGAAGAGTCCTATGCGGTTTCAAAGGTCTCGAACTTGTTTTCGAACATAGCTGACTGACCTACAGTACGATGACGATATCGTTCTGCTATCTTCGAACAACGATTACTCTGAAGAAGAAGCGCCGTAGTTAAGTGACGTTGCTTAATCACTCAGTCTAATTATAAACGTTGGAAAGACGAGTAGAATTTCGGAGCAATAAGACATTCCTCAGGATTAGTTGCTGTAGGTTTGAAGAAGGAGACAGTTTCAAATATCTTGGGGTAGTAACTACAAAAGGAACACAGTGACGGTGTCATTATTGTTTGGATCGATGATACTCGTAGATTTTCACAAGCTCCAGAGGACCTTATGAACCCAAAGAGACATCTGCATAGTCGCAGCAATCCGCATGTGCCAGAGATCACTGCGGTCAGTCCTCTTATTCATTTGTGAGTGCTGGACTGCGCGGGGAAGACTTGTGGGAACTAGATATGCATGCTCATCATCACCGAGAACCATCCTTAGAGTGAAGTACACCGACTTAGTTTAGAATGCAATAACCTGCTCCTGTCGCAGTATTGTGAGGATATATAAGACCACCCCAGAAGAAGGATTGAAGTGGTATGGGTACATTCATCATCAGCGTATGAAGTTAATGCGTTCCCTAAGAACGACGCTACCGCCTAACTGAAGGTGTTGAAGAGGTTAACTAGGGACCTGGCTCCATAGCAGCCATATCAGCAACGATCAGTTCTCTCTTATGTTTGTTCATGCTATGCTAACGGGTTGGAAACGGAAAGTATTGGAGGGTTTTCGGCCACCGTTGATCGACGTTGGAATGGGTTAAGCAGGCCAATCAGATCTTGTCCCTGGAAACAGGTAAGGATGCTTAAAGTTATTCATAAAAACGGTCAACGTGGTTCAGTGCCTTTTCAGCATCACGTGGCATAAGCTAGAATATATTCCCATTTACTAATTAATTTCAGGATGAAAATTTATTCTTTAAAGGACAGAGGAGACAATGATGACCGATTGCATGGCTCGGAACTGCTCTAGAGAGTCCATTTGTCGAGACGCCTGGCATTTGTCAGCTGAGATTTAAGCACATCTGTGGCTAACATTGAAAGGACCTTAAAAAGAATGAGCTATGAGTCACAAAATCCTGTAAAATTCCATCAGTTGAGAGTCCCGTCGTAGTGTTTAACATGATCTAGACAAAAATACTTAGTCCAAAGGCAACACAGTCAGCCGATTCGAACGTTTTACTCGGAGTGATAATGTATTTAGGCGCAAGGTCGGCTAGTATAATGGTTGACAGATTTCGGCTAGGCAAGCGAAGCCTTTTGGGAAAGAAACACAAACAGCCCAACAGCGATCTCACATGCGACCAACCTTCCAATAACATTACACTAGCAAATGCGCAGATATGAGCTAGAAAATCGAGATCGCTGCTGGTATATAGCTAGGCATCTGATTGGCTCATCAGGCGCAACCGGCAGAAGTGACGCAGCTTTCCCGAGAGGTTCGCAAGGCAGGGCACTCGAAACCTATATGTGACCGTTTCTTTACGATCGCATTCGATTTGAAGGTTTCCGGTACTCAGTAAACTGTTCTGTTCACAAAAATTTTATCTGAGCGCGCGACGCTAACGCAGCTTGCCAAAACATTCAGAAACACCTGACGTGCCACGCGCATTTGATGTGAAGATGCCTGAGCGATCTGCCGTATGCAAGGAACAGAGTACCTTAGAAGACTAAAGCTGGCTCACCTGGCGACGGCGCGCGTAAACAACGCGTGAGTCGTTATACTTTTCGATGCCGCACATACCAAAATTGAGATAGAACTGCTGGGCAGAGAGTGCACGAGCTTATCGGATCTTATACTTACGAATGTAAAGTCAAGCAAGTAGCCTTAAAATCAAGCATCTTAAGGTGCTAGTTGTTACGGCAACTGGCAAGCCCATGCCGCTTGTTTCCTTTACGGTTTAGATATCGACTGCAACAAAAAACCCAATCTCATTTGGAGAAAAAGAGACACCTTCAAATTCTAAAAACGTAACATTCGAAAGCGATGATGTAAGAAACGAGCAAAATCAAAAACGATGAAAATGGCGAAAAACAAACAGCTACGAAAATCCCTATTGGTTAATTGGTTAGCTGCGAATCCCGCGCTGTGAGTTTATGGTTTATAGTAATTAGATAAACAATCACGGTACCACATTACCGGCAAGCTTTTGTAAGTGGAGTTTCATAGTTAATGAAATAAAAACGTGGTGACTCCGAAAGATCCAGTAATTGACTGCCGAAAGAACTATCCAGGATAGTTGCAAATAAATTCTGGTATGGCGATGACCTCATGGATAAGGCTATATAAATATACACAAATATCCGTGTCTAAAAACCTCAATAAATTAAGAAAGATTAAATAAAGACAGGGTGTAACCTTGTGATCGACATCGTTTATGTAAACACCCGTTTAATTATTTCGCACTATGGAATCTCTGTAAAATTCTCAGCATGTTAACCTTGATTCTACGTGTGGCTCGTGAAAGATTAAACGCGATGTTTTTCTTAAATTCAGGTGATGTCTGCCTGAGCCGAATTGCATGCCTCTGTCTTTAAAATATTCATGAATAGCCTTGACATATACATGATAAAGCAACAATTTGACTATTTAACTGCGTAATGCAATGTTGAAGAGGTTGGTGAGCTTGTAAAGCCAAAGAGGAAAAGTATTATGAAAACCAAGCTGTTTACGTATTTGGCTCCAGCCAGCACAAGAGCCAGTTCATCTCGACCTATTGGACCAAGTGTACTGGATACAAGTACTCGCTCAGTGGAAGGATCTGAGCTGAAAGTAGGCACCCGATTGAGTCAAAAAGAGAATGTAGTTGTAAAAGTCATTCAGAGTCCGCGTCAGAAATTTTAAAAGAGCGGGTTAAACATAACTCAGAGCTCTATTAATAGTATGCATTAACGTTGCTAACGTACGGTGAGTCCATTTACATCCTCAAGGCATATAGAATAGGTAAGGCTCCGTCAGCATCCGGTTCTAATCCTCGGTAAGGACCTCTTAAAATCATTTTGGAAAACGAAGCACAAGTGCAGCTCCAACTACTGAGAAAATCTTCCCAATGGAGTCTTCACTCTGAAGTTTTTTAGCCGGAATATGAGCTGAAAGAGTGAATGAAAATGAGCCAATTAATAATAGAACTGGAAAGACGAAGGAACAATGGCGACGCACATCTCAAAATAAGTGATGGACAAATAGTTCAATTGAAAACCGCATTTCTTTGGCCAAAGGTAGTAACCCTGAGAGCCTTACTGTCCCATCTCAGAAATAAAAGACTTCCCCTTTAAACTCTTCGTTTTAAATTCCAGATCTCTGATTTAAAATATGCCGCTGCTCCAGAATCTGGTTTTCGTCCATTGCGTAGGCATTATAATAATTACAGAGACACAGGCAATACACAGTGTAGCAGTCTCCGAACTCTCTATTCTTAGCTGCACCTCCATTCGGAATGATTGACATGGGGCCGTGGCGGAGGAAGCTGTTTGTATATTAAGCAATCACTTACATTTCTGCCGTTGAAGTATGGACTATTTACCGCGGTAGAAGTTAACTCTTGGATCAGAGTTTTTCTACAGGTAAACTACTCTTTACTAGTTAGTTGTGTTTATTGCCCACCCAAAGACAACGAGGATTACATTCTCTGTCTCTCACAGAATTTCACGCTGCAGCTAACTTCAATCTGAAGTACTGCTTGATAGCAGATAAATTCAATCTTACTAAAGTTCAATAGTTTCCACCCTCAGGTCTTGCAAAGTTCGAAGGCTTACTGGAGGTCATAGCTATTGGCATGTATGATCAGGTAGTCAATTTTCCCACCCAAGGATAACACATACTTGATTTTGTTTTCTGTAGAGTTTGCCAGCCATTGTCAGTGTCACCTTTAGACCCACTTGGGATTTCTGACCATGTCGTAGTTGTTTATACACTAGAACACTTGGCTGAGGAAACCTTTCCTTCAAATATTGTTAATTCCGTGGGTTTTTAGCCAGCAAATATAGGGGCTTTATTGACACATCTTAATTCCCAATATTGGGCTGGCAACTTCCTATGTTTGGATGTGAATGGTTGTACTGATACACTGTACCAAGTTCTAGATCCACTCATTTATCGTTTTGTTCCTCGTAAAAAAATAATTAATGCCAAGGATGAAGTCTACCTCCATTTATCTTTCGGCGTAGACCTTCACGTAGTTTTCATCTACAAAACGACACTTCCATTCTGTCCTTCATCCAACTAATCAGTGAGCAGTCTAAGAGGCTGTCTGAAGAAAAACAGGTAGGCGATGAGGTAAGCTTTTCCCAAACCCTTTTTTAAATATTGGAAACCCTTTCCGCGCACAGTAACAGCGCAGAGAAAAACGCAGCACACCATAATTTGGGACGCCTCAGTAAACCCCAGAGCTAATGCTAAGTTGACGGCTGGTAACTTAAATGCTTTCTTGCCCAGAACCTTTAGCGAACATTTCGTTGCTGCATTTGCGAATATCCAGGTTTGGACCAGTGCCGTCCTTGAATCCATAACTTTTACCATCTGGGACATGACCGATGCCATTCGGGAGTTTCGTCAATCTCATAGTCCTGGACCAGATATATTAATAAATATGTTGATTGATTGGGCACTTCATGGGCGCCGTCTACTAATTTTCTAAGTCTCCAGGTCAAAGAGAAAACGTGTATGCTGATTTACTTATTTGGCTCAGTAGAGATCGATAACGGCACCCAAGTAAATTTCTCTGGCTGCTGTTATTCGATAATTTAGGTCAGAATAACAGTTGTCAGACACCTCCCAATTTCATGCTCAGCATATGTGACCATTCGGCACAACAGCTGGATGCTCAGGAGAAGGTCGGTTTTCCTTGAATGCCTTTTATATACAAGGCAGTTTGTTTTAATATAGGAAAACGACCAATGGGTATTCATCCTTAGCTCAGTCCCTGTCGGCTTCCAATTTCGGAAGACAAGCTAGATCAGAAAATTACCATCTTCATCGCCTTGTCTCAAGAGACAGATGGCGTTGTAGAGTGGTCATGTTGTCTGCATTTTTTAATTTTATACTTGTTTCTCAAAAAAACTTATCAATGAGTGTGTTTTTCATAGTTTTAATGATGGAAACTGCAAATAAATTTAAAAAAATTATATGGTAAATCGGGACGTCGGTGATGCAAAAGTTCATCATAACCGCTCTCCATGCTTGTCGAAACTTCCACAGAGATCAGCAGCAAATAAATTCAGACCAGAGAGCCTCATAAATATCTTTTTTCAAACTGGTAGACAAAATAATCAAAATTGATTCGATAAAATATATGGATTAAAACATCTTGCTTTGTGTGCAATAACAAGGCCTACGACAACGTTAATCTTGCCTTATTAACCTATTCGTATCCATGAACTGTCAGGTGAAATCTATTTAAGTGAGCTTATGAGTAGACGCAGTTTACATCCCCTTCAGCGAGTCACTTTTAAATGTTAAACTGGCAAGCTACTGCAATTAGTCACAGATTTTCTTGCAGGCGTTTCTCAACATGATTCTACTGGTAATACCAAATCAGAATGGGAAAATTCACAGTGGCGTTCCACATGAGAGCTCTTCGGTTCCCATGTCGTTTTTAATGTGCATGAACGACTGTCTGCATTTCCTACCCGTGAGACGTTGAGGTTTGCTGTGATCTGAGATTGTGGGATTAAATAGAGAAACCGGAAAGAGCGCTGCATTTGCAACAATTTTTCCTGAGTGATTTCTTAACCTGAATTTTTACTAATTTCCGGTTATTTGATTACGATCAGCAACGGAAGGACAATAAGACTTGCACAATACTTATTATTCTGAAGTCATAAACTCGCCTCACTTAATACGCTAAGAGATCTTGACATATGGAGGACTTCCACGATGCCATAGAGTAAAGTAGACTATTGGTGTCTTAAATGGGATAAGAGATGCTTTCTTAATTTTGATGGCAAGCTTTACAGTCACGCATTTAAAAAAGACCATTGCACTTAGGCGTGACGCCTACCAATAAAACATGACTCTTTGGATAAGGTAAAACAATGAGTGACCAAACTAGGTGGCAAATGAATATGTCTTTACTATAGACAGCACAGAGGATATATTACCATGGACTTTTGAATCGTCAGATAATTATACTGGTCATTTAGCTTCGATGACCTTTACGAATAGGCGTCGGTGCTAAACCTTTGAGGTCACCAATACTACTTGAATACAAAATACGCTGAACGTGAAATGCAGGCTGACTTTATTTCCTGTCGGGCAGTTGAAGAATGGAAAAAAAACTGTGGAATATATTTGTGTGAGTTGCAAACATTCAGAAGGTTAGAAGTGCCAAGTGATTGTACATTTACTCGTTATCAATGACTGACACAAGTTTCTATAATTGATATGTAAATTTGTCTTTTTTCCTTCCGTCGATATGTAAATGCTGTTTTAACTATCACCAATATATATTGCGAATTATACTGGTTAGTATTTGGCATTTCGGCGAACCGAAGATAATTAATTACATCGTACATATTTTTGTTAACATTAGTCAAACTTTAGAATAGTCAAGTGCTGCCTAAAATTACTTTGCTGAACCATGGACCTTAATCCTATATGGACTGGCCGATTAAAGTGGAATTACTCTTATTAACAATTTGCTGAGTAATGGTACTTTAATGATGTTCTCACTTATAGGGGCTTCGACCTTCGGGCCCGGTTCCGCATGCGAAGAAAAGAAGTGTGCCACAAGTTGTTATGAAAGTGTATTATCTGCAGTACTCTTGGACAATAGGTTAGAAGAAGACCAAGGCCGGATGAAGGCACGTCCGTAGGCGCGAGAGCAGCATTCGAAGAGTTAAATCGTGGGGAGTCTTCACAGTGCCCTAGGCGGGGAAATGTATGAATCAGCCTTCAAGATAATTTGCTGGTTTGGACAGACAGGATTAGCCGAAACTCAGACAGCCACTGGTGGACAGTTGCAAGCATAAGTGAGAGGTTCGGCGTCACAGCATGCGCCCGAAGTTCAACCACTACAAATGCTCCCTTACTAGAGCGGATTTTAGCGGAAACATCTCGACAGAGGAAGAAAAGTTAAATTGAGTGAATTAGAAACGTAACTACGATAGGGCTATTCGAAGTTTTGGGGTATATTAAGAAGGTTAAGTTGACAGCTAGAGTAGGCAGGTGGTAAAGTTTTTGCGTTGCACGTCAGTGGCAGCTTCGTATGCCATGTCAGTATTTGTTGATTTGGGTTAGGAGATACCGCAGGTGATAGAGGAGGTAAAATATTGCTGTTGTGAAGGCCGTCGGTTGCTGGTACTGATCGAGAAACTGCTCTGTTTGATTGTAACTGAATACTGACCTGGGTCCAATGCACAGAGAATGGTTGAAAACCTCTCTCCCACTCCACGATGGGGTGTCAGTAACTATAGTATTCATATCATGGTCATACCCAGTGATACAGAAAGATTAATTGAAGTCTTGAGGGAAAATTTGCGATAATAAATCTGAGCCACGTCTAGAAGCTGGTTGCTTGATTACGTCGGGGTCACCGATATTGCTGTAGCTTATGCTATTAAGGAGAACCTACCATCTACTTCCTTCAGGTCCGGTTCCGTATGAGAAGAAGGAGACCGCAATTCGTGATCATAGCGCATTCTGTATAGCAGTATTTGAGAAAAGGTTAGAAGAAGACAGCGGCTATACTATGGCACGCTCCGAAACCAGAGAGCGGAATTCTAAGTGGAGATGGGGGAATCTTCTCTACGTCTTAAGAGAAGTCACGTGTGGGTCAGCCTTGAAGGTGCTTGGCCAGTGTGGACAGACAGGATTGGCCGAGGATCAGAAAAACGTTAATGTCTACATTTAAGTATTAATGAGTGGTTCAGCGTTGCATCATGCGCCTGGAGTTGGGCCACTACAGTACTATTTGAACTATTTTGGGCTCAACTAGTCTGGACGCCAAACGAACTTCTATTGCTGCAGATAAACCGATGGTGCTGTTCAGCTATGTCAATAGCAGGCTAACGAATGAAGAGACGTTTGCAGTGTTTAAATGGGAAGACAATTAGGAAATTGCCAAAAACGGTGATGATACAGAACTTCTCGGTCGTATTTTGCAACCGTTTTTACTGACGAAATGGCATTGAACATAGCCGACTTTCTTATTGGAAGTATCGACGCAATAATGGAACACATTAATTTCATAGGAGAAGAGGTGAGGATGGAATTGATCGCGTTTAAGTAATGTACACCTTTAGGTCCGGACCAGTTACCAGCGAAAGTTCTGAAGGAGCTCGCTCGTGAACTCTTAGGACAGCTCGGGCATATTTTCTAGTCGTCTTTTGATCCGGGTAGTCTGCCCTCTGATTTAAAAGTGTACCACATCACAAGGGTGGGCACATAAAAATTCTAACATCTATCTACTAGTGAGCCTAACATGCATTTTTTCAAGGTTATGGAAAGGATTAGCAAACGAGTAACCAGGAGGTCCATTAAAGAAATGGAGTTCCTTAACTGTATGCAATATTGCTTTTGACAATACCACTCATGCCTTACCAATATGCTCTATTCAACGGAGCAGTGGTCCCGGCCGTTAGATGAAGGCACATTGATCAATGTTGTTTACATTGACTTCAAAGAGCCTTTGAATGTGTTGCACATTATTGAGTACCCTACAATCTTCGAGAATCTGGGATTAGGGAAACTTTCTTAATTGGACGGGTGACAACTTAATCGGCCAATCGCAGTCTGTCTGCCTTGGCAACGCAAAATCAATGCCACTGCCAGTTTTGAGTGGTGTACCTCAGGGTTCTGTGCTATGGCCATCGGTGTTTTCAATTTTGCTCAATGAGTGCATGAATAGACTGGCCTGCAATGGAGTCATGTTTGCAGATGATACCAAGATATGGTGATTGACCAGATGTAAGAATGGTGAACATACTTCGCAAGAAGGACTTAGGCGCTTAAATGAATGGACCGATAACTGACTTTTAAGGTTTAACCTTGAGAACTGTCTCGTACTTCAGCTCAACCCAAAGAAGGAGAGGGCCAATGAAGATGCTCCTCAATACTTCCTTAGCTAAAGGTGCCTGTCACTTGTAACTGAACAAAAATACCATAAAATCCCCATTTTTTATTCCAGAAGCCCTTCTATCACTGCCTCAGGGTGTTCAAAAAGGCAATCAGAATTCTGCTTGCCATTAAACAAACTTCCATAGATATAGATAAGGAGCAATTCGGAAAAGCATCTGGAGCCTTTATTCGTTCACAAATTTAATATGGAATCCAGGCTAGGCACCCCTGGCTGGGAAAAGATTATCAGTTGCTGGAAATGGTTTAAACCAGGACGATGAAATCGCGAAAGGCCTTAATATATTATCATGCGAATTCAGACTTGATGCGCTGAATGTACTTCCCCCTGAGTATCGGCAAATCCGAGGAATGCTCAAGCAGACCTACCGGCTCTTGAGTAACTGAAACAGCGCACCGCATTTGGAAGATTTGTTAGTACTGACCACAGCAAAAAATCCGCGTGGGAATGCCCCCAAACTTCGAGAAAACTTAGCTCAACTGGATTTTCGAAGATAATGGTTTTCGTAGCGAGCTTTCAGTGTCTGGAACGGACATCCTGGGAAGGTTATATTGGCGGACACAATACACGCGTTCAGACATAAACCAGGTGTTAATTTACTTTAAAATTACCGTTCGACCGGACAGGAAAGTGCTGCTTCACCAAACCAACGCTTTGTCCATACCTACAGATAACGATGCTATCTATTATTTCAAGTTAACCTTTTACTTTGGGGGTCTTGTGCTTTAATCCTCAATTTTACAAACCTATTTTTCAAAGTGCTCATGTTAATCTTTAGTAAGATATTTATTTTAAGTTTAATATTGTACCGTTTTAAAAGGGTCTTCAAAGGTAATGCCTATTACCCTTATTAAACTGAAATTTTAGCATCTCGTACTATCAACTGAAAGGTTAGAAACAATTACGTTCACACTTAGTGGGACGCCAGGACTGGCCTAAGCAGTGGATAAGATAAAAACGCTTTTAGACTCAACCAACCACATATAATATTCTGCGACCTTTAACGCCCTTATTCATTGTTGAATTTAAAGAATATTTGGAAAGAATCTTTTGCGATGTTCATCATTGCACACGGATGTCCTAGTCTAAACCAAGTTCTTCATTCCGCAGTTCACAACCTAGCGACTACGCTGTATGCGATAAACCCGTAGCATTTATATGCATTTATTTGATTGCATTGCTAGGCAAAACAAAGGTATCTGATGGCAGAAAATTTATTTGTTTTTCCTTTGACATTTAGTCTTCTAGGAGTTTGAGAACCATACACTAATAGGACTTTGGACGTTCAGCAATAAAATTACTCAAAGTATACTGCAATCAGATTGGGAAGTGAGACTAGAATATAAACTACTGTGCCAAAAAGGACGATGTTCACCGATCTATCCCGTTTGCTAGACACATATTAGAAGTTCCCATTTAGCTTGGAGCTGAGTGCCTGCAGCCGAAGCAGGAATTCACATTGTGAGAAGCAAGCAATAATTCACTTTTTACTTACAAATGGCCAGCCAGTGGACCTTTTAATGGTCGGCAAAACTGCGCTTACTGCTTCTTAGTTAAGTGGTCATATATGCTCAAGTTTGTGGAAGCAAACACTTCATTCACAGTAATGTACTGCTGATCAGAATAACGAAAGCAGTTATCGATATGTTATGTATTTATTTCTGCTACCGCATACCAGTGAAATGACCAAATTTCTATTGAAAGATTTGGTTATTGAAGTTTTTAAATTGACTAATCCGATGTGTTATCGCGGGAATAGATGGCTTGTGTTAATAGAAATAAAGAGTCTGCGGACAATCTTTTTCGCTGGCATATGTATTTGCATTAGATACACACATTAACGCAAACATCTACTGCTATTAGCAGGTTTACTAAGAATCACCCTGAGACCTCTTAGCTAACCTGAAACTTCCGCGTGCAATACTTGAATAAAATGGCCAAAAAAGAAAAATTCGAGAACAAATAGGTAATATAACCTAACTCGCAAGGACAGCGCGCTTTCCTTATGTGGAACAATACGAGGCCAATCCAAACCTGAAAACTTCAAACCCTCTATAAACCCAAATGCAGCCCCTAAGTCCAATCGGCCTCAGTGAAGTACATTTTGTCTAGGCTGGTAGGGTTCCGTTTTCCATTTAAGTCAATGGACACTTAGGCAATTCAAAGACTCCTGGGCTCCAGGGAACCCGTCTCTCAGCTTTTACTAGGAGGTTTTACTTCAATTTCCAAACTGGAATCATCAGGAGTAAAACTGACGGAAGAAGGGTAGTACCAGCCAGCACTGCTGCTTGTGATATTGGATTTTTACTTTGGTCTCCACGCGCTATCGTTCTATTCTGAACAGCATACTCTTCGCGGTACTTGCGTTAATGTAATTTTTTCCAACTTTACTACCGCTTTTGAAAAAAGGATACTTTATTTTTAGTGATGGTGGCGCCGAAAATTAAATAATAGTGCTAGCAATCAATACAGTTAATATTCTATAACTGAGTACAGTAATTGTAATCTGTTGCACCAAAGTGATTATTCCACGGACTTAGTATAAAATGTACGCTTCAGGTGAAACCAGAAGGCGCAGATGTGTGCCGATTGTGCGAAACTTACCGCGAGAATGCTACTGGTTACTTTTCTGAGTTTTGGAAGGGGTCTGGTTTTCAGTTAATTAGCATGAATGCAAGCATCTTTTGCCATCAGTAAGCACTTTTTGCAAGGTAGATCCTGCACACAGATAATAAACGAAATCTGTTCAAAGTAAGAACTTCCTCAACCTGCCTGCTGAGGCCATAAATAAGCTGCCACCATTCTTAACCAACCCATCCTCTAAGGATAATTAAGGATCAGCCGTGTTACATTGCAATTACGATGGACTTAATGTGGTATGATCGAGTTTTTTCAAGCGCCATCATTTAAAAATGGCAAAATACTCCAGGTGGTACACCAAACTAGTGAACTTCATTCTGTGCTGACCCACTTCGACGTATTTCCAGGAAATATTCTTCAACCGACGAATTCACCCTTAAGCCAACCCTCCTAATCCATCCATTCCAGCGTTATTATGTAGCTAAAATTCCCGTTAAGAAAATAGTTTATAGAGGATATTTTAATATCCGTCTTTCCTCGGGGCGGGAATTGTACGAAGTCCCATAGAATATCCATTTGGTATTAACAGTCCATTCCTGTTTCGCAATGTGCTTCGATAACCGTAACACAACACTTCACTGAAGAAAATGCAAGCTTGTAGACTGCGTAAATTGGCGAAGTAATATTTGCAGCACGGTTGAGGAAAAAGAGGTTGAACAAGAGCATGTTCGGCGTAAGCGCTGGTAGGAAATATCTGACGTTTCCGTAAAGCGTATCGTGGACGCTTATCCTCCGCACCGTCCTGACATCTCCAGCTCCATGAAGTCCTGCTCAGAACGGCGGCCACGTCCGTCACCGACCAGCGTTACCAGATGTCCTGCGTGCCTTTTCCCACACCCAGTCGTCCCTGAACCAATACTTGTTCCCCTTTTTACCCTGGAAAGAAAAGTCCTAATGAGATGGGAAATGCGTTCTTTCAATCTGTTCAGACTAATTCGGGTGTTGTTCGTACTGTAGAGAAACTGTGATCTGTAGTCTGGTTCAGTTGCAGCTTGTTATAGCTAAGCACCCTATTTCGGGGAGCATCACTTAGGTTTTCTTAATGGAGTGGGACAAAGCATGCGGCCTAGGAAAATGCTGGAAAAATAGGTCGTGGGAGCTTGCTGTGTCCTTTGAAAGTAAAATATACGGTCTAAAAAAATAAAAAACAAAAATCGTTGCCATTCCCACCAATTGTATGTTAAATGTGGTAGCCTGGGATACCCACTCACTCTTATTTGTACTTTTGGTCAATAATATACTTGAATATTGTTAATGGTAAATTTTTTTTAACAACGCGGAGCTCTAGTGGGCAACCTCGAAGGCTGACTGTAGTACCAAATTTAATGAAATTACCAAATTCCGCTTGAAGTATTTTCGTTCATTGTGCTGAATGTCTGCGAAAAGGCTCTACGCAAATGAGCAGACTTTCCCACAACAATTCAAACATCTTGATTAACTATGTCCATCGCATGCCCCGCAGCAGGGCTGGTGTAGGTATAATGAATTGCGCGTGGATTAGTTCAGTTCAGTTCAGTTTTATTAAGGGAAATATAGGCGAAACCTTTGAGCTCCCTATTGATGTCAGTGACACTGTAAATTAAAAAAGGCTGACATATAATGGACGTTGGACAAAGGGTTATCTCCCGGACACACTGCAGGGCATCCGATACACAACTATAAAATAATGTTACTCAAAATTAGAGAGTAGTATGTTATATGACGCGAAAATTGTGAATGGGAATATGTTTCAGGAAATGTGTTAGGTTCGGATGTCGTGGTGGTACTCATGGCTGTACTGGTCAAACTTCCGCTTAAAAGTGTCAACGGATGGGGACATGATTATGTCGGCCGGCAGAGCATTCCAGGCCTTAATCACTCTGTTGGAGAAGAAGAACCTTCTTGTGTCGAGTCTTGCACCTGTCACACGTAGTTTAATGGGATGTCCTCGCAAAGTAGTGGTAGTGGCCAGCTCATAGAAGTCGCCAGATGCAAGGCAACAATCCTGAAGCCGCAGCATTCGAAAAGCTTGCATTAATTCGCCACGTAGCTGTCTATAGTCCAGAGGAAACAGATCAAGATTAGACAATCGTGTCTCGTAAGGCAGGCAGCTTTGACCTTGAACAAGCTTGGTTGCACGTCTTTGGGCCTTCTCAAGGGTGTTGTGGTCTTTGACAGACCACGGTCTCCAGGCTTGTATGGCAAATTCCAATTGTGGTCGCACGAACATCCCGAAGACCTTATTAAAGCACTCTTTGTCGAACTTTGCAAACGCTCGCTTAATTAGATACAAGCTTGACATGGCAGATTTTGCTACTTTTGAGCAATGGAACAATGGCTTCAGTGTGGGCGTGATCCATACTCCTAGATCTTTCTGAGCCTCTACCTCTGGTAGCGGTGTGTCGTCCAGATAGTAAATTCTCTGGTGCCCGGAGCTGGTTCTGCCGAATCGCAGAATATTGCACTTGGTAGCATTGAATGGGATGAGCCAGTTGTGCGACCATTCCTCGAGTCGATGCAAGTTCGCCTGTAGATTTTCTTAATCAGCTGCGTTGTGGATGACCTTCCAAAGCTTTATATCGTCAGCAAACATGGCGGTGTCACAGTCCAAGCCACTTACGCAATCATCAATGTATATAAGGAAGAGGATAGGGGCCCAGGACGGAGCCCTGAGGAACCCCACTCTCAACCGCCACCTCCGCCGATTGTTGATCGCCAAGACGGACAATCTGAGATCGCCCAATCAAGAAGTTTTCGATCCACTTCAAAAGCTTGCCCCTTACCCCAATACGGTTGAGTTTGTATAGGAGACGTTGGTGAGGCACGCTATCAAAGGCCTTCTTGAAGTCTATGTACACTGCGTGCACTACATTTCCTTCATCGACCGCTCGGGTCCATCGTTCCAGACAATAGAGCAAATTAGTTAAACAGGACCTTCCTCTGCGGAATCCGTGCTGTGCTTTAGAGAGAAGATGATGCCACTCCAGAAACTGCATAAGTTCACGTTTGATGATTCGCTCCATAATGTTGCAACATATGGAGGTGAGACTTACCGGCCTGTAGTTATTTGCGGAAGCCCGGCTGCCACTTTTATGTATTGGGGAAATCCACGCGGTCTTCCAATCGGGTGGCAATTTGCCTGCAGCGAGGGAGGCTTTGAAGAGTAGACACAAGGGTTCTGCCAACTCTACGGCCAACTCCTTCAACAACTTTGCCGGTATTACATCAGGACTGGCGATTTGGTTTCGTCCAGCTTCAGTAGCTCCTGCACAACAATAGGTTCTGTTATGACCACTGAGTCAATTGTCGGGATCTCTTCCGCACTATAGTTATCAGCGGTTAGATTGGCTTCTCTCGTAAAAACCGACTGAAAGAACTCAGATAGATGCTCAGCCTTTTCTTCGTCCTTGCAAAGTTCGACGCCTTCATCCGTTTTTAACAAAGGGATGGGGTCTTTATTTCGAGTGCACTGCCTAATGTAGTTGTAGAAGAGCTTCGAGTTTTCTGCTGCACGGTTTATCAAGTTACTCTCAAAACTTTGGTAGGCTTTATAAACCAGGCCTTTTAACCTGTTCCTCTGCGTCTTGTACTTCGTCAGCGATTAGGCGGTCTTTTCCCTGAGATAAGTTTGCCATAGCTTTCGCTTGCGGTTTAGTTCACTCTTTAGTGTGTTCGTTAGCCACTGGGGCCTGTTGGTGATCTTTTTTTTCGAATTAGGACAGTAGTTGGTGATAAGTCCTTGTATACGGCCTTAAATTGCAACCAATCCTCGAGAATACACCCGGTGAATTTTTCATTCCAATCTAAATGGTGCACATCAATTTTCATTTGGGTAAAGTCTCCACGTCATAGGTTGCGTTTGACTGTGATGCTTCGATCGGGGACAGAGAAGAGTGAATATGCCCATTGTAGGACTACGTGATCACTTTTGCCCAGCGGGGATAGACAGTTCACAACATCTACGCTGTCAGGCGCCTTTGTCAATACAAGGTCCAAACAATTAGCTTGTTGCCCCTCGCGTATTCTGGTCGGAGACAGGACGTGTTGAGTTAGGAAGCGTTTGTGTATAGCTTCTAGGAGGCGGCGATCGTAGTTTAATTCCGAGCCTGGTGCCAAGCTCAGATTCCAATCGATATTCGGAGCGTTAAAGTCGCCCATAATCATTACTTCGGATCGACTAGCAAACGATTCTAAATCATCTATCAGTCTACTGTCTGACTGTGGATCGTTTCTTGGTGGTCGGTAGACCGTTAGGATCGCAAGTGCTTGAGACCCCGGCGTTCTGATGGTGAGCCAGATGGCTTCAGTTTCGCACGCGAGCTTTTCCTTTTTTTCTGACGCGAGCAGGCCATATCTGACATAAGTCAGCACACCCCCACCATGACGTCCTGTTCTATCCTTTCTGAATAACTGAAAACCGGGAAGGGCAACTTCACGATCGTCCACCTTCGCGGTCAGCCACGTTTCAGTTATGGAGATGATATCTGGTGAAGTTTGGCACACGTATATCTTAAGCTCGTCTAATTTAGGGAGTAGGCTTTGGACATTGGTATATAAACATTTTAGTTTATTTGTGTGTTTTAAGCCGGCTATGTCGCTGCCTTCTTTAATTGAGGCAGCTGGACCGACATTCGCACAGGATGAGTCCATATTCAAGAGCCTTTGCATATTTCCGCAGTAGAACTGGATTTTGTGTAGATTGTTGCATTGGATTAGTTGCTAGACCGTGAGACTTTTTTCAGAATGATGGGCGTCCTCCACAGAAGGGGTTTTGTATTCGAACAATCACTCCGTTTCTTATTACAAGTCCCTTCTCTCCCTTTTATATTGAGAGTGAACCCACGCTGCGTTCATTGCACGCTCTCTACTCCCTCACTCCTCTGAGTCCTGATAGTGTAAAGAAGGCCAGAGTCGGGATCAGGCACAAAGGCAGATCGGCAAAGGAACTAGATCGGGGAACGGTTTGTGTTATTTAGCCTGCTTTACCTTAAAAATGACATAATTGGGGGTTGCGGTGGCATGTTTAGGCGCAGGTTTACGCCGTGCCAGCCCCCAGTACCCTATCTTTGCATCAGATGACTGACTGCCATGGAAAGTGAACTGGTGTCTTGAAGAGGAAAGAGAGAGAGAAGTGGACACCGGGAACTGCGTTTCCGATGCACTCAGCCCCTATTTCTCACCATAAACAAGCTGATGCACATTTCCCAAACGTCCATAGAATACGAAGAAAAGTATCTTATTCCACTTCAATTTAATCAAGTATGCCTCAGGGCATTGTCAAAGAAAAATATTCGCGGAACAATATTGAACGCAGACACACAATGTATATAAAAATAGTACATATGAAATAACACAGATAAGTATGATGGTGACGGAAAAAACCGATGGTAATTATGGAGTTCCGCAATTATGTGCTAATCACTAAGCCTTCGAAGTCGTACAGACGACAATAGTGACGAAAAAAAGTGATAGTTCTATTCCATTTTAATCAAGCAACGATCTGTATGCGGAAGCGAGATCAAAATAACCGTTTAATTGCTTATCATAAAAAATCCTAGCTTCGATTAATCCCTGGCTTTGGGTTTTAGCTGACCAGCCGCAAAGTTTGACAGGACTGATTTATAAGTGACTCTGCTCTACCCTGTTGGTTTATAGTAGCTTCTTCTTTTAGATAGCTTGACGTAAAATGAAGTACCAGGTTTAGCGCCCGTTGGAGAGGCGGTGGGGATTCCTTTCTTTACTCCACAGCAAGCAACCAGACATCATAGGCATACCAAAGTTCCTCCTAATTCCTCTCCTACCATTCTGTTGGCTACCGTGAGCGACCAAATGTCCCCGCGTGCAAACATCTTAATTCAATTTATTGCAAACATACTTCATGAGGTCAATAAGCAACAGTGAGCCATAATAAGTATTTTCTATACTGATAACTCACTCCCATAGCTTACCTACCACTGAAAAAGTAGCCCAAGGGCATGGTATGATGGCTGTCTAACTTTATTTGTAACAATATCTTTTTGTGGATCCCTGTACGCAAAACCAATTACATAGCATGTGGTCCTTCCTAACTTTAACCATACCATTCTTTAACTATGGTGTCGTACACAGCCCGACGCCAGAGCATCAATTTTCTGTATTTATCATCCTATCCATGTCTATCGCGTGAGCAGTAAGCTACTAGGCGTAATAGGTTTTAAGTGGACGACATAAGTAGCCAGACGCCCTAGGGTATGTTTTCCTTCAAGCCTACTCATACTAGCGACTTTTACGTACCAAAATAGACAAAGTTGATAACAAAACAGGTACTTCTTCCTTCCTCTATCTACGTCCAGGGCTTTGTGTTGAATTTTTAGCCAGATATGCGGGTAGTCATAACCTTAGGCAGATACGTACGTACGTACGTACGTATGAGTCATATATGTTATGGTCTTCATGATATAGAGGAATGCATGTTTTTCTTATATTGTAACAATGCAACTTGTGTACTTTAACTCCTAAACGTAAAATTAACGGCTGATCGGGCTCAGAATTATGTGCGGATGGAAAACTTTTCCAAATCCGAAAATTCCCTTTATTTAAGTACATATTTTGATGAAAACATGATTGGCTACTGAGGTGGTGGAACAGGCAGAGGTTAATGAGGTCATAACTTACGTGAACGTCTCTTTACCGGCTGTCGACCACTACAAGCAGTTCGATAAGAAAACAGCGTTAAAACGGGATAGGTTCCTAAACGGCAGGCAATTTTGACGAACAGTAGGGCTGTACCCGATGCGAGAGGAGAGAAATTTGCATAGATGAGCACGTTTTAGGTCACAGTCAAAATTCGTCATGTGTGCTAGTACCACTTAACCTGGGCTGTCTTCTTACTTAACCATTAGTTTTGTTAATATGCAATGGTCCTTGTCATTTGAACCGGAGACCACGAAAGCCATTTTATTCCGCAGGCTCCGCCAACGTTTCGGTAGTCCTTTATCGAATAAAAAGGATTCCTCCTTTCTAGCCCCATCGGTTCCTCTCCAAAGTAATTCTTACCCTCCAGTAGACAGATGAAAGTCACATTTTATGTAGAAAGTCTAACAGCGAAGACTCGATTTTGTCACCAAGGGCATTGAATGAGTGGGACGGAGAGAATAAAACCTCCCAGTTCGCATCTCGTCGCTTCTACCAAATCTGTCTTGCTGAGTGCGCGTTAGCGTTAGTATGCTATAGATAGACGTTTTTTACATTGCCTATCTAAATATTTTGTGCTTAAAGTCTGGTGTGGATGTTTCATTTGTTTACAGTGGTATTAACTGTGACCCTTATTACCCTCGCCATAATTTAGGATCAGCCACCCCACATCTGCAGAAAAGGCTTGGTCAACATTTTGCGCGGCAGTGTTGCTACTTCTGTCCATCTAATGCTGGTGTGTGTAGTACGCGTAAACGACATAGTTAGCCCTGGCGGCCATTGTGTCTGTGCCTGCCTCTTCTTGTTTTTAACTACTTTCAGGAGTGGACACAGGAGTACAGAGATAGAGAGAGAGAGAGAGAACGTGAAAGATGCTGTGTACATCGGCCATCAATAGAAACTAATTCACACTCAATTCCCCGTCCCGCGCCAGCTACTCTGCCATGCACGCAATGGCCATCGCCGGTCATGACGGTCGATCTAGCAGCCAATGTATTGAGATAGAAGCTGCTTGTTCTGCTAATGGTTGCTTGTCACTCATACCTTTATACATTTATGGGCGTAGAGTGACGACTATGAGCGTCCTCATTTTTTGTAAATACTTCTGTAGTAATACATGTGGAAATAGTCGCTATAAGAGTTTTATGGATAGCACAATCAACCTATTAATTTAATTTTTTTCAGCCCTAACCCCTCAAGACATAACCCTTCACTGACGGTGTGCATAGTATAACGTTATTTTACTATATTCCTTACATGATGAGGCTGGAGAAGTATTGCCGAAGAGGCGGGAGGCTACTATCGGCGGCCGCATACGCCCAAGTACAACGCAGCCAAATTTAGTGTCTGAATCCTGATTCGGTCCCGACGACGTCATAAGTTTGTGTCAATATCCCACCGAAGTGGCGCTCGCAGAAGTAGCGTGGCTATGATATGGAGTACGGAAAATTCCGGTTTGTCCTAGAGCTCCGGTCTAGAACCCACGCATATATGATGATAAGCAGTCTTGAAGCTAAAGGTTTTATAAGCAAAGACAGCTGAGATTAGAATCATAGTTTCTTGCATAGTTTCCGTCGTCAGCAAGCCCCAACCTAGATCACGATTTGCCTACCATTTCCTCCACCTTAGATCACAATAAAACACGGTGTTTAAAGTTTGCGAGCATTTGCCAGAAGTAGTGTTACTGGATATTGAAATGAGTGTCAGTCACTTGTGCACCCGCCCTCACGCCAAGGCAGCTACCTACCTACATTTTAACCATTGAGTGTGGTCCAGTTGGAATTTTATGGTGACCAAGTGGTCATGGGAGTTTGTCGGTGGAGATAAGGCAGTTAGTTTAAACGCAAGGCCAAAGAGCTCAATCTGGGTGAGGATCGGGTATGTGGCCGCACTGAGAAAGGGGGCGGCAAAGAACCCTGTAATACGGGGACGATGGTAAGGAAAGATTTTATGGATGGGGTAAACGAAAACGACAAAGAGCTGCTTCCCGGCAGCAAAAGTAAAAAAATAAATTTGCCCCAGTACTTTGTTAAACTGCACCACTAAAGCGTAAAACGCGAGTGTGCCAGTTGAAATGATAGGAAATAGAAACTGTCAGTGGGCGAAAAATTAAAAGTGAAGACCCTGATGGAAAATGCTAGGCAAATATACCATAGCTAGTTATGCGAAGTCACATTTATGGAAGACGGGGAAGAGTACATCGTTAAATCCGACTTCTTTGATGGACGCAAACAAGGATATAATAGAAGTTGACAATGACAATAACGAGAAGTGGATTCGATTGCTGAGACAAGAGCTCTATTCACCTATTGTTTCGGATTCCCACTTGAACCCATCTGCCGAGACACTATCAGTGTCCCAGCAATCACGTCTGCTTCTTCTCAATAACTTCCTGAGACTCGCATTTTCGCTTGTATCGGCAATATTGACAGCCTAAGCTCTAACCCTTATCCAAATGTTAACTGTAGCGGTAACACTCTAGTGAGATATGACGGGGAATGAGCGAAAGGGAAGGGGATAAAATGAAGCCTATCTACGTGAAATAAGCATTTTATAGACGTGAAGTTTAGGTGGGACCAAGTGTCCAATCGTTATCTTTATTTCTTTCCTTGAGAAAGCCGGCTTCATATCACACTAAAAATCTGCATTTCCAAGAACTATGGATTTAAAGAGTGAGGAGATATTACTGCTAAGTCACCGCAATTTCAGGGGGCAAATGTTAACCTGTCGCGGGTTCGAGCCCCGGGGATATGACTGGCTGATGACGGCTAAGGAGCCAGAAATGACCATTCCAGTCTCCCTTGTCTTTTTGGCATTGTTAATCTGCCTCTTCTACTAGTACTACTACCACTAACCGCTTTGCAGCTGCTGGTGGGGCTTGCGAATGAGTCTCAAGGCAGAACGGGACGAGTGAGTTCCGGTAGCGTTCCAGTAGAGTTCCAGTTGAGCGTTCATCAACGAATGAACATAGAATGCTCACACGAAATCGCGATCGGGGGACACGCACGGGGTTGAGACATTAAAAGTTTGCTTTTGTTCCAGTTCCTCTTTCCAGCCAATGGATTATCCTCATCCATATCACCGAAGTGCGGCATTCCATTGTCCTTCTACGAGCTGGCCTGACAAGGGTTGGAAAACCGTGTCTACCATTGCTATGCATACCAATATATGAGGGGTCTAATCACTTAACTCACGTAAAAATCACGTCGGCGTCCCAATTAGACGCAGTTTTCCCCCAAATTTGACGTCGCTTGGCGCACAGCTTCCATCTGGGGCTCTGAAATGCTGTGTTCAACCAGTAACCACTGAAGGTGGCGAACTAAACCAGTGGAGGCTAGCCAGCGTGTCGTCGGTCATGACGGGGGGAATCATCCATATTTTCACTTGCTCAGAATAAGGCTCTATGTTAAGCTTGGTAGCCGCCCTTATCTTATCTTTTACCAGTTCACAATGAGCTTGAGAACGGAGAAGACGATTATGCGCAAGGTTTACTCACTTCTTATCAACAGTTCCAGCCTCGGGTGATCCACCACCTGAGTTTGGGTGTGGCTGGCTGATGTTGGCTAATAAGCCCGAAAATGGCCATTGAAATTTCCCTTGGCTTTCCCAGTTATATTGAAGTTGTGATAAGCAGAACGGTACGGAAGACCCCTTCTGAGGGATTTATTATTAACTTCAAGCTAACCAGAAAGACGAACAAATTGGTACTCGGGCATTAAATGACACCAGCTTCTGACCATAGTGAACACACGACAAGTATAAATGACCATTTCCATGTTGCTGTGGAAAACATTTTCCACCGGAAAACGCGGCTTTGATCTTCAAAATCAGAAATTTGAAAGGCTGTAGATTTCAGCCTACAAATAAATGTACAAAAGTGATAATGTTTTCAATGCTTCCCAGCGGCTTACGAATTCGATGCGTTTACCAGATTAAGGCGGTAGAGTTTACCTACTTCCTTTCCAGGGGTCATCGGACAGTTCTAAGGACAGAGTGGTAGTAATGCATTCTAAATACCTACCTTATGGAATTGACTTAAACGCTAACCATCCTTGCAATGGCGAAACAACCACGAGTTGTATGTTGCGATAATGAGACCTGACCGACTGATGCGGGCCTGTAGAAACAAGTCTTCCATGCCAATGACACTAAAATCCCATTCCAACAAGCAAAGCAAAACTAGTGCTATAAAGATAAATTGATAGCTTCCTGCAAATGTATCGGCATGAGTCTAGGATGCTGAGAAAAGTTAAAATCAAGTCACCAGCTAGGCAATTTGCCGTAATGCACGGCTGAGTGACAAAAGTCAAGGAGGCGGAGGGTTGAGAAGCGGGGCTGAAATGTCAAGGGAATCTTTTTTTGTCACCCAACCCAACGCGAATTGGAGGGTAGCCTGGGTTTTGTAAGAGACGCCCGTATCCAAAGCAAGAGAAACAAAATAACCACAACTTCATAACTGTGCGAAGAAGCAGTTTCCATGACGACGCAAGACATAAACTCTACGGGCTCAGCGCGAAAACCAGTCCACTGACAAGAAAATCGTACCAGTTTTCCTCTCTTTGCGGTATTTGTGTCTGCGAGGTGGGAAAAGGGGAAAAGAGCAATCAATGTAGCAGTTTCTTTTCTACCCCCAATTCTGCTCCTAGATTTACAACGGATGCTAACTAGCAACAGCAACAGTAAAAAGAGGAATATCGCTGAGGGCCAATTAAATGACGGCAATATATTTTCCATTAATCGCCGAAATTGCGGAGGCAATCTAGTGAGTATTGTCAGTAGCAACCATGCCGGTGGCCCGAAGCGTATGCTTTTCACGGGGTGAAATAGTAATTGAAATGGATTGTTCGAAACAAACACTCCATTCTGACCTCATCTAACGTCATACTCTCTGCTCCAGTTACGCAATAGTGTGCTAGGAACACACCAGGAATCGCTTCGACCGGCACGATAGCGGACATGTCTCTCCAGGGGTGATACATTCGTATGCAACGTTACGTCCGGGCATTATAGAGGCACTAGTCGTTTTGTAGCAGGTAAGGGATAGGAGAAAATAATATCTGTGTGCATACTTCTCTCCGATCGTCTATAGCGTTTCTTGTCATTGAGCTACGATCGGCGTGGAAAGACAGCGCGAGAACCTGTCGACACAGAGTTCACTCAACGTACTCCTACCCCCACGCACGCTGCTACTGATTCCTTGCTAGTGAATCCGCCAGTCATCACCTTCTATACACAAACTATGGGGAGAAAAAGCAGTCTGGACAGCAAATCAAATCGTCCACTAACTTCCCCCGCACCCTAGGCTTTCCTTTACGGGCTTTTGTGATAGCGAAATAACCGGCATTGCCGACTCGCCTCGCTTGGCAATCGATGGACCCTACCGGACTGCAAATAATAAGCTACACAGAGAGCCTGGCTAGGTTCATTAAAACGCAATCCACCGACGGCCTCCTCCTAACTACCCATTGAAACGGGGAGGTGTATTTACAATGAAAATAAAACAAAACATCTGTTCCGACTGACGTCGATTCGAACTTGAGCTCCCGTCACGTGGGATGTTTCGATGCTTTCGTTGTCGAGATCCCTCCACCTGGCCTACTCAGAAGCGCAGGTTCTCCGCATGTGCATCAATACACTGGCCTTGACTGTGAAAATCGCAAACGCCGCGAGAATAGTTTTGTGTGCGTATTTAACGTCAACTAACCCCTAGTACCCAACCCTCACAACCTGATTGGGTAATACAGTACATTATTCATGCCTTGGTCCATCAGACTTGGTTGCTTTTGGTGTGGGCTGTGCATCGGCCACTTCACACATGTCTGAGCCAGTAAGATGAATCGTGAGTCAACGAGCGGGATAAAAATCGGCCTCGGCAGCAAATTTTTAAATAGTTAGTGTCGTTCTGCAGCGGCCAGGGCCAATTGAAAGCACAACTTCAGGCGAATGTTCGCATTCCAGGTGTGCATACGTAAAGAAGAAGAAGCAGAAGAATAAGAAGAGGAAGCAGCAGCAGCAGCAGAAGAAAAATAAGAAGAAGAAGAAGAAGAAGAAGATGATGATGATGATGATGATGATGATGATGATGATGATGATGATGATGATGATGATGATGATGATGATGATGATGATGATGATGATGATGATGATGATGGCAGTTCGACCGTCGATTTCGACGAGGTCCAACGTATGCTCCAGACCAGGTGGTGTAGGGACAGTGACTTGCGCGTGAATTAGTTTAAAGTGATAGTAGCCTTGCGCTGCAGCTACCGCACTCTCTCCTCCTCCCCCACCTGAGCCCGGTGTCAAGACAGAGTCAAGAAGACCGGAGATGGGAGAGGGCACAGGTGGCTAGCGCGGCCGGAGCCGCCCCTGGGCGTGCCACCACACCTGGCTCGGATCCCACGGAGTGAGAGTGCCATAAAGGCCACATTAAGAAGGAGCCATTGCAGCCTGACTCTCAGTCCGCCAGTCAGCCACTTCACACACAACACACATTGGGCTGACCCCGCGGTCCAAGTTATCCCGTCAGTTGGCAACCTTCCAAGCCACGGCTTTTAGCGCACCGTGATAGTTTTTAAGCGCGTCAGATTGTTTAAAGTGAGGAAAAATATGCTGAGCTCTCAAACTTCTGCTCTCCCCACCCCCACAATCGGACCACCGTCCGAGCCGGTCAGTTGTCTGATGCGGAAGAGGGCGCAGTTGCTGGTGACCTCGTCTTCGTGTACTACGTACACGACCTGGCCCCCCAAACACAAGCACCAGGATTTTTACACAACAGGGGTTTGAATGGCTTACATCTCACATGTGTGAGATAGACAGAGGTCACGTTAAGAAGGAGCCATCGCAGCCTGACTCTCAGACCACCAGTCAGCCACTCCACACAACAGACATTGGACTAACTGCGAGGTCTGAGTGTTATTGTCAGTTGGCAACCTTCCAACCGCGGTGGTTAACGTTACCGCACACTCTTCTCCTCCCCAAACTGAGCACAGTCTCACGACACAGGCAAGAAGACCGGAGATGAGAGAGGTCGCAGGTGGCTAGTGCGGCCGGAACCGCCCCTGGGCGTACCATCACACCTGGTTCGGATCCCACAGAGTAGGAGTGCCATAAAGACCACATTAAGAAGGAGCATTGCAGCTTGACTCTCAGTCCGCCAGTCAGCCACTTCACACACAACACACATTGGGCTGACCACGTGGTCCAAGTTATCCCGTCAGTTGGCAACCTTCCAAGCCACGGCTTTTAGCGCACCGTGATAGTTTTAAGCGCGTCAGATGGTTTAAAGTGAGGAAAATATGCTGAGCTCTCAAACTTCTGCTCTCCCCACCCCCACAATCGGACCACCGTCCGAGCCGGTCAGTTGTCTGATGCGGAAGAGGGCGCAGTTGCTGGTGACCTCGTCTTCGTGTACTACGTACACGACCTGGCCCCCCAAACACAAGCACCAGGATTTTACACAACAGGGGTTTGAATGGCTTACATCTCACATGTGTGAGAAAGACAGAGGTCACGTTAAGAAGGAGCCATCGCAGCCTGACTCTCAGACCACCAGTCAGCCACTCCACACAACAGACATTGGACTAACTGCGAGGTCTGAGTGTTATTGTCAGTTGGCAACCTTCCAACCGCGGCGGTTAACGTTACCGCACATTCTTCTCCTCCCCAAACTGAGCACAGTCTCACGACACAGGCAAGAAGACCGGAGATGAGAGAGGTCGCAGGTGGCTAGCGCGGCCGGAACCGCCCCTGGGCGTACCATCACACCTGGTTCGGATCCCACAGAGTAGGAGTGCCATAAAGACCACATTAAGAAGGAGCATTGCAGCTTGACTCTCAGTCCGCCAGTCAGCTATTCCACACAAAACACATTGGGCTGATCACGCGGTCCGAGATATCCCGTCAGATGGCAACCTTCCAAGCCACGGCTTTTAGAGCACCGCGATAGTTTTAAGCGCGTCGAATTGTTTATAGTAAGGAACATGCGCTGAGCTGTCGACCTCACTCTCTCCCCAACCCCCACCATCAGACACTGTCCGAGCCGGTCAGTTGCCTGATGTGGGAGTGGGCGCATGGGCTGACGGATCGGCGTAACCGTCTTCGCGCGCCACAGCACGACCTGGCCCCCATAACGCACACACCAGGATTCACAAACTCAGGGGATATGGAGCAGACATCGCCGTCTGACTCCCAGTCCACTGGTCAGCCACTCGACAAACACAGCACATACACTGAGCCGATGGCGTGGTCTGGTGGAAGCGTCAGATTGGCAGACTTCCCAGCCACGGTTTCTAGGAAACCGTGATATACTCAGGTAAATGGTGATTGTGAGGGTGTTGTCGATGCATTGGTGTAGGTAGTGTGTGCTGATGTAGCTTAGCCTCCGGTGGTTTACCGGAGGTTGTCGTGGAGGCGCATGTGTCCTAATAGGCCCATGCGGTGTGTAAATGTGCGGGAGCAGTGAGGGCAGTGAAGGCGGGCGCGTCGACTGTATGTCGGAGCCCCCGGCACTGGTTCACCAGCCTCCATGCGATTGATTCACAGGTGACTGACCAGGCCGATGCGTGAGTTGAAGTTGCGGGCGCAGTGTGGGCAGGAGAAATTGGTAGAGGCTGGGAGGATGTCATTCATGGTAGTGGGGGTGGCAGGGGCGCTAAGAATTGCTGGAGCGAAGGGTGTGCATGGTGTATCAGTGTTGTCAGCATTGTGGTGAATTCCGCTGTCATGGATGCGCATGTGACCGAATAGGCCCATGCGATAATTGAATGCGCGAGGACAGTGAGAGCAGTGGAGGCGACGATCTCTGCTGTGTGATGGTGCTCCAGGCACTGGCTCACCGATCTCTGTACGATTTATTCGCAAGTAACCGACCAGACCGATGCATGAGGTGAATGTGCGGTCGCATTGAGTACAGCTTAGGAGAGATTCCCCATCGCTGATGGTGTTGTTGGTAGTGAAGGCGAAGGCCGTGGTGGTTGCAGTAGTGGGGGTAACAGGCGATGAGTAGATGGATGTGGTCTCTATGATGGTGGGAGTAATGGAATTGATGCCAGGAGTGAGGCTGGGGGAGTCAGAAGGAGGGTTGGCAGAATTTGACGTAGAAATTGGAATTGTCGGATTGTTGGTGCATTGCGTCCGAAGATGTCCAACCAGGCCGATTCGCGCGCGGAAGATGCGTTGACAGCGCGGGCATGTTGGCAGGGCCTGGGCATTGGCGGTGTTGGTCCGGGGCGCTGGTGACTTTCGTGCCGCTCTTTTGGCCTTGGCGGCGGCGATCCGGTTGGCCTCATAGATTGCTGAACCAGTCTTCACTTATCTTCTCCATGCTGGTCTATCCTGAGCGAGGTCCTCCCAGGTCACCGAGTTGATTTGCAGTTGCTTCAGCGATTTCTTCAAAGTGTCCTTGTAGCGTCGTTTTTGACCTCCCCGCCGGTGAGAACCCGTAGCGACATCTCCGTAGAAAAGTCGTTTGGGTAGTCGCTCGTCGTCCATTCTTACCAGGTGGCCGCTCCATCGCAGTTGCACTTGCCTCAGCATGGCATGGATGCTGAGGATTCCGGTCCGCTCCAGGACTTCCGTGTCCGGGATCCTGTCTTGCCATCTCAGCTTCAGTATTCTGCGGAGGCAGCTGAGATGAAAGTGATTCAGCTTCCTGGCTTGGTTCGAGTAGATGGTCCAGGTTTCCGCTCCGTAAAGGAGTTTCGTCAAGACGACGGCCTTGTACATCTTCAGTTTGGTGTTCAGGATAATACCGTGGCAATTCCACACGGAGGCCTGCAGTCGGCCGAAGGCCTGACTAGCTTTGGAGAACCGTTGGGCAACCTTGTCATCGATTCTCGTGTTGCGCGACACCGTGCTTCCTAGATAAGCAAAGGTTTCCACGTTTTTGAGTTGAGCACCGTTGACATTGATTCGAGGAGCATTGTATTCCGCGCTGGGTGGCGGCTGGTGCCTGACAACCGTTTTGGCTGTAATAATTGTTAATCCAAAATCGGCGCAGCCTTCGGCAAAGAGGTCCATGCTCCTTTGCATGTCCTCCTCCGTCACGGTGTTATGGGCGCAGTCGTCCGCGAAGAGCGAGTCATGGACTGTAGTCGTAGACACGCGCGTTGGAGCCTGCATACGCCGACTATTGAGAAGGTGCCCGTCAATTCTGAAGGCGATGCGTGAACCAGGCTGCTCATCACGGTAGGCGTCCATCAGCATAGCCGAGAACATGTGACTGAAGAGGGTGGGGGCCAGTATGCAGCCCTGCTTCACTCCGTCGTTCACTGCGAATGCTTCGGATACCTTGCCGTTGTCAGTGGCGCGCGCCGTCATCCCGTCATGAAGCTGACGCACCATGTGCATGAAACGCTCAGGACAACCAAATTTCTGCATGACTTTCCACAGTCCGTCACGATTCACCGTGTCAAAGGCTTTCGTTAGATCCATGAAGGTAGTGTACAGGTGAGTTCGCATCTCCTGACAATTCTCTTGTAGCTGGCGGGCGGCAAAGATCATATCGGTTGTTCCGCGGTGCCGGCGGAAGCCACATTGGCTTTCCGGGAGCAGGCCCTGCTCTAGGTGACCGTTCAGACGATTGAGAAGGATACGGGTGAAGATCTTCCCGGCGATGTTGAACAACGAGATGCCTCTGTGATTATCACGGAGTTGCCGGTTCCCCTTCCGTTTGTAGAGATGGACGATGGTCGCGTCTTTGAAATCCTGAGGAACTTATCCTTGGCGCCACATCTCCTGGAAGAGTGTTGTGAGTTCTGCCATCAGCCGGGGCCCACCGTGCTTGTAGACTTCCGGTGGAATTGCGTCGGATCCCGGTGCTTTACCGCTGGAAATCTGCAGCACGGCTCGGATGGTTTCATGTAGGAGAGGCGGCAGATCCAGGTCATTGTTCGTGTCCACTTGAGGGAGCCGGTCAATGGCATCATCGGAGATGGCTGATGAGCAATTAAGGACATTTCTGAAGTGCTCGGCCCAGCGCTTCAGAATTTGCGATTTTCTGTCAGCAGTGTTGTGCCGTCAGAGCTGAGCAGCGGTGCGAACTCCTTGATACACGGGCCGTAGATGGCCTTGATGGCTTTGAAAAGTTTTTCATTTCATTGCGGTCCGCATACCCATGGATTTCCACAGCCTTTTGGATCATCCAGGCATCCTGCATCTCCCGCAGCCGTTGTTGTACAAGGCGCCGGCATCTGCAAAAGGCTGCTTTGGTGGCGGCAGTCCGAAGGTACATGTAGGCTTTGTGTAGTCCATTCTTCTCCGCGAGTAAATTGCTGATGTCGGCGTCATTGTCGTCAAACCAGTCCTGGTGTCGACGGCGTGCGCGTCCGAGTACATCGAGGGCGTTGGACTGGATGACATTTCACAGTTGAAACCATCGTGTCTCCACGGTAGCGTTATCATCTGGAGCATGCAGGTCCTCCAGTTTCTCGGTTATTTGGTTGCTTGGGGCCTTCGTCGGGGTTGTAGTCGGAGCCTCATCTGGGCGATGACGAGGCGGTGATCTGTCTAACCATCGGCATCGCGGATCGCCTTGGTTACCAGCACGTCCTGTCGATCTCGCCTCCAGACGCCAGCGCCGTGACCGAGGGTGCATCCACGTGGCCTTCTCCCGTGTCGGAAGGCGGAAGAAGGTGTTGGTCAGCAGGAGACGGTGTTCCGCACACGTGCGCAGAAGAAGGAGGCCGTTATCGTTACAGCTACCGAGACGGTGGGGACCCAGCACTCCATGCCAGGCAGCGTTGTCCGTCCCGACGCGGGAATTGAAGTCACCAAGGACAATTAACTTGTCCTCTTTCGGGACATTCGCCAGCAAGGCGTGCAGGTCCTCGTAGAATTTGTCATTCGCCGCATCAGAGCTCGTCATTGGGGTGCGTAGGCGCTGATGATGGCTGCGAACTGGTCTCCCCGAAGAGGCAGGCGGAGGCTCATCAGGCGATCATTGATATCCTGCGGCAGAAAGGGCAGACGTCCAACAATGTCATTCCGGATGGCAAAGGCAACACCAGCGACGCGTCGTTCTGCCCTTGGCCAGCCGCTCCAGAAGAAAGTGTAGACGGCACCCACCTCCTCCATCTGACCCTGTTCAGGGAATCGGGTCTTGCTGAGAGCAGCAATGTCCACCTTGTAGCGCGCCAGTTCCCGAGCAACTAGCGCCGTCCTTCGTTCCTGCCGGTTGCTCCTAGGATTGTCTAAAAGGGAACGAACATTCCAGGCTGCTAGTGTGAGTGGCCTCACCCGAGCAGCCTGGAGGGTATGGCGAGGGGGATGGGGACGGGGGTATTGTTGTATGTTTGAGTTATATGACCGCGTATTTTGCGATCTGCGAGCCGCAGTCGGCTGCAGCAGACGTGATACCCTGCATTTGTTAAGGGCACCTTTTCTAGCCCCTTTCTCCGTGAGGAGGCATGCAGTGCTGTCCCTAAATAGGGCTGCTCGGACATCCCAGACGGCTGCCGAACTCCACTATGGGTACCGGTTTTGTTTTAGTGGGAGAACGACCCGAGTTAGCCTGGGCCATCTACGGGGTTGCTGTTGCCCCCACCGTAGAACTTTTTGAGTGGGGGGAGGTGGGAAGTTCGGGAGTCAGACATACCGGGTGTGGAGGCACACACAACACAGGAGACCATCATCTGGTTTAGCCCGCCGGTCGTGACGGTTGCCCGGGGTGTGGCCGCTGGGAAGAACCCAATTTCGAGGAGCCACAGGTGAGAGTTGGGTACCAGTTAGAGGCGGCCACAGGAGCATTCACCACCTGCACGAGACAAATGGAGCGACCGAATGCTATCTGTGTGGTGATACCCCTAACTAGTACCCCTACACCCCATGATGATAATGATGATGATGATGATGACGACGACGACGACGACGATGATGATGATGATGATGATGATGATGATGATGATGATGATGATGATGATGATGATATGATAATGATAATGAAGGTATTTTGCTCACCGGAACCATGTCTTCGTTCATCTTAGCCTTTGAACTCTTACTGGAGTAAAACGCTAGAGATAAAAGCGGCAACAAAACAAAGCACATTTGTAAGGGTAGCGGCTAGTTAAACGCAAATAACTCCAGTCCGGCGGTGACCGCGTAGCGCTTTGTATGCTGACACCAGATCGATAATTCGATGGATCGAGTTCTCCTCGGAGGCCCAAATGCAACACAAGCCGGGAACTGATGGAAGCCTGGGCCTTCGATGAGAACTCGGCTAATCGACTTATCGATCTGGCGCTGGTAGTTACCTCCGTTACTGGTGCTTGATCGGTGCCTACTCCTATAATTGTTGTTTGCTTTGTTGCTGCTTTTATATCTGACAATGGATTCCAGTAAGAGTTCGAAAACTCAGGTGAATAAAGATACGATTTCGGCGAGCGAACAGCCTTCTTCTTTTTCTTTACCTCCTTTTTGTGCTAACCTTCTATGGTATTGAAAAAGTGGGTCTCCTCAATTCACCTGTCAAAACGTGTTGTGCTGCTTATTAAGGCAATTGGCTGTCTCCTTAAACCCGGGCTGATATTACTAAGTCACAGAAAAGCCCTGTAAGGCCGATTTGAACAGATAGTTGACAACTGTTGGCCCTATGGCACATGAATGAATCACATTAATCGTTCTCACCAACCGAAGCCTTTGAATTATCTGTTTATACAAGCCAATATCAAACCGACTAAGTAGATTGTGCTGCGCTTGAGGCCCAACAGAATAATGAATTATTTGTGCCAGAGAATCCATGAGCTCGTTTGCATTCCTCTGATATAAAGATGCCCCTGTTAATTGAACCAGATCCAGACAGATTATTACATAAAAATGAAAGCATATTGGCTTCTTCACTACTATTACTATTATTAATATCACTAACATAACTACTATGGTGATTATTATTATTACTGCGGATGCTAATAATAATGCAGATACTGATTTCCACGCTATTTTTCCTATTCCGGCTATTATTTCTTCTTCTAACACGCTTAATATTTCTAACATTATTACCAAGTTGTGGTGCTTCTCCACAGAATACTGCTACCACTACTATGCCTTCTGAATGAATATTATTAGTACTGCCACTATCAATAGCATCAACAATTATGTTTGTTTTATTGCGTAATTGGTATTATTTCTGGGTGTGCAAACGGCCTCGTAACACATAATACTCCACCAATACTTAAAAACATTGAATTCTTGACTACGCTGTGTTGAATGGTTATTATGACGGGTGTTTGTCGAGATGGCCGGGAAAGCTTATTTGGCTACTGAGATTACTCAGGAAAAGGAATCCCTCGAAATACAGGTAAACCTGCGTTAACTGACATGGAAATTAGGGTTAGGATTAAGTGTAGGGTTGATAGTAAGGTAACAGTTAAGGTTAGTGTTGGAGTTAGGACACGGGAATATTTGCCCTTCCAGTAATTAGCACTGGGCTACGTGTATTAGGGGAGGTGGGCGTTCCTCGTCCCGTAACCTCCCCGAGGAGTCCATAGTAGCAATTCCAACAGCTTTTAATGATGGATGCATAGTAATGTTTAAAATCTGGCCAAACAAATCTGGCGCACAAACCGACAGCTACTTTGCGTACCCAGCTTGTCCACCCTAAGGATAGGGTCAACTATTTGGACAAGAAAGAAGTCATCTACAAGATCCCGGGTGAAGCATGTGATGCCGTGTATTGTGGTCAGACAGGAAAATCCGCCTCTACACGCATCTATGAATATCAGTTAGCAGTAAAGCGGTGGTACCATCTGTCCCAAGTACCTATGCATACTCTAGACACCGGGCACACCTTCGCTTGGGATAAAACTCGGATTATCGCCGCCTGTCCCTTCAAGAAAGGTCGAGAGTTTCTCGAGGCGATGCAATCAGATGAGTCATGCATCAACAGACACATCGAGTTGGATGCGGCGTACAGAAATCTCAAGGAGAAGTGGAAGAAACGAGAACCAATCAGGACAGGCTGATACACACGGCGGCCGCTCAATGGCGCCAATGTTCACGCCAGTATCCATTTTTTCGGGTAATTACGATGTTAACTGTTTTTGTCACATTTGCTATCCGCCTGCATCTGACGACGACCCGGAGAACCGGTGTTGAAAATATACGCAATAAAAATCATTTTCCCCATATATATATATATATATATACGTACGGTATAATATATGTGCCATATAAGATTCATACTACTTGTAGTACTACTTGTTTGTAGAATGGGCATTACGTGGTTATTCCACAGTGGTTGATTGTCTCCGACACAAATGTTCATTGAAATTTCGGGTCTGACCCTAAAAGTCATGTCCGAATCATCTGACTCCATGTCCTGCACTCAATAATTTCAGAAATTATTTCCTTGATTATTCTCTGGAGTCAATATACCAGAAACCGCATAGAGAACGCTGGGGGACCCACTGAGGAGCCGAACTCCTCGTTGCTGCGTCACGCAGCAGCAGAAACCTCGGCGAAACACGTGTCTGGGCTTTTAGCTAGTACCTATGTCGGAAGTACGTATAATATATGTGCCATATAAGATTCATACTACTTGTAGTAATACTTGTTTGTAGAATGGGCATTACGTGGTTATTCCACAGTGGTTGATTGTCTTCGACCCAAATGTTCATTGAAATTTCAGGTCTGACCCTAAAAAGTCATGTCCAAATCATCTGACTCCAAGTCCTGCACTTAATAATTTCAGAAATTATTTCCTTGATTATTCTCTGGAGTCCATATACCAGAAACCGCATAGAGAACGCTGGGGGACCCACTGAGGAGCAGAACCCCTCGTTGCTGCGTCACGCAGCAGCAGAAACCTCGGCGAAACACGTGTCTGGGTTTTTAGCTAGTACCTATGTCGGAAGTACGGTATAATATATGTGCCATATATATATATATATATATATATATATATATATATATATATATATATATATATAAAAAGCCAAATAAGTGGGTAACACTCACTAATGTGCTAGGATCTCCTCGATCCCATTTGTCCGCCCGCCAGTTACCTACCGGCGATAAACGAACGTTCTGTCATAGGACACATACCATATATATAGCACAAAATATGTTGCTAAGAGTGCAACAGGCAAGACGCAGACAGCTTTTTCACGGTCATTACCGATCATCAGTACATCATATGCCTTGTGCAGTAGGGTGCATAAACAAACAAACAAGTGCGTAACACTCACTAATGTGGTAAGGACCTCACTCGATCCCATTTTCCGCCCGCCAGTTACCTACCGGCGATAAACGAACGTTGTGTCATAGGACACATACCATATATATAGCACAAATATGTTGCTAAGAGTGCAACAGGCAAGACGCAGACAGCTGTTTCACGGTCATTACCGATCATCAGTACATCATATGCCTTGTGCAGTGAGGGTACATAAACAAACAAACAAGTGCGTAACACTCACTTATGTGGTAAGGATCTCCTTGATCCCATTTGTCCGCCCGCCAGTTACCTACCGGCGATAAACGAACGTTGTGTCATAGGACACATACCATATATATAGCACAAATATGTTGCTAAGAGTGCAACAGGCAAGACGCAGACAGCTGTTTCACGGTCATTACCGATCATCATTATCGCCGGTAGGTAACTGGCGGGCGGACAAATGGGATCGAGTGAGATCCTTACCACATTAGTGAGTGTTACGCACTTGTTTGGCTTGTTTATGTACCTCACTGCACAAGGCATATGATGTACTGATGATCGGTAATGACCGTGAAACAGCTGTCTGCGTCTTGCCTGTTGCACTCTTAGCAACATATTTGTGCTATATATATGGTATGTGTCCTATGACACAACGTTCGTTTATCGCCGGTAGGTAACTGGCGGGCGGACAAATGGGATCGAGTGAGATCCTTACCACATTAGTGAGTGTAACGCACTTGTTTGCTTGTTTATGTACCCTCACTGCACAAGGCATATGATGTACTGATGATCGGTAATGACCGTGAAACAGCTGTCTGCGTCTTGCCTGTTGCACTCTTAGCAACATATTTGTGCTATATATATGGTATGTGTCCTATGACACAACGTTCGTTTATCGCCGGTAGGTAACTGGCGGGCGGACAAATGGGATCGAGGGAGATCCTTACCACATAAGTGAGTGTTACGCACTTGTTTGGCTTGTTTATGTTCCTCACTGCACAAGGCATATGATGTACTGATGATCGGTAATGACCGTGAAACAGCTGTCTGCGTCTTGCCTGTTGCACTCTTAGCAACATATTTGTGCTATATATATATGGTATGTGTCCTATGACACAACGTTCGTTTATCGCCGGTAGGTAACTGGCGGGCGGACAAATGGGATCGAGTGAGATCCTTACAACATTAGTGAGTGTTACGCACTTGTTTGGCTTGTTTATGTACCTCACTTCACAAGGCATATGATGAACATATGATATATATATATATATATGGCAAAGACATTATACCGTACTTCCGACATAGGTACTAGCTAAAAGCCCAGACACGTGTTTCGCCGATGTTTCTGCTGCTGCGTGACACAGCAACGAGGGGTTCGGCTCCTCAGTTGGTCCCCCAGCGTTCTCTATGCGGTTTCTGGTATATGTATATGTATATATATATATATATATATATATATATATTAGCTAGTACCTATGTCGGAAGTACGGTATAACGTCTTTGTCATATATATATATATATATATATATATATATATATATATATATATATGAAATCACTGAAAACAGATGAAAGTATAGTCACTGTGCCTGCTGACAAAGTGGCACAACTGTTATCATGCACAAGACAGACTACGTTAACAAGGCAAACCAGATCTTCAATCTCAGAGAAACGTATGCCCCACTTGATACGGATCCAACGAAAAAACAGGCAGCTGCTGTAAAGAAGAAAGTGAATGAACTTTCTCGATTGAAACCTATTAGCCCCGAGGACGCCAGATTTATGACCCTCAGTGACCCCCGTGTCGCACATGCATATGGCCTTCCAAAGTTGCACAAACCAGATGCACCATTGAGGATCATTGTACCGCTTATTGGATTCCCGACTTACAATCTTGCCAAATGGCTATACAGGAAACTAAAGCACCCCAGTGATGGATCACAATACAACGTCAGAAACTCGCAGGCATCCCTACAGAAAATTCAAGGAGTTCAAGTATGTCCCGACGAATGTATTGCATCGTTCGACGCTGTTTCTCTGTTTTCGTCTATACCGCATGACTTGATCACTGACAGCATAGAGCGATTTTTAGAGGAAAATCCTATCGGCATTCCAAAGCAGCACGTTTCAGACATGCTTAAGCTCTGCTTTAAGAAATATTGTCAATTCGATGGCACACACTATCAACAAGTTAAGGGCGCCCCAATGGGCCCCCCAATATCGGGGCTACTTGCCGAATCAGTCTTACAGCGCATAGAAGAATGCCTCCTACAACGTTTCAAACCAAATATGTGGCTCCGCTTGATAGATGACACATTCGTTATCATAAAGATGTGTGACGTTGAGCAATTGCACCAGAGTCTGAATGGGGTCTTCCCAACTATAAAATTTACACACGAAGCTGCAAAAAGAGATACACTACCATTCCTAGACGTGAGCATACAACGACTCAGTGATGGTGGACTCGCAACAAGTGTCCACCGAAAGGACTTTACTGCGGAAATTGTGCTTAACTATGCAAGTAACCACCCTGTGGCCCACAAAAGAAGCTGTGTTCGCAACCTTTTCCATCGGGTCTTCCACTATTGCAGCAGAGATGACCTTCTTAAGAAAGAACTATCGTATTTGTATCAGTTCTTCCGGTCTAATGGATAACCAACGAGCTTCGTGAAAATTGTCTTCGATGCCAGAGATAAACGCAGAACCTTGTTTCTAATGGAGATATATTGCCACGGAAATTTTATTCCTTACCTTACATGCAAGGTGTTTCCGAAACAAGCTCTCGACAATTAAGTCCCTTTGGCATCTCTGTCACCCACAAGCCTGCGTCCTCCATACGCGCAAAACAATGCAGAGTAAAAGACCCCCTACCAAAAGAACAATTAAGCAATGTCATTTACTGCATACCCTGCGCCAACTGCCCTTCTGTTTACATTGGCCATACAAGCCGACGTCTTGAGACTCGCATCAACGAACATAAGCTAGCCATTCGCCGACGTGACTCCTTATCACTCGTATTTGCGCACTCCCTTGAATGCGACCATCGCTTCAATTGGGTCGGTACCGAAGTGATCGCCATGGCCAACACCAAACAAGCTCGAGAATTCCTCGAAGCTTGGCACTCTAGCACAACTAGCATTAACCGCCACGTTGACCTAGATGCTCATTACGAAGGATTACGTGCACGATTTACTAACGAGCGCCCACCCCCCTAGCAACGACTATTATCCTTGCGGCTTTAAATCTCACTTTTCGCCAACCCCACCTTACACATGGTGAACCGCAATTAAACATTCCGACACCTCCAACCGACGCAGTGCCCCCTACATCCAAACCGGAACCATGATCGATAATCTAGCTGGCCGTAGTTACTCGCCGCCCACCTCCCCCTCCCAAACAAGCAAATGTAATTGTTCGCTCCTCACCTCGTCCGTCCCAAAACATGCCCCGATTAATGGTCCACCCACCACCCACTCACACCAGCTGTTTGTTTGTCACTATCTGTCCTGTCGCGCCACATCACTTTCTCCTCTGTTCATTTCGTCTGACGACGGGTTGGTGTCACCAACTTGAAAATTTACGAGAACAACTCCAGTTCCCGAAGAACATTTTCTTTGTGGCAGTTCGTATCGTGGTATGCTTTGGTCTCCGATTGTCACCTTTGATTTCTCACTGACGCAGATTCGCGGTCGCCAAGGGATATAAACGACCGCTCTTGAAATGTGGTGTGTACCTGACTTTGGCGGCTGCGTAGTGCCGTGAGCAGCCATTGCCGTCAGTAAAGTTTATTGGCCCCATTTACTGCAGGTAGAATGCAACAGTATTGGAGTTTGATTATTTTATTCTCAGCACGCTGCATCGTTTCCCATTACGTTTTCCCCAAGTCGATGGTCATTCCCGGTAACTGATAAGATTAAGGTTAAGGTGACGTTCAGGGTTATAACTTTGTTATATTTCCCCTTCCTGGAATTGTGCGCAGGACTATCAGAGGTAGGCAGAGGGATCCTAAATCCCGTCAGTATTGTCCAAATTACCGTTTATGCCATTGACTTTGCAACGAGCATTAAGTTGTCAGCCATTCTTCGTTATATTTTCAAACCATCAAAATCCTGTCTGGGATATTTGTCACTATGACTAAAACAGGGTAGAACATTCTTACCTTTCACCAACATAAACAAGTATTCTACCTTCTGTGTAGTTATGAGAAGAAATGACTAAGTTAAAATTCGCCTACTTTCTCCTTTTAACTGCCCACTTCGATAGGCAGGAATAGAAAGTATCCATTGATATTTCAAGAAAACTCCGAGGCTAGATGGAATCTATCTTCGGCAGAAACCGCACTTAAAGTTGAGGGAAGAAAAGTCCTCTTAATATACGCAAAGTGGTATGTTTATGATTGCGTCTGTTAATTCTGTTGAAATTTAATAGTCACCGACCGGTCTGTCAGCTTGTGACCTTATGGGAAGTTTTATTTCTGTAAAGACTCCATCAACGAAAACAGGCGAAATCCTTTCTTATTTTAATCAACTGCATCTCAACCAATATACAAACGCAAAAATAAATCGATTTTTCCCAATAAAATGTTGCAGCACACGACCGACAACAACACACTCCATTTTGTGCCAGGCTTAATTTGACACTACTTCTGTGAGGATATTTAAGCAAAATATTTCTTAACCATTTTTTAAAAAAACGATGACTGTGTCCTTTTCCGTATTATTTAGACAGGTTTTAACTTGTCAAACCTGAGTGTACTCATGTGACACGAAGTAAAGCATTTTCAAAATTTTCCCTCCTCTTAAGAAAACTGTTTTTTTGGATCAAAGAAGTGGTACTTGTAGTATTTATTTTGCGCTTTCACCTCCGTAGGGGTCGTTCATTATTAATTTCATGTTTTTGTGGACGCGCTCGTACCGGTTTCCAGTTGGTTCGTTATTTTTCATTGATTTATGCAAACGTCATTTTTTCGGTCATGTAAGGTATTTAGAATGACCTGCAGACTGAACTTCGATTCCAAATGACGCAGATTCAGATTTCACAGACCTCACTACGCGTTGCACCTGTTGCCAATACTTCCCGATCTCACTGGCTAAGAAGCATAGGTGCGCCGTAGGTTCTTCCGTTCACTGGTCTTGGCCTTGAAAATCGCAGAGATCGCGAGACAAGTTTCGCGCGCAGTTACCATCAAATAATCGCTTTTACCGACCCATCCCCCCCAACGCCCATAACCCGAGCACCTAGTGCCTTTCTACAGGTCGTGACTCACGTCTTGACCCAGCAGAGTTCATTTTGCCTCGTGCGCCTATATTTGCGTCAGCGCTGACGTTGCGGCAGACACTGGCGTCTAGGAATAGCACACAGTTATTCGAATCTTCAAAAGACAATTTGGTGAGCATACGTGCTGCTTTGGATAACTTCTCTTCAGCCCAGTACAGTTATAAGGAAATGTTGGAACGTATTAGAAATTTAAATAATGACATCGATCATGTTCGTCCGTTTGCGTGTGCTATGTGAGAGGTGCGCAAAGGGGAAGGATGATAAGAAACAGTGTGTCGGGCGGTAGTGAGCGCTTGGTAGGGCCGTTCTATGGGAAGGAGAGGGCATAAATGGCGCGGGAATGCATGCAGTTAAGTGACTGTTGGCCAAGCTAAGCGCGGAGCTTGTACGAGGTTCTTTTGTGCGCACAAGACCGACTTATTCAACCTTATGGCAGTCGCTTCTGCTGCTGCTAGTAGACGTTGACCCAGTGGCTTGGAGTAGTTTTGTGGGACCTTATAAATCACACGGAAAGCTTCGCTGGGGTCAAATCACAGCCTACGTTAGAATTAGATGTTTCGTAAAGTGTAACTACGAGGTAATTCATCCCACCATACCGATCATATACCGCTAGAAATGTCCGTTTGGAGTTCTCAGACGAGGGTGTCGAAACGTTGCATAAAGCAATTTTTTGCCTAACCCGCAAGTATTTATTGTTTCGCAAAATTGCTCTAGGTCTCAAGGCACAGACCTGCCTACGTGCTTGTGCTTGTTGTATGAAAATGAAGATCGTAATAATTTTTCGGACAAGAACTTCATGCAGCCTGCTGTGCCAGACGTCAAAGGTCCTGTCCATTTAGTGATGACGATGGCAGATCCCTACCAAATTTGAAGATTTAGAACCCTGGGCCACGGATGAAGGGCTCCCATTGCAGCGAATTTAATGAGCACTTATTGTCGTTGTCAATCTTAGCTTAGGGTAATCGATAAAAATCCTTCTGGTGAGTCTGGCATCGGTCACCAGGTCGTTCTTCTGCTCCCTTAACCATTTCAGTTCATTGAGCAAGGCAAGGGAGGGTATGCAGGAGACCAAACGATGAATCTACCTGTGATCGGCAAAGGAGATGCCCGTGTCGGAGTCTTGGATGAGCGGCACTATTAACTAAAGCCTGATGCCGATTGCCTGTCCTGGTTAGCTGTCCTACAGCTAATATTTTATGATGTTACAGAGATGTAAGAAAATTCTGAGTTTTCCGTGTAAATTACTACTTGTGTTCCGCCCCTTGTGCTGAGAGCTGAAATCTGTTGCTTAAAGAGGCCAAACTACACTATAAATTACTGGTTATGTATGTTAAGCACTGCAACCTGTAGGATCAACTATTCCACGCAGCCAAGCCGTTAGGCATCTTCTAGAATAACGAGACTATGTAGACGACCGGTTGCATCATAAGCAACGATGCCTGATTTTACCATTTCCCTTCAGTAACTTAGAAATATCCTCAAGGGCGCTCTGTGAAACTCTCAAAACCGTTTAAACTGTAATAAGCAGAGCAGACAAAATCAGTATGCAATGGGAAGATGTAAAAGAAGTGTCGTCACCTGGGAGATGTTTAACATACGTCTCCATGGAAAGCTGGTTGCAACAGTATCCGTTTTTTATAGCCTATCGTAGGGCAAGTGAAAAGAACGATGGATGAAGTGGTGGTTTGTCGACCCTTGGCAACCAACCAAAATTGCTGGAGGCTACTTATCTTATTTTCTGAGTGCATACTTTTGGAGCAATCAAGTCCTAACTCAAACCGAGCGATCTAAAGCCCTAATTGTCTCGGCCAGGCAGTTGAGAGATTGGTGATGACTGATATTTCAATTGAGGCTGCTACACTTTTATTTCTATTACTAGGCATTGGTTACCAAATGATCTCCGGCAAGATCGATAGCATCGTTTTAGGACGCATCTTATGGAAATACCAAAGTCCTATAGATGATCGCTCGCGAGCACACCCAATACCGCCTTTCTACGGCTTATATTTTTAGCCTGGCCGCCTCCCACACACTCTACTAGGTAATTTCTGCGCTCCTGCAAGTTGAATGGCTTTCTGTAAAACGCCCACATGCATCTAAGAGCATGTACTCACCTCGTCATCTATAATTGCATATTTGCAGCAATCGGGACTCTCCTTCCCTCTTCGCCCACGCAAAATGGCTAGAACAAATCTGCATAGCGCTCAAATTTTGAGCAAACAGCAAGCAAAAATGTATACTGATTTGGCTATGTGTGCCCCAAAAAGTCCATAAGATGATATTTTTTACCGAAGGCAACATCCCCGTACCGCTAGCTCCCAAGACGAAAGCGCCTTTTTGAGAAAAATACACGCCAAAACAGTTAATCTACTACTTAGGCCTTCTGGGACCATTAAACCTATCTCGGTGGGTCTCACAAAGTCCGCTTTCGACCGTATTTGCCTAATAAATTATCCTAACTCTTGGTATGCGTGAATTAGCTTTTATTAATAAGAGTCCCATCCCTCCCTCATGCCAATCTAGCACCCTCAGATTATATCTTGCTATTTCACCCAAAAACAGTAACCATTATTCGAAAATATTTGTATTTAAGTCATAACCGAAAGATAACGCACTAAAATTTACGTTGGCGATCTCGATGACATCCGTGTCCTTTTATAAAGCTAGTTTTGGACTAATAATTTCTGCAGTATGCTCTGGTGTTCACGAAGTGTCAGTTAAAAACTCTTAAAGTGTTATCATAAAATGAATGACTCGATTGGTAAAACTGGTAGCTGAAGGACACATTCCCAGGTCCTTTCAACTACATTGATATCTTTCCTGAGATAATATTCCAAACCACCTTCCTACACCCTAAACAGGATGCGTGGCAGATGCGCGGGATCAAAATGGTGGCAATATCAGGGTATGGCAGGCGTTATTTGGGATGAGGTCCCATGACAAATGACGAACATGGGGCCGCGCGTGCCTAACCTGGGCCCGCGTAGGTGTAGGCTTATGCCGCATACCACTCTCCCCCTCGGTGGGAGATTAATTTGTGCCCAAATCCACCCCCGGTCTTCTTGACTCTGTCTTGACATCAGGTATATGTGGGTAAGGAAAGAGAGAGTGTGATGGATGCAACGAAAGTCTACTATCACTTAAAACTAATTCATTTCGCAAGTCACCCTCCTTGGACACCATCTGTGGAGCATACGGAGGACATCGGCAGACTACGAAGGTCGAAATGATGTGTATGTGAATTGATCAGACTCAGTCAAAAAGGCATTGCTGCAGTTTCGATTAATGATTGGTAAATGCTCCTGTGGCCGCCTCTAACTGGTACACAACTCTCACTGTGGCTCCTCGTAGCTGGGCTTTTCCCAGCGGCCCCAGCCCGGACAATCGTCATGATCGACTGGCTAAACAAGGTGAGGGTCTCCGGTGCTGTGTGTGCCTCCACACCCGGTTTGTCTGACTCCCGAACATCCCACCTCCCTCCTCTCAAAAAGTCCTACGGTGGGGGTGAGAGCAACCCCGTAGCCGGCCCAGGCTAACTCGGGTCGTTTTCCAAATAAAACAAAAACGTGACCCAAAGTGGAGTTCGGCAGCCGTCTGGGATGTCCTAGCAGCCCTATTTAGGGACAGCACTGCTTGCCTCCTCGCGGAGAAAGGGGCTAAAAAAAGGTGCCCTAAACAAATGCTGGTGCTCACGTCTTCTGCAGCCGGCCGCTTACAGATAGCAAAATATGCGGTCGTAAAACTCAAACAAACAACAATACCCCCCGTCCCAAACCCCACACTAAGCTCTTCGGAATGCTCATATGAGTTCGCTCACAATAGCAGCCTGAAATGTTCGTTCTGTTTAGACAATCCAAGGAGCAACCAGCTGGATCGGAGGACGGTGCTAGTCGCTCGAGAACTGGCGCGCTACAAGGTGGACATTGCTGCTCTCAGCGAGACCCGATTCTCTGAGCAGGGTCAGCTGGAGGAGGTGGATGCCGGCTACACCTTCTTCTGGAGCGATCGGTCAAAGGCAGAGCAACGCGAAGCTGTTGTTGCCTTTGCCATCCAAAACGACATCGTGGGGTGACTGCCCTGTCTGCCACAGGGTAGCAATGATCGCCTGATGAGCCTCCGACTGCCTCTTCGGGGAGACCAGTTCACCACCATCATCAGTGCCTGCGCTCCCCCAATGACGAGCTCTGATGCGACGAGGGACAAATTCTAAGAGGACCTGCATGCCCTGCTGGCGACTGTGTTGATGGCAGACAAGTTAATTGTCTTTGTTGACTTCAACGCCAACCTCGGGACGGACCATGCTGCCTGGCAGGGAGTTCTGGGTCCCCACGGTTTCGGTAGCTGTAATGTTAACGGCCTCTTTCTTCTGCGAACCTGTGCAGAACACCGGTTCCTGCTGACCAACACCTTCTTCCGCCTTCCGACGTGTGAGAAGATCATGTGGATGCACTCTCGGTCGCGGCGCTGACAGCTGCTGGACTATGTTCTCGTCCGGAGGCGAGATCAACAGGACGTGCTGGTAACCAAGGCGATCCGCGATGCCGACGGTTTGCAAGATCACCGCCTCATCATCTTGTGGATGAGGCTCCAACTTCAACCCCGACTAAGACCCCAAGGTAAGCGACCGCCAGGTAAGTTAAATACTTTTTTGGTAAATTTGCCTGCTCAATGTGTTGAGTTCAACAACCAACTTACCCGGAAACTGGAGGACCTGCATGCTCCAGATAATAACGCTACCATGGAGACACTAGGGTGTCAACTGCGAAAGGTCATCCAGTTCATGGCCCACGAAGTCCTCGAACGTGCACGCCATCAACACCAGGACTGGTTCCATGACAACGACGCAGACATCAACACTCTGTTCGTCGAGAAGAACCGATAGTACGAAGCCTACGTCGACCGCCCTACTGCTGCAAACAAGACAGTCTTCTACCGAAGTCGCCACCTTGTACAGCAACGGCTGCGGGAGATCTACAAGCAACTGAAACTGATGAAACAGCTTGCAGCACACTTCCAGGCGATGTGGTGCCAAGAACAAATTCTCCAGGATTTCAAAGACGTCACAATCGTCCATCTCAACAAGAAGAAGGTGAACCACCAATTCTGCAACAACCACCGGGGAATCTCCCTGCTCAACATCGCCGGGAAGATGTTCACCCGTATCCTTCTCAATCGTCTGAATGGTCACATAGAGCAGGGTCTGCTCTCGGAAAGCTAATGGGGCTTCCGGCGACACAGAGGAGCGACCGACATGATTTTCTCCACTGGTTAGCTACAATAGAAGTGCCAGGAGATGCAAACGCACCTCTAAATTACATTTGTGGATCTGACAAAAGCCTTTGATTCGGTGATTTGCGACGGGCTGTGGAAGATCATGCAGAAATTTGGCTTTCCTGAGAGATTCACTCCCATGGTGCGTCAACTCTACGATGGCATGATGGCACGCGTCGCGGACAACGGAGCCGTCTCAGAGGCCGTCACAGTGACTGACGGATTGAAGCAGGGTTGCATCCTCTCCCTACCCTCTTCAGTGTCATATTCTCTGCAATGCTATTGGACGCCTTATGTGACGAAAGCCCCGGGATCCGTATCGCCTACCGGATGGAAGGCCGACACCTCAACCAACGATGGATGCATTTCCACTCGCGTGTATCTAAAGCCACCATCCACGAACTTCTCTATGCTGCTGCCCAATACCTCCTACAACGCAGCTTGCATCAATGTCAATGGCGCCCAACTGAAATCCGTGGATATCTTCACCTACTGTGGCAGCAACCTCTCACGCAGCACCAAAGTCGACGATGAGATCGCCCATCAGATCGCCAAACCCAACCAAGCCTTTGAATCTATGCAGAACGTCGTCTGAAATTGATACGGTCTCCACCTCAGCACCAAAGCCAGATGTACTAAGCTGTCATCTTGCCAACGCTGCTGTATGGAGCGGAGACGTGGACGATCTACCAAAAGCAGGCACGGAAGCTCAACCACTTCCACCTCAGCTGCTTCCGCTGAATACTAAAGCTGAGCTGGCAAAACAGGATCCCGGACACAGAAGTGCTGCTACGAACAGGCCTCTCCAGCATCCACGCGCAGCTGAAACAACTGTACCTGTGCTGGAACGGTCACCTTGTGAGGATGGACGACGAACGACTACCCACACGACTCCTCTACAGGGATGTCGCCACGGGTTCTCGTCGACCAGAGGTTCAAGTACGACACTACAAGGACACTCTGAAGACCTCCCTGAAGCAACTGCAGATCAACCCAGCGAACTGGGAGGACCTCGCCCGGACCCGACTGGCCTGGAAGAAGACAGTGAAGACAGGGGCAGTTATCTACGCTGTCAACCGGATTGCCACCGCCAAGGTCAAAAGGGCGGCATGAAAGTCACCAGCGTCCCGGACCCACATGGCCAATGCACAAACTCTTCCAATATGCCGGTGCTGTTAACACACCCTCTGCGCGCGAACCGGCCTGGTTGGACATATTCAGACACAATGCAACAACAATTGGACAACTACAACTTCTGTGTCAAATTCTGCCATCCCTCCTCTGAACCCCACATGGTGAATCCTGGCACCAAATCCCCACTCTCAGCATAATAGCGACCAAATCGCAATACTCATCTTTGATTACCCCCACCACTGTCACAACCAGCACAACCAACAGCGATGGGGGCTTGGTGCTAAAATTTCCTAATTGAAACCGCACATTCACCTCATGCATTGTCCTGGTCTGTCACTTGCGAATCCATCACACAGAGATTGGTGAGCCAGTGCCTGCAGCACCAACCCACAGCAGAGATCACCGCATCCACTGCCCTCTCTGCCTTTGAGTGTACACTGACCGCATCGGCCTATTCAGTCCATGCGCATTCATGAGAGCGGAACTCACCGCAAGGTCGACAACACCAATACCCATGCACACTCCGCCACTACCACTGCCACGCCCACTTCCACGAACGACAACCCCCAACCCCTCCCGTTTTCTCCTGCCCGCACTGTGCCCGCAACTTCAACTCTCCATCGGCCCGGTTAATCACCTGCGAATCCATTGCACGGAGGCTGGTGAACCGACAGTTCGACCGTCGTAGTCTGACGATGTCCACCGTATGCTCCATGGGAAGGTGGAGCAGGGATGGTGACTTGCGCGTGATTTAGTTTAAAGTGATAGTAGACTTGCGCAGCATCTACCTCACTCTCTCCTCCTCCCCCCCCCACCTGAGCCAGGTGTCAAGACAGAGTCAAGAAGACCGGAGGCGGGAGAGGACGCAGGTGGCTGGCGCGGCTGGGTCCCATAAGTCCTAGTCACCCCTAGGCGTGCCACCACACCTCCATGTTCGGCATTTGTTATGGGAGCGCAACCCATATAACGCATGCCATGCCCTGATATGGCCCCCGTGTTGGTGCAGCGCATCTACGACGTGGCCTGTTTAGGGGGCTGCTGAACCAGTGCCTAGGGCTCCTACACAGTCGCTACGCAGGTCTCCCCTGCCCTCACTGCTCCCACACCTTTACACACCGCATGGGCCTATGAGGTCGCACGCACCTCCACAAAACTTGCAGTAAACCACCGTAGGCTAAAGAACCTCCGCCAATCCACCCACAACACCCTCACCGTCACCATGTACCTGAGAATATTACGTTTTCCTAAAAATCGTGGCTTTGAAGGCTGCCAATCTGACGCTTACCCCAGACCACGCCGTTGGCCCAGTGTGTGTTGTGCGTTGAGTGGTTAACCAGTTGACTGGGAGTCAGATGGTGATAACTACTCCATATCCTCTGGTTTAGTGAATCCTGTTGTATGCGTTATGGGAGCCGGGTCGTACCGTTGCGCGCGAAGATGGGTACGCCGGCCTGTCAGCCAATGAGCCCACTCTCACATCAGACAACTGACTGGTCCAGACTCTGTCTTGACACCGAGCTCAGGTGGGAGAGGAGGAGTGACTGCGGTAGCTGCAGCGCAAGGCTACTATCACTTAAAACTAATTCACGCGCAAGTCACCTTCCCGGCATCACCTGGTGGGGAGCATACGGTGGACTTCGTCGAAATCGACGGTCGAACTGGCATGTCGGAAGTAAGGTATAACGTCTTTATCATATAAGATTCATACTACTTATATTAGTACTTGTTTGTAGAATGAGAATTATGTGGTTATTCCACTGTGGTTATTCCACTGTGGTTGATTGTTTTCCATCGAAGTATTCAGTAAAATTTTGGGTTAAAACCTAAAAGGCATGTTCCGGTTATTTAACTCTGCACTTAATAATTTCATAAATAATTTCCTTGATTATTCTCTGAAGTTCATATACCTGAAACCGCAAAGAGAACGTTGGGGACCCATTGAGGAGCTGAACCCCTCGTTGCTGTGTCACACAGCAGCAGAAACATCAGCGAAACACATGTCTGGGCTTCTATCTAGTACCTATGTCGGAAGTACGGTATAACGTCTTTGTCATATAAGATTTATACTACTTGTAAAAGTACTTTTTTAGAATGGGCATTACGTAATTATTCCACAGTGGTTGATTTTCGTTGACCCAAATATTCAGTAACATTTTGGATCTCACCCTAAAACGTCATGTTTTAGTCGCTTATCTTCATGTCCTGCTCTTATTCATTTCAGAAATTATTTTTTTCTATGTATATAATAGATAGAAATATCATCATTCCAAGATATTTAATTAAATTAAGCCGAAGATCCTTGGGAGCACAATTACTTTATTATGTTAATATATGAAATGTGTTATAGCACACTCTCGACATAGCTACAAACAAAGAGCTGATGATTTTACTGGTGCACGATGCAGCTGCGAAGTGATCGGCAACTCCATGTTTCCCCTGCCGGTCTCCATGCAGTTTCCAGAATCTGACTTCCGAATTAGTTGACTTTCTTCTCCTCCAATGGTCATTGACCAACGAAGGCCATGTCCCAGGCAATTGGCTCTATTTCCTGTACTTAATTAATCTTGAAAGTATTACTTTGATATACCAACATAAGGTGACATAATTCATGAAACTTAAGGATGACCATTGACATTTTCTATTTAAGGCACGAAATTTTTGGTATTTTATATATTCTTCTAGCCCATTCAGAAAATTTCACTTTTGCACGCAGTGTGTCATTGATTTATATTTTAGGTCACATTGTTTTTAAACTTTAAGCAGAAATCTATATTATCCTACGATACTAGATCTCCTAGACTTCGATTTCGCATTTAAGGTTGATTTTCTTTGAGAAGAAAGCAATTTAAGAGATTTATCGCACCTAAAATTGTTTGTTTCTCATAAGTAAACAACATGGTAAATTTCACATTTATTTCACGGTTTCATTGTCATTTATTATTTTGTGTGTTTTGCTGGATGATTCCGCATTCGTTTCAGATTGGTTACCTATCTTTTGTTAATGTTGGCATATTTCATTTTATGAGTCGACTATATTATATTTTAATGTTAACGTTAATATTGCATTGCAAAGCCTGCAACTAGTAGACTACACGAATAACTCTGATATATCTCAGAAACGTTATAAAGATGTACCTCGTTACTGACAAAAGGCACCCGATTTTCAAATAACAACTGTTAAGACATGTTTCTTCTTAAAAGCGTTTAAAGCATGCTTTTATGTACTCCAACTAGAATTTGCATCAGGTTTGTGCAGGTACCGTAAGTTCATTAATTACTTATTAAATACTGATGTTTTTCCAGTTTTCAGTTATATGGGCGATTGAAAAGACGTTGAGCTAAGTTGTGATACTCGTTTTTTTTATTTGAAGGCAGTTTCCGGCGCATAATCCTTTACTGTGTCTGAACCTGAATTCTAGCTCAAACGCTTCAGCTGCGGGCAGGGGATTAGGATCAAACGTATGGACCCTCAGTATTGACCCTAGAGCCTTATTTGCCGTGCAGTTTTCCTTAACTTTTTCCAGGTCTGCTGCCGAGATTGTGCCCATTGCTGGCTGTGATGATCCGCCTGCAGTGCCTCAGCCTAGATGGAGCGTGCGAGAACCGGTCCCTCTCCGCGTAGACACCATAATTTTTATTATCTGGCCTTGATGGGTCGTCGTTGTGGTTGTCTCATTCAGGTTACTCGACATTTCCCCTACTTTATCCGTTTAATGACGTAAGACTGTGTAGGATAAAAGAGAGGTTATATTGATGTCAGGATGACGCCATCTGCGGAGCCTTGAGTTGGTGTGCAACAGACTTGAAGCAGTACAGCGGGTTTCAGTGCCTCTTGTGGTGCACAGATCCCTTTCGTAGCCATGTGAGGACAATAAACGCACGGTTCCCATGCTCCTGTGTGTTACTCACCTCTTCAAAATTGACTGCACTCTGCTGTACCCTTCTCAGAAAAGAATAAATGTGCAAAATAGTTTACTTTTGTTAAATTTAATTACTACAAAGGAAGAGGATCTGCGATTGGTTCAGTAGGAGGCTACTAACTAGTAACTAGAGCGTGAAAAAACCCACAAAACAGGATAGACATACAAGGCAGAAAACGGGGACAACATCAAAGCGTAAGATATCATTAAGAAGTTGACTAGCTATGGATAAAATGATAGATTGGTATGAATAGAAGCCAGAAGCCGGAGGAAAATGCTTGAGAAAGTTAATTGTCTGTCTGTCGCTTTCAATTAGCTGGGTCTGTTGGAATATTTGAAGACCGTTACACATCAAATCATCAGGTAAGCGTGGCCTGCCCTATCCTTGCGCAGTGAATATCTTAGTAATGCGATGACTGCGCGACAATGCGCGATTTGCTTGTTAACGGGTTAGCGAATGTAGAAGTTGATCTCCTGACTGCATGAATAAATACCAATGTTGGCACAGTAATGGGTGGATCTGCGTGGGCGTATTTGATTAATTTTTAGGAAGTTCTTTAAAATTGACCAGCAAGATGGACGGCCTTTTGGTGCCCACATCTAGGTTTGTCGGTAGACACGCGAGTTGTCATGTCACACATTTCATCCCAACCAGGTACGGGGTGCAGTTTCACACAGTAACGTCGGGATGCGCGTTGCGAGGGCCGACTTGGCCCATACGCACAAAGCGCCTGCTTAGGCTAAAGGGCACATTGTAAAGCGACTCCAGAAAATGTTACACTAGTAAACAACCTGGAGGTTTTAGTTGTGGTTTCGTGTTTGGCAATCTCGGTGTTGACATGATGTACAAAGTTTCATGCAACACATACAGTGTGTGACCTACCTCGGAAAAAATGCTGAAACTTGCGGAAGATTGAAAATCTCTCGCAAACCGGCACCAACTTATGTATAAAAGCTTTGAAATAATAATAAAACAACCCTATGCGAAGTAAAACCTTAGGGGAAACAGTACAAGTAATATTACTTCGCTCACAACTACCAATTTTTTAAAAGAGGGCATCTTCTGAAGACGTGCTAAATTGTTGTAACTGTGACTTATAAATTTAAACAGTATTTTCAGGTGATAGCGTAAGGAAACCATTTTGTGTATATTAAGAGAAAAACTATGGACTATGCTTTGCGATCTTAAATCGCATAGGATGTCCGGCAACCTCCGATTTCACCCAAATCCTGCTTGTTTCCAATCAATATATAAGATTGAACATGCAGTTCTTTATTAAAACGCTTTCTGAGCCTCAAATCCATTCCACAAGTTAAAAAAACACGACCAAATGTACGTTGATCTACTCACTAACATTTTGATCACACTGCATAAGTTAGGTACTCTACCGTAAATGCTGAAGATTGTCAGGAAACTGAGTGAACCGGCAGGTCGAAGACCGATTGAATTAGCCCAAGAAAGCTCACGTTAATATCATGCACTTTAAATGTCAGCGTCAGTGTTCTACCCGAACAAGTGTTCTTCATGTATAGGTAAGCGGAAGGCGTGTGTAGTCTATTTACCAATTGCTTGCCACAGGTCAACCATGAATGTTAGACATCGTTTCGGTATTCTATTTGACAGCAGTTGAACGGTGAGTCTTATTCAGTGAAATTTTTACGCTTACTAGGAAGCTAGGACAGAGGTAAAGCAGATGCTCGCAGGGAGTTGCGCTATCAAACGAAGCAGATAACGTTCACAGGAAGCCAGACACCTCATTATGTAGTCCAGATGCAGCAGTTTTACCACCAGTTCCTTTAATAGTTTTTAGCAGGCTTGCTAGCCATCATGTTATTGGCGGGCTGCTGGCTCTTCAAGGACCTCGCTGCCAGCCAAATGCGTGTTTTTGTGGAGTGACCGGCTGGTTGTCTGAAGGTCAGGCTGCAAGGGCTCCTTATCGGGACCCCTGACACTCTCACATATGTGAGATGTTCAACGCTCAACCTCCCCTTGTGTTATGTCCTGGTGCCTGCGTTTTGTAGGGCCAGGTCGTAGATCGCACCGACGAGGTCACTAGATATATCAGCAGCTGCGCTCATGCCCCGCAAAAGTCCATTAACCGTCTCGGACGGTGGCTGGGGCCTGGAAATGGGAATAGTGAGCAAGGTCGAGGGCTCAGAGCGCTTTTATCAATATGAACAATCTGGCGAACTTGAATCTGTGACGGTGGGCAAAGCCATGGCTTAGAAGGTTGCCAACTGATGAGATAGTACGGACCGTGTGGTCAGTCCAGTGTGTGCTATTGTGTGGAGTGACTAACTGGCGGGCTAGGAGACAGACTGCAATGGCTCCTTCTTATCGTCATCTCTATGGTACCCCCACTCTATGGGAACCGAGCCAGTTGTGGGTGCACGCTCAGGGGCGGCTCCGGCCGCACCAGCCACCTGCGCTTTCTCCCGTCTCCTGTATTTTTGACTTGGTCATGACACTAGGCCGAGGCGGGGGAGGAGGAGCCGTTGCGGTATATGCTGCATCAGCATACGCGCAGGTCACTGCACTTTCTTCCAGCCTGCTGTGAAGCACTCGGTGGGCATCGTCGAACTCGACAGTCTAACAGTTAGCTTTTCAAACGGGATGGAGCCCGACCCTCCCTTATTGTGTTTGAAATACTGCTCTATCTCATTCTGTCCGCCTGCAAGATGGGCTGCTGGAAGAAATGAACGTTGTATCAGGTGACACAAACTTTAAGTGCCAGTTGGTATAACGCTTAGTATCGCCAGCAGCCCATCTGGCAAGCGGACAAAATTGGGTCCAGCAAGATTCCAACCACAACAGGTGAGTCTTATGGGCCTACACTTTTGAAACGTTTATAGACCTTACTTCATCTATGGCATACTGACGCCCGAAATTGACCGTAACGCAGCTAGCTGCGTCTGACGTGTTAGTACCTTAACGGACTTTCTATAACTGCTAGTTGGAAATAGTGTGATAACGATACATAATGCAATCTTGAATTGTTCAACCTTGTGCCTAGGTTGAATGCACACTCGATTGACTTCACTACAATCAGAGAATAGAGCAGATCAGTGAATTGCTGGAACAGTAGTTATCACTCCCAGCATTCCGATAAAACTGCATACCCGAATTGAGGAATCAGAATCCCGGTTGTCATTTGCAGAAAAGACATTTTCTCATATTTCTTACCATAGCTCCTCAAAGAAAACCTTCGGATTAAAGACGGTTAGATCGCTTAGCGGGTAGCCCCAGGCACCTATCCATATGTGTGAACTACATCTCCACATTCTCCATTCTGACGATTGTCCAGCGATGAACACCGCTCGTCCGGGCGTGCTGTTGCTTCTTTAAGTTCTGCAATCTTTCGTTATCGGCGTTGTTGCCAGTGCTAACCCAAACGTAGGGGGTTTTCTGATCAGAACAGTGTCCATTTTTGCACGCTGCTTACTCACCGGGATAAAAGCTTTGTAACGACATGCTAATAAAATTAGTATATCCAGTCCATCCAACATTTTCCCCCAACCCCCACCTATCATGCACAGATGTCCCAGGTGGCCACAGTAACGCCCGAACTGACAGACCGGTCAACGCCAGCTTAACAGGCCGGGCTATTTATGGCAGTCTACTATCGCAGTCGCTAACATTTCTGTTGGCCTAGGCAACGTCTGCTTTATCCTCCACACCTTTTCAGTGGAATGTCTGGGCCTGTCCTGGGTTTGCCTGCGTCGTGGCATGGATCGATTGTTTCCCCGTCGTCAGTTGACTGTAGGTGAATATGGCTCAGACGCTCGTCAACACCTCGTGTACCCATCTCGCCGCCCTAGTCAAAACTGTTCTGCCAATTCTAACCTTCAGGATTTTGATTCAGCGAGCTGTATTATAGTAGATGTAATAACTCAGGAAATTTTATGAATGTCACAAGGAAATCCCAGTAAAGCGAAATCGGCCTATGCTGCGTCCCCAAAGTCTTACAGCAGTCGAAAGGACTGTTCGTAAAAAGGATGTAGAGATTTATTCATTAATAAATATTTATTCAACGAAAAATAATTGATTTTGAATGAAAACTTAAATTTCAGGGAATGAATATATTACGGCCAAATTAAATAAGGCCAAATATAAGGGCGCACAAGGAAGGGGCATGAAAAGGCGAAAACATTTAAAATAACATCAAATACGATAACTCAGGATTTTTTGACGGCCTTTTTTGAATTTAAGCCAGCATGAAGTCTGCCAAACACGATTCAGACACCCAAATTTCGAGTACGAAATTTCATGTGTTAGGCTATCTACTGTACCTATAAAAGCAAAAAATGCGAGTTGCAGGAGGCAGTCTGTAGAAGGAAGACTCAAAATCTGGAGCTCGAATTTTATGGGTCAGCCAAATCTTATTCGGTCTGTTAGTTGTTAGCCCTCGTACTCTGTCATATTCCCCAGCACTCCTGATTTTTTTAGTAACTGCATTTTAAAAGGCATAATGGAATTGTGGACTAGTTTCTGGCACACTGATGTGATTTGGCATACAGTTTATCGTATACCCTGTAGAAGCGCTCATTAACAGGAACCCAACGTGTTGATGCTGATAAAGACGATCTAAATGGACATTTTATCCATACTTCTTCTGACTTCATTCCC